>OX465291.1:27831487-28211487 GCA_949987695.1 Merzomyia westermanni
CATTTTCATGTGGATCTTGGTTTGATGCTAGCGCAAGGGAGTTGAAGGTAGTACTTGGTGCCGCAACCTCTTTTCCATCATATATATAGCACAGCAGGTACTGATAGTATGCTTCTTCGCCCTGTTAATAGCCGCTTCGCTTCTATAAACCCTGACGACTAAACTTTCTGGCTTGTTATCCAAAAATGTTTAATCTTTTTGTGTATCGCTTTTACCATTGTTGGTCAAAATTTCAAAACTGTCTTATACACCACAATAGGTTTAAATAGTGTCGGATCAGCTGGGTATTTGAATTTGCGTAATTATACATCGTCACCAGCGAAACAATCGGCCACTTATTTACGATATTATGTAACCGCTGATGTCACCAAAGTACACTTTGGCAATACTTTGCTTTCAACTTTCAAGGCAATGGGCTATAGTCACTATGACCAGAGAATCATTTGCATGACTGTAAAATCATATGCATAAGAGACTAAAACTGTTAGGCATCTTAATAAGAAACTTGAAAGCTAATTTCGTCTCCATTTTTGGAATCTTCGACATCATAGAAGAAAGCGCTCTGATAACATGCAGTATCATATTACTTCGTAATTTGATCTGAGGGTCTTTAACCATGCCCTTTAGTATATATTTTTGGAGCCATAACTCGAAGGGGAATTCAATTTGTGAAAATTTATTTTTGCTATAACCAAAGATATTTCTAGTAAAAGTGGACAGACACGAACAAGAAAAAGAGCCTCTCTTGCCTTTGCCTTATACGCATCCGGTGTGCTCACTTACCAAGCCATTCAGGTACTAGTCCAGCTGTCGCGCGAAAGTTACGATATGACTGATTTGAAATATCTAGGCCAGCTTATACGCATCCTATTCTTTTAGGATCAAAAAGGCATTGACTTCTTAAAATGTGTAATTAACCCTTCTAAAGTGTGACAGGATTCGGATCGAGTGAGTCGAGTTGAGAATCGGAATGCAGAAGCCTTTTATTGGTTTGAAAATTCTTGGAAAGTGCCCTCATAAAGTTGAAGTACAATTTAAGCTTAATTAATCTTAAGTGTTATTTTAACAATAACAGTGCTGGTGTTGACAAATTTTGAGCTTGGAAGACACACAACAAACAGCGATAAATATGACACTGAAGATGGCATAACGGCGTAACCTTTTTTCCCCCACTCATATATTTAGCAAAGGATGACGGAACATCGTGCCAATTTAGAACAACTTCCCATGCTTGAGGAAATTCGCTCCCCAACAATAATAGAAGTTGGAAGTAGTACTGAAGCATAATAAATCCATAGCCAGCAGTGGACTGTCTAACCCTGTTTGGTACGCCACGTGCAACAACAGCGAGGGGAACCAACAGAAAAAAGAAAACTGAATTGTATTAATTTTTTTTTTTAATTCTTTCATAGCTGCTCTCTGTTGCTGATTTAAATAACATTTCCTTCACTTTAACATTTCTATTGCAACAGCTGTGGCGAGCCAGCGAGAAAGCTAATTGTAATAATAAAGAAGCCAATCTTGTTGCAAAAAATATTAAACACAATTTGTTGTTGCACTGCAATATAGCCACAACTGCCATTGGCAGTATACAAGCAATTTTGTTGTTCTTTTCTCCTGTTGTGTTTTGAATGTTTCCCTGCTTTATGAACATAATAATAAGTGTTGCTTATTGGTGTTAATAATATTTTTGTACACATAATAAAATCAAGTGTTTGCTGCTGAGTGGCGGACTGCACAGACGTCGACTTATGTTGTGGCTAATAAGGTTTAATAATTGAAAATTTTTTATGTGCACGGACGTATGTACGAGTATATTCATATTTTAATGTTTGTGTACAGAAAAATTCGCAGGAGAAGAAATCAGACCTGTTAAATAATGACTACTAATAGTAATGATGACCAAATAATGATTACTAATCGTAATGATTATTGGTTTGATACATTTTTTTTGAGAGTCCATTCAATGATTGATTACTTTGAATTGCTTTGAATTTTTAATTAGTTAAAAAATAATAAATAAAAGTCAAAAAAACAAAGTTGTTTCGATTATTTTTGAATTTTTCAGTATTGTTGTAGAATTACATAAATATACACATCCACGTTACTGAAAAGGAATCAAAAAAAGTCAAAAATAATCATTACCAATAACAAAATCTGTTTAATTAATTGATTACTAATTACTTATCAAATTTTACAAAGTTATAAGTGCACCTAACCATATTTAAGTTTGTATAATTGTTCAGTTCTAAAAGCAAAAACAAAAAGCATGAGTGTAAAAAAAGAAATTTTAAGATTTAATTTTAGTCAACATTATGGCGGGTACCTCTGTATTTTTAAGTAAAAAATTAATAAAATGGCGTACGTCTATGTATTGTGAGTTGTAATTGAGATTTGGTTTAGTGTGATTATATAGAATTTCTTGCTTGACTGCTACCTGATATGTGAAGCTCTGCTTATGTTTGTGTGTGTATAATTGATTTTCTGACGCTGATTTCCTTATAACATTTGGTTGCTGTTGTTCCGATGAGCCGGATAAGGTTCATCCAGTTGTCTACCAGGATGTCGGGGTTTGCAAAGTGTATATATGTCTACATTGGAATGTGTACTTCCCAAATACACAAAATACTGTTATACGAGATACGCCTCTAGCAAATCCATCGCAGCTAAAACGAATTTGACACCAGCTACGCCTTACTACACTTTTCATGGCTTACAAAGATGCCGCACTAATTCACTGGTTATAGCACACAGCAAAAAAACTTGTAAGCTATTGTATGATTTAGTTTGTTATACCCTACCTCAGGCTCTTAAGTGCGCTATTCCCATTCTAAAAAAATTTCGTTAAACGCACCAACAATCGATACGTAGCTCGACACAACTGAGTTAGTCTTTCAGTGTGGAAAGTCAACCACTGACCAGACTTTACGAAACTGCAAATCTTGCGGAAGGTTTGTTACAAAATAAAAGGCACCTAGCGTATATTTTGTCGACTTTAAAGTATCTTTTGACGGCCCAAAAAAGAGGTGCTTGAGTTTGACTTCTGTATAAAGCTCATGACGTTCAGCGATAACAAAACAAATAAATCTAAATAATTAGTGATTTTTAATCTAGATAGAAAAACTAGAGAAAAACGAGTGAGGAAAGCACTGTTTTTTTTATGCTGTGCCGAATACTTTATACTTTCATGCAAACATATCATGGGTTTCAGTGTCCGATCTTTATTTACAACTAGCAGATCCGGCAGACGTTGTTCTACCTAAAATTTGACTTGGCTACAATTAACAAGTTATACACTCTTCCCTCCCCACTTGGCGCTTCCTCGTCCGATATTTTAATTTTTTCCTTTTTACGTTTGCTTTTCCACCACCCCATAATCTGCAGTTTTTGCTACCCTCTTCATTTTCCTCTAACACCTCCTCTACTTCTCAAATTTTCTATTCCTACTCCACTTCTTCCACCTCTCTGCGGGTACTAATATGTTCAAAGTTTCGAAAATATAGCGAATTAACTTTTATTTGGCCCGTACTTTTTTCAAGGTTTTTTTGTAAATAGAACACATATTTATAAATAAAATATCATTAGCTTGAACCAAAAAATTTCTACGAGTATGTAAACCGAATTCTAGCTTTATATAACCTGCGGGCTTTTCTAAAAACTATATGAAGCCTGTATCGTGCCCAGCGAAATCGCTAACCTATCGTGAAAGTTCCAGAGACATCAACAATAAACTGTGGACATTAATGAAGCACAAAGAAAACGCAAAATATGTGGGAGTGGCGCCGCCCACTTTTCCGAAACTATTTATATCTTTACTAAGGACCCATAAATCCAAATATAATGAATTTAGACCAAACACTTTCAGAGTTATGGGGAAGTGGAATTTTATATAGCTTGGGGGCATGGGCCCACTCCTCCAAAACTGTATATAGCCTACGCTGTAACTGATGAAACCAAAAATATGCTGTGAAAATTTCATAAAGATCCGTTGAGTACTTTGAACGCCTGTAAAAGGCACACAGACCCACAGACACACATTCATTTTTGTTTATAAGATATATTTGTTTTTTCAAATTTTTTTTTATTTTTTGGTGCGACTTTCCAAAAGGATATTAATTTCGGTTCAACTTTAGTTACATATACAAACGGTGCATACATACATACAAACATTAATCCTTCGCGTATACTTCCGACAATACGACACCATTTTTATGATTTCATTCATTTGTGCGCTTGAAGAAAATTTGTTTGTACAGCATATTTACTGCTTTCGATTACATACGCACATACTAGGGATGGCAATTTTTTGGATTCTAACAAAACTGGGATTTTTGGGATCTGATTTTACATGCGGAGGAACTCGGGATTACTCCAAAAATTATGGGTAGGGGCTATTCTTTAGCAGCTTACGTTGAAAAAAAGTAATAAATTGTTTGAGTAAAAGTTTAAGCTTAAAATATATGTATAACAAATGATTGTATTTTTATTATGTTTTTAATTGACTTAATCTGAAAAAATATTAGATACATTTTTGTTAATAGATCGCACTTTCTAGAAACATGTATATAATTCCGAAAATTGTTAGAAAGAAACAAATCGCTAGATTTTCTGCACCTAAAAAAGCACGTAATCATCGGTTTTCGGGATTGCTATTCCTAATACATGCATACATATTTCTGGGTCGGTATTCTTTGGTTTGTGCTAGCAGTCAGCCCCCTGGCGTTGTGCAAAGCACCCTCATATATGTTAAGAGCAATAAAGTCAAGTTGTTTGCTGCTGCATTTGTACCAAATATTAATTTATCGAATTTATTATTGCAAAAAAAAATTTTAATAAAACTCACAATGGTATTTACGCGCATATAATAGTTGCTATGTATGTATGTGTTTGCGTAGATGCGTGTTTCAGTGTGGATGAGTGCTCTTTGTGGATTAATATATCGGTTTGTGGATCCACTCGACGCCATTTAGGTGATTTGTATTTCCAGCAAAAAGCAGTGTAAGAGCAATTTTTTCATTTGTGGTCTCATTTTTGTGCTGAAATCCGAATATGCCAATACTTCAAATAAGAGATTGATTTGATTTCAGTGGTAGTACAATAATATAGCAACTCATATCTCTATTACCAAAGCACATAACAGTGACTGATTTCATTCGTAGTCCTTATAGAGTTTCTGATAATTTATAGATGTTACAAAAGCAGCATACCACATATTGACGAAAAACCTCGTCCTAGGTCTCTCTGGAGGTATATGGTGTATAACTATTATCAATGATTATTAATATATTGGGGAAAATCTTAAAAGAAGACAAATATTTATATCGAGCAATATATTTTATTATGTTGATTTGGTTTTGTGTTTTTCCGACAGGGTGGATACTGGATTTATATTGGAACGAATTTTCGTCATCCCTTGTCAATTTTGGTTTTGTAACAAACCGGTTTCGGCGAACCGCCATCTTCAGTGCTTGATTTCGTTCTGATCTGTGTCTATCCGTTGTCATGTATTTATAGTGTGGATGCTGTATCAGGTAGTGTTAGTATTCGCTTTTTTCGGTCTTGGTTCGTGCGGCAGCTTCCATTGAGATGATTGAGCTTTGGTTTCCACGTCATAACCATACTCCCCGAGGCAGTGGGTTTTTTATAGCAATTAAAGGTAAGATGGTTATTATGTTTTATTACTACTGGATCCAAGAAGGGTAACTTTCCGTCGACCTCAATCTCTGAAGTGAATTTTATATGTTTATTATAGCTGTTCAGTTTTCCCAATATTCGTCGAGATCATTCGTTTTAATGATAGCAAAAATATCATCAACATATTTTGTAAGTAAGCGCGGTTTTTGTGCCGAATCATCTTCGAACTTGGCTAGTAATTACTCCATTACAATATCAGCTATTACGGGCGAAGCTGGTGACCTCATAGGCATCCCATAGCGCTGTTCATAAATGTTGTCGTTCATTTTAAAATATCTATTTTCCTTAATGCAAAAACGTACTATTGCGAGAAACAAGTCTTTAGTTAAAGTAGTGTGATTTTTTATTAATCCGCATTTATTTCTAATAATATCTAACGCGTGGTCTACCGGGATGCTTGGAAACAAAGATACCACGTCAAAAGAAACCAGACTTTCATCATCAGATATAAACGTATTACTAATTTTATCTTTGAATTCCATCGCGTCTTTTACATTAAATCTAGAGGTTTTGGTAATATTCTTTAATATATTTACTACGTATTTACAAAGTTTATAAGATGAGGAATTGATAGACGAACATATCGGTCTTAATGGGACTCCGTCTTTGTGAATCTTTGGTAACCCGTATAATCTAGGCGCATTGGCTGTTTTTGCTTCTCTTTTATGTCTACCATTTTATTCTTAAACATCTTTTCAACTATCTCATTATTTATTTCTTGTGGTTTCTTAGTGGGCTCTTTTTTCAAAACCCTGTATGTGGAAATATCATTCACTATTAGTTGAAGCTTTTTATCGTAGTCGGATTTTTAAATCAAAACCGTAACGTTACCTTTGTCCACATTAAGAACCAGTAAGTGCTTATTATTGATTAGAAAACTTTTTGCCGAACGTAGCGTATCTAAAACGAAATGATCTCTTTCGTTTATTTTTGGTTTGTTGAGATGTTCTTTTATTATTGTTGTTAAGTTATTTCTTTCTGTCTCCTGTTTTTCTTTCTCCTTGAATGTTTGTATGCAGTCCTCTCTGTCTGCTTTTAGCTTGAACAGAGAAAAATCTCTATTTGTTGTTGGTAACGAGTATTTTGGACCTAGCGACAGTAACCACTCAATATCGGCTGGTATGTTTGTTGACGTTGTATTACAAAACCACTGCGGAATGTGTTTAATCTTAAGTGATTGTCTTTGTTTTTCTCTCATTCTCTCAAATTTATTAGTGTGTGTTTTCTTTGTTGTTTCTATAAGTTTTTTGTTTAGCAAAGCTTCACTCTTGAAAAATACTGTCGAATCATCTTCTCTAAGTTGTTTTATATTTTTTCTCAATTTATTTACCTCTTTTTGTCTTTGTTTGTGAAGTTCGTGTTTGATTGGAATAAGAATATTTAGCAATTTTCGCTGTACTGTTGATACATATGTTGAATATGTGGGGATATGTGTGTTGTTGGTGTTTTATTCTAAAACCTGTGAAATATTTTTCGTAGCATTATAACAAAAGATATATACTGGAAATGCTACATATAATCAACACGCCGAGCGAAAAGCGAATCAATTACAAAACGGATACAGAAAAATGTGCTTTGGCCTACCGCCACATGATATCCAACAACAGTAGAGGAGACATGCGGTCATTTTAGACAAAAACAGTGTAACTGCAGCATATATACATATTTACATTTTCTCTGCGCATCTCGCAGTGAATAAGCTTAAGCATTATTGTTTATACCAAATTTTGTTTACAATTACGGTAGTTTATCTGTTTACATTTACTTTTATGTTCTTTTCGCTTCGTAAAGATCGATAGCAAATTAGTTGATCAGGCTCAGCCATAAGTGTAAGTGTTGTGTATTAGGGAATTAGTGAAAAATTTGTTAAAAAAATTTTGAATTTATTTATTTCAGCCCTGATGATGATTTCAGATTGAAATCGAAATATCGGATCAACTCAAATAAAATAAAAATAAAAATATCAAAAGAAAAAAAAAATTAAGTTGTTATTTCTTTTGATTATTGGCCCAGAGCTCGTAAATAAAGTTATTTTATATTATCTTATTATATTTTATTTTATTTTATTTTATTTTATTTTATTTTATTTTATTTTATTTTATCATATATATTATTTCTGTAAGGTCTTTTTGTGTTATTTCCTAATTTTCTGCTCTCATTTGGAAGCAATATCATTAAATAAGGTATCGTTTTAAAGGTGGGGGTTAGCTCTACATGCGAAACCATGTTTTAATTAGCGGAGAGCTTTTGTTTAAGCGTATTTTATAAAAATGAATTCTTTAAAATAAACGATTATGAATGCACAAAAAAACAATTTGTACTGCAACGCTATTGTGACTGACATTCACATGCCTCGCGACATCTACATTTGAATGCTAAGACTGAACAGTGCGCCATCTACACTTGAACATTGCTAAAATAAGTGAATAAGACTGCGTTCACATTGGGTCATAAACTCGAGTTAAAGGGACATTTTTTGAGTTAATTCATATTGATGTTGTCAATCAACTAAAGTTTATGGCTCAATGTGAATGTAATATAAGTGGTGGAATTTCAAATAGCTGTTTGCGCATATTTGTATAATTTTTAAGGGCCTCACAACAAGTGTAGCTGAAAATCTTTTTTTATAATTTGAGAAAAAGGTTTGAAAAATCCTGGACCTGGGCTAATAAAAGGTTTCAAACCATTTTTGTTTTTTTTTTTTTTGCGCAAGGAGCGCACGGGTCCAGCTAGTTTTATTTTATTTTATTTTATTTTACTGTATTTTGATTTTAACAACACGATATTAAACTATAATATGGCAGGATTTTAGTAAAGAATCTATTTGTACCTAGTGCATAAGAAATACATATTTACTGCCTCATAAACAGTAAGCTTGAGCTTAAAAGATGAATATCAGAGCCTGACAGCTACGGAGGGCTTCTAAATTACAGCTGAAAGGGTCTCCAACCAAAATACCTAAAGGCCACAGCATGCTAGAATCGAAAATAATTTTTCGTTAAGATATATTCACATTTATGAAAAGTGCTTCAGAGCTGATTGAAGTGAAGCCTATCGGTTGACAACCACCCCTACTAAAACTAAAGCTTACACCTGAGTGTATAATGTTCGGTTGCACCTGAACTTAGACTCCCTTATTTGTTTCTTTCATGCTAATACCTCGAATTGTTTATTTAAAATATCGAAAATAAAAAACCAATACCACAATTGCCGCAATTCCATGCTTCAAATATATGGTAAACCCCAACTTTCTCGAAAAACCATTGAGAGAATAGTGAATTTTTAACATAAGTTAGACTGAACCAAATAAATCGAAATAAGTAGTAGTCGACTTATTCCGCTGTATACACATTTCGCTAATGTTTTTAAACTTAACCCCATTGACATTTACATACAAATTTGCTTATAAGAGAATTATATATTTCTTCAAATATTTCAAGTATTAATAAAGCAATATAGCAAGTTTATTTCAAACACTTTCTTTTTACTTCTTTACTTCAATTCCCTCACTTATCCGGTTCGGCACTCTTGTGTATTATTGAATGCATGAGACTACTTAAATATGAAGTCAATGGTTGAGCATAAATACTTCTTCAAATATTTATGTACATAGAGTACTTATATACGAGTACCTTAGTTTGAAAGAGGACTTAATACTTGAAAGTTGCAACGATTTTGGAGCAGTGCCGTTATTGGCTTACGTTTGACAATTTGCCTTTGTGTCTGATAACAACTTGATATGACAAATGTTTGTGTCCTGATTTTGTCAATGTTGATAGAAGCACGGTGGAGTTGTTTTTTTCGCAGTAAATAATGTTTTGAAGATTCAAAAATTTCGATACGTAAGGCATCTTTATTTATTTGTGCAATTCCTAAGTATTTTTATGAGTAGTGTTGTTGTTTTACAGTTCAAATATTTATCTATTTTAAACTGGTTAAATCTGGCAAAAGCTTTGAAAGTTTGCTAAAGCACATGCATTATTGTCGATATAAATATAGATAAGGAGACATCACAAAAAAATTCATGGCAATCGAAAATAGTCTATAAACTCGAGGAACACCATAAATTCCTTCTTGCTTTGGTCACTATAACAAAATTCGACCGATTCTTTTTCTTAATTCTCGATTTTTTGGAGCAGGTTTATTAATGGCGCATAAAGCCCTTTAATAAATTAATTATAAGAGTTACACATTGTAAATCTATATTTGTAAACAGTGCCATCTGTGTGACGGATTAGAAAATGGGTGAAACTTTGTGCATGCTACTACGTATATGTTTTATGTATTTCTAGTCATATATTAGGGAAGAATGTACATTTGTGGCAATTATTTTATGTACAAGGTGGCGCAAAAGTAAGCTTCCGATGTTCAGCATATCGGTTGTGGCACGTTCAGTGTGTGCTGTTGCACCGTCTTGTTGGAACCACATGTTTTCCAATCCCAATTCATCAAGTTGCGGCAAAAAGAACTCGTTGATCATTGCTCTGTAGCGCTCACCATTCACAGTAACCGTTTGGCCCCGACCGATTATTGGTCAAATAAATAGTCAGCAATATTCCGCGTTCTGGAGCAGTGTAGCGTAACATTGTTTATTAACGTGTATGTCGCATGTGTTTACTACACAAATGTCAAAACAGAACTGACTTTAGGGGCCAATCGCAAAATTTATAGCATTTTCTGATAGGAGGATTACTTTTGCGTCACCTTGTATATATGCGTTTGACACCTATTGCATTGGCGAGGACATAAATATAGGATGCTATTAACTACTTTAAAGCAATCATTTTGTTTCGGAGATATTGACTTAAATGTGGACCTACGTAGGACATTTATGTATTTGTGAAATATGGTCATATTTCTGTTTTCCGTTTCGGTGCTGTCTATCCGTAAAGCATTAAGTGAAATGCTCCATGTCTCGACAAAGCATAGGATATCTGAGGATAGCATCAGGATGTCATTATTTATATCATTTATGTGGGCATGAAGACTCGGAATATTGTGAAATATAATTTGAAGGCACGATGTTCGAGAAAGCATAAAGTTAAATGTTGAAGCCAAAGCTTTTGTTGTGGTCAAATCATTCAACTGCCTAAATACAGGATCAGATTCACAAAAAGCACTAGTAGCTCGACTGCAGGCTACATATAAAGATGATCTTGGCATTCTAGGTCGGGTGTGAGCAACCACTTTTTATACGTAGCACCCTTACTTTTGTGAATGGTTATTGCCTCAGCTGGAACAATTGGTAACTGGTTTCTTTCAATTGTTTTCTGCTCATTTCTTTCATATTGAAAGGCCCTAAAAGTCTTCTTAATGGGTGTCCAAGAAGGTTCGTTAGGCTGGGTATTTTTCGATCTAGCCATCAAACCAACAGAAGGTTCTAAAAATTTCATCCACAATGTTATTGGAACCGATGAATCTAAATCTATCTGCATAAGCTGGCCAGTTGCACCATTTACCAAACTGTCGCCTGTGCTAATATTCACTGTAATCATATATTTAGCTGTGGGTTTTAGCGTTAAGCTATACGTAAGACCCTGAGTTTCCGAAGTTTTGAATAGTCTGACGCGTTCTAAGATACTAGCATTTAAGGGCATTATAGTTGGCAGACTGCTCGTTTGACCAAAATAAGTGAATTGCTTCGTCGGGAACCTGGTCAGAGTTAATGACTCTATTTGTAATCAAAGATATATCTTCAGTGGTCATAGCCTCGGCGGCCATACTATTCAAAGCAAAAGCAACCGGTTGATCCCCACGCTGTCTAATTATTTCATTCAATTCATAATATTTAAAGCGCTCCCATAATGGTGAGGCGACTAAAACGCTGCAAGCATCGCTTGGATTCGGTGAAACAATCCATATATCCCCTACAGCAGACAATTGTTTCAAGCCGCTAAAAACTATAACAGGTATACCACCAAACAGAATATTATTCTTGAAAATCTGCTTTAGTCTGTCGTCAATATAACTTAACATTCTAGCGCCAACCATTGAAATTTCATCTATAATTATCAACTTCAAATCACATAATCTAGTATAGATTGAGTTGACAATATCGTTGCTAAGCGGCCGTAATTCCTTATTGGACTGATTCACAGGTAGTGTAAATATAGAATGCAGTGTCAAACCGCCTATCCCAAATGCTGCTTTTCCCGTAGGAGCACAGAGAAGTACCTTCAAAGAGGTTGGATTTGATCCAGGTATGCAATTGAAATGGTAATTGAGAGTTTTATGTATTGATGATATTAGGGGGCTTTTTCCAACACAAGCCCCGCCACCTACAAGCCATAAAAGGGCTGATCTCTTTTAACATTGTGTAGCAAATGAGTTAAGTATGTTCTCTGCCTCATGTTTGGCGTCTGAATTGAGCAGTTCCTGAACGGGAACTAAGGGAGGAAGTTTAATGAGTCTAAGAGTGCAATTGGAGTCATTCTCATTGATTTCGGGATCACTATCATTAAGGTTTAGTAAATTTATGTTAGGGTTTATTTCGGGAAGCGCCAGCACCCTGAACTCATTGTCAACAATATCTGGTCTATCTATTTTAACTGGTATGCAAATTTCTTCCTCACTTAATCTGTTCAGAACATTTTCGAGCTCCCTCTGTTCAAACACGTCATATTTTTTCCGATTTTCCTCTATAGCAATTCGATTTTCTACGCAGGTTCATCCCTCCACAGTTGGTAGAGCATTACCATTTCTCCGAAATTATCGTCCCTAGCCGTGTCTGGACAAAACCGTCTTGCCCAACCTACACACGGTTTGGTACGTTTCTTTATATAACCACTACCATCACTCAATGGAATTGCTACTCCCCGAACTAAAGAATTTTCGCCTTCTATTTCTTCCTCATTATCGGAGTGGCCTTGTGCCGTTCTAGCTGATTTTACAAAAGTAAACAAAGCTGGCGGCCGCCGTGGTGCGAAGGTAGTGTTGCCGGCCTACCACACCGAAGGTCCATGGTTCGAGCCCTGGTACAGGTAACATCAAAAGTGATTTGAAAAAAAAAAAGTTTTTCAAAACGGGGTCGCCCCTCGGCAGTGGTTTGGCAAACTCTCCGAGTGTATTTCTGCCATGACAGGCTTCTCAGCAAAAATTCGTCTCCTTTGTAGATGCCGTTCGGAGTCGGCAAAAAACTGTAGGTCCCACCAATTTGTAGGGAAAAATTCAAATCGGCACACCACAAATTGGAAGAGAAGCTTGGCGCAAAAATCTCTTAGGAGGTTTATGATGATATGCCTGTTGTATATCGCGCCATAGAGAGAGAAACAAAGCTGCAAAATCAGCTAGACAAACATTATAAAGAAGGGTAGGCTTTTCAGTATAATGCTCTAACAAACCCGCCACAAAAATATCGGTACAACCTTCAGTAAGATTCTGAAGTTTTGCTCTAGGTTCTACCATCCGCACTCGTTCTTCAGGAAGAGAGGTATTAATATATATTTCTGCATTGTTAGCTTCCGAAAGATGAAGACTAATGCAGCAATAAACTGCCTCTTGGGAAATTTCTGTTCCGGAAAAAAGTTTATGGCCTATCTGCTGAAGGTTCTGCTTGACTGTGTAGTATCCAGCATTAACTTCTACCATTGCCTCATTTAAAAGCTGAGAGATGCCCCTATTTGATTTATTAATATAATTTATTATGTAGGAACAGCAAGCATATGCATCCAATGTGAATTGAATATCCATGTTGGCTCTATGTAGTTCTAAGATAACCGGATTATAAGCATCTTGGAACTTCTTTTTAAGAAATACTCTAAGTTTCATTAAACTTGATCTGAGAGCAAGTAAATAGACATCGAATGACAGATTTATTCTCGTATCAGAGAGAAAAGCTTCAAGATCCTTTAAACAGGAAATATCAGAAGAAGTTAAATTAGAATTTAAAAGATTTTGAATCTTTGAGTAGTTTTCCCTATGTGTTTCTAAATTTTCTATGTCATCTGGAAGTGGTAATAAGAGTTGGGTGGATATGGTATACCAAATCCACAAACTTGCTGTCCTCTTATTTCTCTGGTACAGGATCGGCATTGGTTATGTCTTTGGTACTCAATGAACTTTTCTAAATGACTTATGGACCAATCTGTAGAGACATATTTGTCAATGAAACCAACATCATTCGGAAGAGATTCAGGTTCCCTAAGATCGATCTTAGGAGCATTCTTCAGCCAATACATGTCATGCACGTGAATTCAATCCGCCCGGAAAAATGCTCAACAAAATGCTCGTCGTGGAAAAAAAAACTCAATTTTCCTTAAAAAGCTTAAGCAACTGACGATAACGATAGTAAAAATATCTAGCGCATGTGACTGCATCTGAGCGAATTAGGCGATATCGTTCTTGTGTTTTTTGAATTTAATTCATTTTACTAAACTTTGTTTAAGCTTCGAAATTTATTTAAATATAGATTCTGTTACAGAACAGAAATACATATTATTAAAAACACAGATTCTTCTTATTTCATCTAACGATATCCAATTTAATTTCACTACCATTATATTGAACACAACTTTATATAGGTATCTCAGAAAAAGCTCGTTTATCGTACAAAAAAAATCAATATTTTTAATCTCTCAAGGTTATTGTTTCAACTTTACTTTTTGCATTTTCCCTTCACATCAAATTTTTTTTTAATTTTTTGGCTTTAACATGATTCTCTCTCTGTCTTCTGTTGTTTTAACTTTAAAGGTTTTTAACTCGGATTAGTTTCAATGTGAAAAAGCTTTTATTTTGCAAAAATACACTAATAACGCTGTTCACTGCAGTATGCTTCTTGCATACGCTGGCTGCTTGGCTACTTCACCAGCTGCTTGCCAAGTCGCGTCGAGCATACTAACTTCATTTCGTTTGACCTCGCCACACCACAGCTTAGTTGGCAGTGTAGATGGAGGGCATTATTCAAGTATTAGCGATGGCATTTGTTTCACTAAGCTGTTATAAGTACTCGTTGCAGTGAATGAATTGCTTGTAAAACTTTACAAAAGAGTAAGATTTGAATGAATGAAGTGCAAATGCTTTCGTTGAGTTAGCTGAATAAATGTAATAAATAATTGAGCTGGAAGATACTAGAGGTGAATGGGATTTTATTGAAATTTATTAATAAGTAAAGTTTGCTTCAAAATTGCATATGGGTAAGTGATTTCGGTGCTGTGATTGGGAGAGAGTGGAGATTACTATTCAAAAATAAAAGAGCTTTATAGATCTTTGAATGGTAAATCGTCAGATAGGTGGAACGACCCCTTCGTATTTCAATAAATTTTGGTGAGGAGTTTCTTTTTATCACTAAGCGAAGTTCTGCCAAAGCAACATTTTTTTTTTCAAAAGTTATTCGAATTCCAAATTTCCGGTTTTTTCTTGTTTTGTAAATTAAATTTTCTCAATATTTCGGAAACTACTGTTTTAAAAAAAAAATTTTTCACTTTCAAAGGTGGACCTCCTTAGAAGCACAAAAAAAATGTTTTGAAAAAAAAATTAATTTCTTATTTTAGAAAATTTTCAAATTTTTCAAAATCGTAAAAATTATAGTTTGGCATTAAATTTTGGGTACAATTTTTTTTCCTCAAACTTTCAGTTTTTTTCTTGTTTTGTAAATTTATTTTTATCAATGTTTCGGAAGTTTCTGTTGGAAAAAAATATTTAACACTTTCAGAAAGGGTATTTGGGGGTACAAAAAAAAAATAAATCTGGAAAAAATATTTTTGAATTTACAATTTTAGAAAACTTTTAATTTTTCGAATTCGTAAAAATTAAAATTCGGCATTAAATTTTAAACTAAATTTTGTTTTCTTTGAATTACACCTCTGATATATCGGCAGATATCCTTAAATTTTCAGAAGGATGTTTTTAGTACAGGGTGGCGCAAAAGTTATCCTCCTATCAGAAAATGCTATAAATTTTGCGATTGGCCCCGAAAGTCAGTTCTGTTTTGACATTTGTGTAGTAAACACATGCGAAATACACGTTAATAAACAATGTTACGCTACACTGCTCCAGAACGCGGAATATTGCTGACTATTTATTTGACCAATAATCGGTCGGGGCCAAACGGTTACTGTGAATGCTGAGCGCTACAGAGCAATGATCAACGAGTTCTTTTTGCCGCAACTTGATGAATTTTGATTGGAAAACATGTAGTTCCAACAAGACGGTGCAACAGCACACACTGCACGTGCCACAACCGATATGCTGAACATCGGAAGCTTACTTTTGCGCCACCTTGTATTTTCAAAGATACGGTTTTTTGAATTTTGGACAAACCAATTTTTTTCAATTCAAACACAAAAGTTGTCAATTTTGAGAACTGAAACAGCTTTCGCTCAAAGTTTATTTCGTAACTTATAAAAGTTGAGGGAATTACAAACATATTTCTAGTTGAAAGCTACTTTACTGCTAATAATTTTGCTTCCATTCACAACATAGGTCTTTGCCAAATCTAATACACTCCGGGGAATCACATCAACTCTATTTGCCAATTTGCACAGATATTTTGTACTGAAGATGCGTCCAAAGAAATTCAAAACTCTTGGCTAATTCTGCTTTTAAGAAAACGTTGCATATATGTTTTCTCGGTAATAGATACAAATAAAATTTCATTAACCCTGGACGGCCATCCTTTTTTTTTTGTACATTAACGTCATCCTTCGTCAATATGACGACGACTTATTTCAAATCCATTTTCAGTAGGGTGTGAGTCGAAATAATGAACACGTTTTATTTTTTTTTTAATTATTTATTTCATTATTAATAAATACAAATTCAAAAAGAGTAAACAACCGACTATTGCTGTACGATAGCGGAGATCAACACGAAGAATAAAAAACTTATTTACAGTGAGAATAAAATAGTTCGTAGTCATTTTAACGAAGGATGACCGTCTACGGTTAAGCTGAAAGTAACCTTTCCACTCTTGAGTATCAATACAAGTTAATTTCAAATCAACGCAGCGTAAATACCTTTTTTCATATCTTTGTTTGCATGGAAGATAGGAATGCTTCGGTAGTCATATCGAAACTAGCACTTGTCATAATTTGCTTGGAAGGCAAGCATATGTAGTTCAATTGATTACTAGGCTAAGCATTTTCACAGTCGTGAGTGAAATACTAGCATATTTTTGTTTTCCTACAAACAAAAATGATATTTAGCACCCTAGAATTAGAAATGAGTGGTCTTCTTGAAAAAATTTCGACTTTGTGTTGATGTACATGTGAAACTGTGAAAAGTTCTAGCGTTTTAGATTTTTTTTTATTCGTTGGTAGTTTTTCGTTTGCTTGCTTGAGTAGCGACAAATCCCGACGTCTAGAGGGTGTGACCGAAATTATATTCCTTTCTGTATATATCCCTATGTCACCCTCTGATAATGACACAGATGGGTACATAAACCCCAAACCCCAGCCTATCGTGAGTAAATTGGAATGAACAGAGCCTTACCAGCCAAATATGTGGAAGTATAAACCCTGCAGAAAATTGTACTAGAACTGTATTGGCCTAGAGATAAACGATTTGGCGACACTACTAACTCTACCTCAATACCCAAGCAATGCTTTCAATTGTACATCGGTGGGCAGTTGTCGCTCAGGGCAGTACTCGACAACTTGTTCTTAATCATTCAGATAATCTAGAGCTAGTTATGGTTGTAATCAGTACGATAATCGATGTCTGAAGCTAAAGACTGTAGAGACTTGTTCGGAATTTTACTTCAGGGAATAGTTATATTCGTTATAGAATTCAGCAGGCATAGGTAGGGAAGACAATATAATAAATATGAAAAATGTTATAAAATCTTTTCTGTTGTTGTTGTTGTTGCTTTGATGGCAAAACACTTCCCGAAGAATTAGGTCACGGTAACGATGCAGAGCGCGATTCGTTAGATATGAATTGTGAGTGACATGTTTCTAATTCTATATAGGATCCTCTCAAGTTGACAGGCTTTCTCAGAGAAATAAAATTTTCTGCAGCCTTTGGATGTTTATATGTCTGAAAGAATAAGAAAGAATGTAAGCAATAAAAAGCATTTTGTAAAGTTACAGTTTAGAGTGAAAAATGTTTTAGAGCATAATGAACTACATAACGAAAGACATTTTTTATACTTTTTTGCGTTGTCTAAAAAAATAAAACAACTGAATTTCACGTTGAAACATTTTTTTAAGTGTTCGGCATTATAAAATTCTTGTGCAAGGGTCATTCAAAATCTAAGACATTAGAAAACAAGCTACTTTTTCGTTTCTTCTACTTGATTTCCCAAATTTTTTAAAATCCAACTGCTTCATGTATTGACGTCTGCAAAAGTTGCATCTCCAAACCTTTGAGTAAATCTCAGTTCGAATTCATTTTGTTCGCAAAAGTACTTCAAAGCAACCAGTAAATCAAAGTTCCCTTTAATATTTGCACAAAACCGCAGAAGCACTCAATTCTCTTAACTAGGGAGCATACTTTATCACCAAACGTTTTGAGTCAATCTAAATTTATATAAACTAAACACGTGGTGTGAAGGTAGTGTTGCCGGCCTACCACACCAAAGGTCCATGGTTCGAGCCCTGGTACAGGTAACATCAAAAGTGATTTGAAAAAAAAAAAAGTTTTTCAAAACGGGGTCGCCCCTCGGCAGTGGTTTGGCAAACTCTCCGAGTGTATTTCTGCCATGACAGGCTTCTCAGCAAAAATTCGTCTCCTTTGTAGATGCCGTTCGGAGTCGGCAAAAAACTGTAGGTCCCACCAATTTGTAGGGAAAATTCAAATCGGCACACCACAAATTGGAAGAGAAGCTTGGCGCAAAAATCTCTTAGGAGGTTTATGATGATATACCTGTTGTATATCGCGCCATAGAGATAGAGAGAAACACATTTCATATACGTATCTACGTTTGTATGAATTTTCTTTACATAAGCTAAAAAAGTTTATTACATATGTAAGTAAGATTGAGGAAAATTGAGGAGTGTCTGATGGACGAAAGTAAATGATTGCGCCAAGCAATCGATATGCAAGCAGGTATGTCTTTAGTTAGCTACGTTTACGAGTATATATATGTAAGTATATGTGCATTAGGGTGTACTAAATATTTTTTTTAACATTTCGAGGTGGCCTACTGGAATTTTTAAATAAACGAAATAAAGTTATTTTACAATATGCTTAGTATCCCTCAAAAGCCAGTAGAAAGCCAAAAGTGAAAAAACCAGTTCGTATCATTTATTTTTAATTTTTAAGTTAAAACTCAAAAATTGAATGAACTTTCTATTCCAAGTGAGTCACTTAAAAATATTCATATACTTCATGAACGGTGTTTAAGTACAAGTATGAGCGTAGAACGCACGAGGAAGTAATATTTACAATCACGAAATACTGAAGAAGCGATAAAAGTGAATCAGCTGTCGGTTGGTTAACCCACCTGCAGTGAAAAACCAGACTTATCAATAAGCATTCCAGTTCATTGACTATACGTTTTCGGGTGTATTCATACTAGTTCATTGCCGACTAGCTTCAAGTAGTACTTTTTTAGTATAGAATTAGTAGACTTGACTGTATGATAATTCTTGTAATTAGTTTTTTAAAAATGTAATCAAATGCACTTTCTTTTGTGGAAGTATGTGAGGGAATAAAAAAATTGCATTCGACAATTTTTGAATGATTGTTAAGATTTGGGGAAAACAAAGGAGTTTTTTTGGAAAATTTTTTTTTTAATAAAATGTTAAAGCATGCATTGTTTATTTTAAAAATTTTCTTTTTGTAAAGTGCAACTTACTAAGCAAAGAAAAAAATGCACGAAAGCCTAATGTATATATATATATTTTTGTATGTAATCTTGTGTACACTGTTGTATTGGGAAATAGTTTGATTTGCAATTTGGCAAATTTTCACTAAATCAACTTAATATTTGCTTATTCATACGTGCAAACACACACACACATACATAATTTAGTTTGTTTATACATCTATATTAAGTTATTACTGTAGGGGAAACATTAACTTGCATACGCAATTGCAGTTTTATTTTAGGGCAAGCATCGATTTGGATTGCTAGTTAATGGAAATTTTATTTATAAAAAAAAAAGCCGTTTATGTCTTTCATCAAATCATATAAGCTTATTTATTTGGAAGACTGCGTTAGTTTATCATGGATCGCAGTTTAAAAATGCCAATGGCTCACGTGATGCAAACCTAACTTTTAACTGAAACGAAAATGCAAAAGACTCGCATGCACATTAACATATACGTACAAACAAATACGTTGTAGTAACACTGCCCAAAATTGGATTAGTCTAGGATGCATGTGGAATGAGTCGCGTGCAACTAATGCCAGTTCTGATCACTTTGTTTGAGCTGGACTGTTCTCATTTATTTGAGCACGTCCTCTAGAGAGACCAATTGTACTCCTTTATACCCGAACGGATACGAGAGGACTAATCCATTTTCTACCCAAACATTAACTTGTACTTCCTAGAGATTGTTTGCACAATTTTTTACAAGGAAAATTGTTAAGCAGCCTCGAAAAAGTTCAGTACTAGAGCTGCACATGTCATATTTCGTTCTCCGAGGGTCCCTAAGGAAAACGGAAATGGTTGAGCATTAGTCATAGCTAGCTGAAACCGGTTGAGAAGGACAAATTTCCCTGGTCAACAATTTCCATCGAAAATGACAATATGTTTCAGCTCCAGGTTAGTTCTTAGCTAATCAAATTTCCTGCAGGATATTTACAAAATTACATGCATATCTCTACTCAATTACATGCTGCACCTCATTGATCTCGGTATATTGATAAGAATATAATGAACTACTAGAGCATGGGTATTTTTTGCAGCAGTGCCTCTGACGTTAAAAGCACGCCAAAGGTTGCGCAGTAGCGTAGCTTTGCGTCGTTTCTGTTGAAATGGTGAAATGGTGGAAAATGCAATGAATTGCAATTGGTTGAAAGACCAAAAGGGATAGTGAAAAATTAATATTTTTATATAAAAAAGTTAAGTTGGAGCCGAGCGTTGACAATAATCAAGAATTTGTCTTTTGGCGTCTTTATTTGTGGTATTATAACGAGCTTCACACAAATTTAATGGTTGATTTTAAGCTTATAAGCACTCAATTCAACGCTGCTTTTGTGAATCGCGCTAATTACTAGGGATGTGATCTCGAGTTGGAAAAATCGAATATTCAGAAATAGTGTTTTTTGTTTAGAGATAAAGCTATTTTTGATAAATCTATTCTTAAAAAGAAAATAATCGGTTGTTGTTCATAAATCGATTTTTATGCGAAAAATCCCTATTAGATGTATTAGTGAAAATACGTTATGAACAGCTAAGTCAAGTGAGAACTATTTTTAGATAAAAAATTAAAAAAGTAACAATATGGACTATTTCAGATTGAATTATACACATAAAAATTACACTGCGTTACAAAAACGAGCGTTAGTTCTGTCCTATGCCCCAAATATACTTTTTCGGGAAGGGGAGAAAAAATAAAAATACACGTGTATCGGCGATTTTCATGTACACGTCGTTTTACTTAGTTTTTTTTTTTTGCAGTGTTCCGTACGTGGTAGCCAAATTGTTGGCTATTTTTTCTCCCCTTTCCGAAAAAGTATATTTGCTTCATAGGACAGAATGTGTGTAACGCGGTGTTGTTAGTACTCTCATTTTATTATAGTAAAATATACAAACCTATAAGACTAATAGTTCTTAGTTCTTTTACTCTCAAAACTGAGATAAAGGCAAGTCACTGGCTACAATATACATATACGAGGTGTGTTCAAAAAGTATAGCGAATTTTGTGTTTTTTCAAAAATTATTTATTTATTCATGAATATCTATTTTGTCCCTTTCAAAGTAATCCCCATGAGATATCATACACTTGTGCCAACGGTTTTTCCAATCTTCGAAGCACTTCAAAAAATCATTTTTTTGTATCTTGTTCAGCTCCTCCTTCGATGCCGTCTTTATCTCGTCAAGAGAAGCGTAACGTCGTCCTTTCATGGGCCTCTTCAGTTTAGGGAACAAGAAAAAGTCACAGGGGGCCAGATCTGGGGAATACGGTGGCTGCGGCATCATTAGTGTGTTGTTTTTGGCCAAAAAGTCGCGCACAAGCAACGATGCGTGAGCAGGGGCGTTATCGTGGTGCAAAAGCCAATTTTTGTTCTTCTTTGCACATCTTCTCGGCCTTCTGAGAACATTTTGTACCACCGATAAACGTTGCTTCGGTCCAAGGTAGCTTCTCCGTATGCCACAGTCAACATTGGGAAGGCATCCGCGCACTTAATTTCGTTTTTCACACAAAATTTGATACAGGTTCTTTGATCCATTTTTTTGAATAGGTAAAAATCAAAGACGATCCAAAACACGTGCAAGCGAAGCAGCTGTCAACAATTAACTGAACATTCAAAATGGCCGAGCTTGTCGGCATAAGTGAGAGACATGAGTACCAACATAACGCCACAAAAAATTCGAAATTCGAATATACGTAACCAGCGAAAATTCAAAATTCGCGATACTT
Organism: Merzomyia westermanni; assembly: GCA_949987695.1. Taxonomy (NCBI): domain Eukaryota; kingdom Metazoa; phylum Arthropoda; class Insecta; order Diptera; family Tephritidae; genus Merzomyia; species Merzomyia westermanni. Next base: position 27,853,652 of record OX465291.1, read on the forward strand.
TTTGAACACACCTCGTATAGCTTTAGAAATGATTATGTAAATCATTTCAATGAAGCCTACATAAGATTTATGGAGGGCGAGTAGTTTTTTTAAGTTAAAGTATATATATTATTTTATTATTTATTCAGAGAGTAGAAGGGGGGAGGGGGGGGGGGGGTGCGGAGAACATGTTGCATAAGGGACAACCTTTGAGTAATATTAATTTATTTGTTTTAATTTAATTTGTTCTATATGGAACTGGGGGTGCGGGGCACCTGTTACAGCTGAGCACTTGTGGCTCTAAGGTTTAGCGCGGGAGTGGTCTCCTCATTTTCGCTCTGAAAAACCCCGATTTGGGATTGCAAAACATAAACTATATCTTTCGAATATTTCATAAGCTGGTTGCGAATTACAATAGCATGCCATGCAAATGAAATAAACGAAAAAAATAACTACAGCTTATGTGGCTCAAACAAAGTCAAAACTAAATTAACTGGTGAATATAAAATTCAATCAAGTTTTCCTCAAACTTTTAGTTAAAATAATAAACCTGATATTAATAATTGAAACAAATGTTTAGTATTACCGAATATTTGCCTAGAATCTTGATTGACTATAAGTTATTTATGCGAAACTACATGTTTTCAACTGAAGTGTGTACATGGCTTTACATATACTTTCAGCTGCCGCCAAGGTTAAAAAAAGGCTGACTTAAAATGTGTTATTCTTATAGTAGCTGAATTAAAAAACACTGTTTAGCATTAGTAAAATCGATTCAAAAAATTTATAGTTAAAAAATCGACTATTTATTCACAACAATGAAAAAAATGGTTAATCAGTCTCTAGAATGTGGCATACACGCGATAGGATCCTATAGATACGGCTTCAGACCAAGTAAATCCAAATAAGGATCTTCCCCATTGAAAAAATTCTGGAGCAGACCTTTGATAAGAAAATTGCAAAATTATGTCGCTTACGAGTTATAAAAGCAGTTTTGAACACGCTTGTCTATGAAAATGACTATGAAAATGATGTTAGCCAATACAATCAACTCCATCCGCATCTTGAATTCCAACCATTCAAAATCAAACTAGGCTTCAAAAAAGTTGACTCCCTATCTTACAATTTATTTACCAGGATGTAAGAGAAGATATTTCGAGCAGTAGGGATAAACAGCACGGGTAAAATCTGTGATAACTGCCATCATTGGCAGTAACAAGCGCGCCTTGACTTCTGCATCGTTTGCCTGGAATAAAGAGGCGAATGAGTGGGTATTTTACTCTGGACGAGAACAAGAAGAATTCATTAATATAAGAATCGGCCAAACTGCGCTTCAGCATCCAAGTCATTGCTGATAGTTGCAAGTTTGAAACTGTAAGGGCTTAGTCTATTCACGAACTGACGTCAAAATTGAAATCAAAGTCTGCTGAAAGACTCAAAGTAGGCAATAAATGCTACTTTGGCCAGCGTAGGTAACTTAGATGAGGTGTCTTATCTCAACAGACGTGTATTTATAAGCAACTTGGAATCATGGGGATATCGAAAGCAGACGAAATGGAAAAAGGTTTTATGACAATTATGCTGTCCTTGCCATAACGCTGGCGAAAAGTATCTGCAAGAATGAAACGCTAACATGAACATAGAGCGAATGAAGAAGGATGATTGAGCTAAGTAAGTGTTCCTTTGAAAATCCGATTTTATCAGCAGAGCAACAGGGAGATACTAATGCTTTAAAAAATATAGCTGGACAATGATTTGGACTCAATTGGTATATCCTATTGGTGTCACCTGTCTCTAAATAAATGTGACTACTATACTTGGCGCATAGGCGGCAAAGCGACAATGAATGACCGATGCTTACCTAGAGTTTATATAGCTTATTAGTCAATCTAGTATGGTACTCGCTGTTAAAAATATATAGATACCCTAGAGGTGGCTGCCTGTGTTTACACAAACAAGTATGATTATTTTTATCCTCATTATAGCTCACTCTTTTGATCTCTATAAATATATATTTTTGTCCTTTGTCAAATTGCATAGGTACCAGCAGCCAAGTGTGAAATGAAATATCTTCGAGTGTAATCCAAAGTTGTGGGCTACTTTTCGAAAAGAAAAAATCGTTGTAGCCGAATGAAGTGAACTTTCTACTAATCTCGAAAGACATAACCATTTGCCAACAGCAAATGCTCGTCAGTCAGTTTATCAAAATGAGCTTAGCTGCTTGCTTGTAGTGTACAATACTGACAGCAACAAAGGCAATACAACTTCAAGACAACTATTTCCATTACCAAATCTAACAATGCAATGTTAAGACAAAAGCAATTCAGTGTTTTTCGGTGGTACCAGCATGCCACCATTGCTGCTATTGATTTCACAGCTCCTCCATTTCCATAGCCGCCGACTTTATTGCTGAATGTCACAGAGTACTACTCCATACACAAGCACGTCCACTCAGAACACACAAAGTGAATAGTAGAAGTGAAAAAAAATGTGTGGAAGTAGCATCCTTAATACCTAACTAACAATATCTACGATCGGATTCTCATACATATCAGCGTGTGCTCATGTTTGTGCGCTGCTGAATGCGCTTTGTCTAACGAATGAATAGCTAGTGGCTGTTATGTTCTTGAAATTCAAATTGAACTCAGTTTTTGAATGAGACCAAGAACAAAGAACTTTACAGGAAAGCATGGAAAATGCTTTGATTTCTATGCGTTTTGCTGTGAAAGGAATTTAGATTGAGAAAATGAAACCAGCGGCATCAGTATACATACAAGTTCTTTGTTGGCCATTATTGAACACTTGCTGTTGTGCCGTTTTCTCAAACTGAAGATAGCCGTTTTAATATAAATAAAGCGACAATGGATGAAGTTCGCAGAAGTGTCCCGTTAAATAAAATCAATTTATGTACACATGTTCGATTAACTAGGCGCATAATTTTAATTAATTTCTTTGAAAAATTAGTACAACAATCGATCTCGGGTGGGAGCTCTTTTGAACCTGGAATCCATGACTAGAGTTCAGCTTAAGGCAGAAGACTTTGAGAAAAATGGTAACAAATCACATAAAATAAGTGTGGTGTCATCGGCAAATCTGTCGCGTTGTGCACCCGCTGTATGTTGCTGTTGTAAAATTTTCTCAAAACTAATCCAAATAAAATAATTTCATAAAATGCTTGAAAGCAAAAGTTTATTGTTGTTGTTGTTGTTGTTGTTGTACTGAACTAATACATAGTATTTTATTCGATAGTAATAAGTTGGGCATAAAAGAATCCTATAACACTCTTCCTAGTATTTCACTTCCCTCCGCCATTCTAAACTTCACTATATTCACTTCCTGCTTTGATTTTCCACTCCTTCACAGCCCTAAACTTTCATTCTCCCACTCTTTCATATCTTTTTGCAGTTCCTCTTTTATCTTATTCCCTATCTTACTCTCCTTTCCCGTTTCCCTTCATCTTTACTCCTGTAGGGTTTTTGCACTTGCTTTAATCCTTTCAGTTCCACCTGGGGAAAGGAAAGGTACTTGCCATCCTCGCTGAGCTGTATATCCCAACATTTTAAAATAAAAAAAAAATGCACTTTATATCAGAATGAGTTTGCCTATATAGAATGAAATGCCCTATCTCTAAATATTTTTTTGATCAATAATTCTCTATTTCAAAATTTGTTTGAAGAACCGTCTATCTCAGAACGAATTTCAAAAGAGTTCTACCTCAAAGAAATTTTAACGCATTTTTAGCCGAGATAGAGAATTTTTCAATCAAATGATAAGATAGCATGTTTACCCCCTACGGGTTAGGGCTTAAAATATGCCCAAGGTAGGCATACCTCTCATAAGAGGCGTCTAATATGCACAAAGGTAATGATGTGCAACCCGATGGTTGATCTACGGATGTGATGCCTCACTTCATATTACCTATCTCTGCTTCCTTACGGAAGGAGGGCTGACATGACCTGGAAGGTTGCACTGGTCGTACCAAAGCAACAACAACCATAAGATGTTTTTGGAAATTTTTTTTTTGTTGCCCACTCTCATTCATCTAATCTTCTTTTGACCCATATAAACAGATTTGCGGCTTACGACCCATAACCTCAGACACAAGTGCATAACTGTAAACATTTAAAGTTCATGTGCTCCCCTTGACTTGATGCAGTTTTGCCAAACTTTCAACAAACTGTGCGCCGCTGTTCGATATTCTTAAGCCATAAGGTGTTCTAGCCACATTTTGTGTTCAAAAACACACAATATTGTCAGCAAACCATGAATTTGGTAGACGTACATATGCTCTATGTAACCAAAAAGCGCAAAAAAAACTTTGAAAACGCACAAACACACGCAGCAACTCAGACATTCATGGCAAAGCATAAAAGCTTCATTCGTGTGCAGTGCAAGAAAGCCCACGGAAATTACGCCCATTGTTTTAATTAACTTTTTCAAGCCCGCGAGAGTCAGTATTATAATAATTTTCCTTCGCGAGAATTTTGATTTCTAATTTTTCGTATTATTTTATTATGGGGACTATCAGCTATTCCAACAGACGGTAGAAATGTAATAAATCATGAGAGAAATCAATCGATTTAATCGGAGTTTGGCAGTGAATTTCGATAAAGTCGATAGAGATCACAAAACTCTATTGCAATTATGTTCCGCCGGCAGTTCCGTCGGAATAACTGATAGACCGCGATATGTATGTATAGCTAAAAAAATTCGGAAGAAATAATTATGCGACTTTGCATTAAAAAATTTGGTTTTATAATATAATATGTATTTAAATTAGAGATGTGCGATTAAATTAATTAAATGTCATCAATCAGAAAATAATAAATATTAATTAAAACAATTAGTTTTTTGATTAATGATATTTCCGCTATTGGAATTTAAAAAATAAAAAATTTAAAAAAAGGATATAGGATTAAATTAGCGACTTACCTTATTAAACTATACTCAATTAACTTTTTAATCAGTGAGTAATTCGGTTAGTTATACCCATAATTATCCTGATTAATCACATCCAATTTATAGGAAAAAGTTCAAAGCGGCTGACCACAAAGTGAAAGAGAAGCTCGGCGCAAAAATTTTTTCAGTGGTTCATGATGAGAGACCTGTTGTATATAGTGCCATATATTTGTTAATTTGTAATCACATTCAATAGAATAATCAAACATTTACAAAGCAACACGCTCTCATATAGCAAATTTTTATTAAATATAATTTTTCTAATTTTACTACAGAGCACAAAGAGTAAGCACATACGAATAGATATGAAAATTTCAAAACAGAGCCATTGCTCCATTTAAAAAACTCAACACACTTCAATTGTTATAAGTTTAGAACAAATCTGTGCCTTATATATTCATTGATTTATTTGTTAAGTATTCGAAAGAAGCGAATAAAATTTATTAAAAATTTGTATAATAAATTAATTACGCATCGCTAAACTAAATACCTATCGTAATATAAAACGAAAATAATGCCAGCGGTCTTTATTAGCTTTAGTCATTTTACTTTATTTCCCTTGTGCGTTATTGCACTGCACCTTTCATTCATACCCATAAAAGAACATAGTAACATGAAAGCCGTTTCGTAAAATTTTTCAGTTACCTTAAAATAATACCGTTAAGTCTTGCTCTACCCCAACGCACAATTGCAACTATCTCCTTTTTTCAGTCGAAGCTGCAAAAAAGCAGCAACAAAAATTCAATTTTACTGCCAGCTTTTGCACTTGCTTGAGCGCATACAAAGTAGATACTTTGGGGCTTTAGGCCGATTTTAAAGTTGTAAAAAGTTTTTTGTTGTTGTTTTTGGTTGCAACAACAAAAAAAAAATGCTGTAAGAATAATGTATTGGCTGTCTTTACTCTACAACAAGGCCGCTAGAGAGTACATTGTATATATAAATATACTTTTTTGTTTCAAAGATAACCAGTAGGAAAAAATTTGATTGGAATAAAAAAATGTCAAGCTCTACAAAGACAAAAATAGATTTGAATTGGATTTTTCCTCTAATTAAATGTTTCGGGGATATGAAAAAGGAGCAGGAAGAATAGCTTGGGTCTTGCATTGGTGGTAATCGTTTTGAAAGTCTTTTTATCCTCATGTTTTGATATAACTTTTTTTTCCAAGTGTGTCTCTATACCTACTGGGTTTCCACATATTTAAATCCATTAAATCCTCATATACTTTCTCAAATATTTTGCTGTCCATTGAATGTACAAAGCGTACATCGATGTTAAAGCATATTATTATATGAATGTAAAGCCATTTTGATTTAGATAAAAAGTTAGCCAAGAACAAAAAAGTTCAGATAAGCTCTGAGCCAGCCGCAACAATATTTAAATTAACAAGTTTTGTGTAAACACAGAGGTGCACTAAATATATATATATATATATATATTTGGAATTTCCACTGCCAATTCTCTCCAAATACCTTTTGGATAATAGATATGGGGGGAAGGGTGACGTGAAATTTCAGCGGGAAGTGGGCTTGTATCAGATGGAATTACTACCGAAAATTACTGGATTCATTCAGAGGAGTGTGTTCTCCTAAACCCTTTCGCGACGGAGTTTTATTTTCACTCCCCTCCCACTTTTTTGATATCTGATTCGAAGATATGAGAATGAAGAAATATGTTCTGCATACATAAAAAATCAGTAAGTGCTGTCAATTACAATATGTCCCAATTACATGCTTGAACATTGTAATGAAATAGATAGCTTTTTGTTTTTATTCGATTAACTTATTTCATTATTTTTATATTGCTGCAAAAGTATACTCTCTACATCTGCTATTATTGGAATTAGACATACAAGTACTTCTTTGGAATCCATGCGGCGTTCCCATCTGATTTTGCATATACATATTGAACTTACAAAATTTAAGGCCAAAGTTTTTAGAACAATTTTAGGTCATTCAATTTCAAGTTAAAAGCTCGTCAAAATTTTCCCTGCATTTTTAGAATTTTTTTGTCGGGGATCCTATGTATTAATTCTAAAAATTGAGGGGAACATTTTAGGGTACATTAAGCATGAACATTATTGCGCCAAAAATTGCATGAGCAACAACATCAGACGACGGCTCATAGTAATCTCAGATGTGCTAAAATCTTTCTCATCTGAGCTTTCATGCAGAATGTCCACCACCTTTTTTCCGTATACATTTTCTTCCACATGTCCAAAAACCATTATTCTTAGAAATAGGTTCCACATAAAACACAAACTGAGGCAATATATCCCAAAATGTAAAATATTATTTAAAACTCAACTTTTTTGTTATTTTAGAATCTTATTTGAGACACACGAGCAATGTGAGAGTAACTACCTACTATCACAAAGGAAAACAAAATGGATATCGAAAAATAAATGTTTTCTACAGTTTGACACCTGCCAGATCGTCGAAATTTGTCAACTTGTGTCAAAAACTTGACCCGAGTTACCAAGCATAACACTGTAAATGTGATTTGAGGAATTTATATCAGAAATGATATTTAGAACTTGTATTGGGATATTTCAGATAAAAGTTTTCACAAATAGTATAACAGATAATCTATGTTGAATGAAGGTGGGACATATTGTCCCAGAGGTAGCGAAAGGATTAATGATATATTGCGCTTGAGTGATTCGTTGTCGGCAAACGGCCCAGGCATTTTCTCCGCTTTTCATCAAAGCATGTGGCTTTTTATTTTTAAACGATATCTGAGAAATACAATAAGGGTCCAGCCGGCTTCTCGACGAGCAAAAAATACTTGTCATACCTGTTCTGCTGCCACTAACAACATATGATGAGGTGGCTCTGGAAGCATTCGAGAAAAATATTCTTCGCAAGAGTTAGGGACCCTTACGTCTTGGGGACGGCGAGCGCCGAAGAAGGTTTAACGACGTGCTGTATGATATCTATGCAGACACCAATATATTGCACCGAGCTAAACCCCAGCGGCTTCGTTGGCTAGACCATGTAGAGCAACTGAAAAAAGATGCTTCGTCAAAGAAGGTATCCCTACAAGCAGCTGAAGGTGGAAGCAGAGGCGTCAGTATACCACCAGTCCTATGGACCAGCGGTGTTTCCACTTAATGCCAATTTGGCGGACAGAAGAAGTGACTGGCGAGTTATGCGGGAGGCGGTTGAGCGTCATTTACAGAATAAGACGTTGGGGAGTCTGCTTAAAGAAACGGGTATCGGTGGGAGTAGTGTGAAGAGCAAAGCAACTTTTTCTATTAGTACAATATGACGTACTCATCGCTGTCGTTGAGCTATAATTTGCTGCATTTCGCTTATTCAAATACCTACGGTTTGTGTCATCTTCCGATGAGCGTTTATGTCGAATAACCTAGGGGACAGAACAGGTTCGATAAGAGACTTATAGATCGTGGCATTAACTGGTAGTAGCTCAACTGTCGGTGGAGCCATATTTTTGACTCCGACGTAACTACGGGAAGTAGATTTGAGTAGCATTTTCCGACAACCATACCTACGACGGGTATATTCTCAGCCTTTACCAGGCAACTACATTTCTTTTGCATCATGTCTTCACTTAAAACGTCTTCCACTAAAGTAATGATGAATGTAGCTCCTACATGTTTACATACAAACATACGAGTATATTGGTCAACAGCCGTTAATAGCTATTTGTTTAACCGTCTAAACGATTTTGACCTTCCAACAAAACGCTCCACCTAACTCTATCCTTTGCCAGTTGAAGCCAATTACTAACGCCAAGGGATCACAGATCGTTCTCCACTTCGCCCTAGATGTTTAGTTGGTACAAATTGCGCTATACGACCCCAGGATAAATGCTTCTTTTAAAATTTCAAATCTCCAACATTAAAGAAGTGTCTGAAAGTAAAGCACTTAACAAAAAAGAAATCGGCTGTGATTGACAAATAAAGCAAAGTTAGTTGTTTATTCCCAATTCCAACAACAATATGCCATTCTTTTAGAGAAATAAGAAAAACTTTAAAAAAATTTACGCACAACAAAGAAAACAATTTCGATTTTTGTTTGAACACCCGCGGCGAATTGAGAAACTGATTTTGACAACATGAAACTGTAACAATAAACCAAAAGGCGACAATAACAAAATGAAAAAGTTGCTGCACATAAGCTGGAAATCACGTTGTCCATTGCCTGCTCAAGTGAGCAGTCATAGCGCTAACAACAAAACACGAAACAATTTGAAATCTTCGCAGACACAAAGTCGATATATTTACTTGTAACGAGTACTCATGGTATTTGTATGCCACTTACGGCTGTCAAAGTCGCTATTACCGCAGGACAGTGAGTAGAGCCGACTGTGCTAACCGTACACCAAGTAGATACTTTTGTATAAACATTTTTATTCACACTTGTAGGTGTGTGTGCGTGTGTATTTGTAACAGCAATTCAATTATAGGCTCGTTGAATGAATAACTGCGCAAATATTATCCGAATAGTTGCCATATGGGGATTATAATATACGCTCACCAGTGGGCAATTGTGGACAATTGTGGACATAGAAAAAGTAGCAAATTAATATTTTTTTGTGCAACAAAAGTGGCAGCCCTGAAATTATATTATTATTGTATAACATGCACCATACGATAGCGCTTTCGTTCGCTTTCGTTTTCTATTTTGCTTATTGTATTTTTTTCTTTGAACATCTATTTTCTACACTCGATTTTCAATTTTGTTTTTCAGTGTTGAAAATTGCGAATCATATAGTTGAGCATTTTGAATGAACTTGCAGCAAAACAACAACAACGAATATATTATTTTAACAGTTGTTGATGCTTAAGAGCTAAGAGAATATTATAGTTGGAGGCCAATGAAGTTATGGCAAAAGTCCAAGCCATTATAAACAAAAACAATGCAGCTATCAACTTCTTGGATATAATCTTAAATCATATATATTGGAATTGCCTGCGCCACCACTTACGAACTATAAATGCAAGAAAATGGATGGTGACAGATCAGAACAAGAAATGACAATAAAGATGGCACAGGGCAGGAACTGATTTTTGTGCAAATCAAATTTGAAAATTTATGACAGAAAAGCGTCCCAATCCGAGCTGTACAAGAAAGATGAATCACCAAACTTAGAAACTATTACAATGTGTGGTGATTGCAGATTATCTAACAGCGACGGATTTTTTTCGGTATTTACCTACCATCATCAGTGTCCGTTTTGAATATGCCGCCACCAATATGCCTCGTAAATCAACTATGATCCTCAAGTAGTTTAATGCAAATACGTTGAGCTCATTGCTAAGGTCCATCCGTTAACAAACTCATAAGAATCCTGCTCAAGTTGAGCTCCTCAGATTACTCTTCCCCTCGATAGATTATAAGAGCTAAAACTACCAAGTAGCTCGGAATCAAGTGTTAGTGGCAGACCTCTTAAATAATGATTACTAATCGTAATAATTACCGGGTTGATGAATTACTTTCTTGAGAACCCATTTAATTATTTTAAATTTTTAATTATTATTTTCTAATAAACTAAAAAAAATCAAAAACAGTTAAAAATAATCAATTATCTTTGATTTTTTTTTATTATTTTTGATTTTTTCCAGTAGTGTTGTAGAAGCACATAAATACACACATCAAAAATACTGAAAAAAAAATAAAAATTTTAAAAATCAAAAATAATCTAATCAAGTTTTTTGATAATTTGTGATTTTTTTAGTTTTTCTCTAATCGTAATCAATTAATAATTACCTTTTCTTGAAAACATTTAAAAATAATCATTACCAATTAAAACGGCCGTCCGATTATTTGGTTAGTAATTACTGATAAAATTTAACAGGCCTGGCTAGTGGTAGTGCTACAGGTCATTTTTTTCTACAATGCTGCAGGCTAATAAATAGCCCGGTCTGCGGCTTTGCCAAACGTGCTCAGTATTGTAATCAATGACACGGTATTTAATGTATGCAAAGTCCGGAAAATTCTAACCAGGGTCATGCGTAGAGCGGTTTTCATCGTTTTGGCAATGTCAGCAGCCAGAGTGCTGTGAGGAGAATTAGCCTTAAAATGACACCGTATCTTCAATCCACTAAAAGAGCTGAAACAGCGACAAGAAAGCAATTCAAGGCAGTAAAGACTTTTATTTGATTTTTCTTCCCCAAAAAGCTTACTAAAATGACTTGAAAATTCCCCAAATGTTTGGGAAATTTTATTGATATTTACAGTTATTTTGCCAAACTTAATCCAATAAGTTTTGACACTAGAAATTCATTACCACAACAGCCGCTTATATCGTACTGGAATGATACGGATTTTTTTCCCCGTCAAGTACTGCTATTTCAGTGCAACCCTAATTCGTTACCAGAACTTTGTGCTGCTTGGTCCAATACTGTTCTTGATCTATATTAATTCAATCTTTTCGCTTCCATTGAAAGGCAAGGCCACTGCCTTTGCAGACGATCTTGCAATTGCGTACAGTACACCGAATTAATTTGAATTAATATGTGAAATTAACCATGATGTACATTTGCTACGAACCTGGTTCGCCTCACACAAACTGATTGTAAGCTGTAAAACTAGACTTATGTATTTCAGCCATGTTTTCAAAGAACAGCCAAGTTATGATGTTATATTTCATTCCGCAGCATGTTCTCGTTTTAACATGCATCATATAGCGTGCACTCAAAGTGGCGCGATGAGATCTTTTGATTGCAATAGAAACTGTTGTGAGAGCTGCTTCAGGGTTGAAGTTGTTGAGAATTTCAAATATCTAGGAATTACAATAGACAACCGCTTGAGTTGGTCTGAGCATATTAATAACCTAAAAAAATACTTTCTTTACACTACTCGTCATTTTTATCGTCTGAAAAAGTTATGTTCTTTGTCCACTCTAAAAACGGTTTACTACGGTTTATTCCAATCCAAACTGCAATATGGTATCATATGCTGGGGCGGCGCTTCGGCTAATAAGCTGTCACCAGTTGTAACAATTCAAAAGGGCGTAGTAAGGCGCATCTGTAATGCAAACTATAGGTCTCACTCTATGCCGTCTTTTAGGAAACTAGATATATTTCCGTGTCGCCATTTATATTTATACAAAGTTCTAAAAACCTTCTTTACGAGGTGTGTTCAAAAAGTATCGCGAATTTTGTGTTTTTTCAAAAATTATTTATTTATTCATGAATATCTATTTTGTCCCCTTCAAAGTAATCCCCATGAGATATTATACACTTGTGCCAACGGTTTTTCCAATCTTCGAAGCACTTCAAAAAATCATTTTTTTGTATCTTGTTCAGCTCCTCCTTCGATGCCGTCTTTATCTCGTCAAGAGAAGCGTAACGTCGTCCTTTCATGGGCCTCTTCAGTTTAGGGAACAAGAAAAAGTCACAGGGGGCCAGATCTAGGGAATACGGTGGCTGCGGCATCATTAGTGTGTTGTTTTTGGCCAAAAAGTCGCGCACAAGCAACGATGCGTGAGCAGGGGCGTTATCGTGGTGCAAAAGTCAATTTTTGTTCTTCCACAAATCCGGGCGTTTCTGGCGGATTGCTTCGCGCAAATTGCGCAAACCTTGCAGGTAATATTCCTTATTGACCGTTCTTCCCTGTGGCAAGAACTCATGATGCACCACGCCCCTGCAATCGAAGAAAACTGTCAGCAAAACTTTCACATTCGACCGAACTTGGCGCGCTTTTTTCGGTCTTGGTTCGTGCGGCAGCTTCCATTGAGATGATTGAGCTTTGGTTTCCACGTCATAACCATAAACCCACGATTCGTCACCAGTTATGACCCTCTGGAGCAAATTTGGGTCGTCGCGGACAGAGTTTAACATCTCATTAGCAATGTTCATGCGATGCTGTTTTTGGTCACAATTGAGCAATTTTGGTAAATAAATAGGTAAAAATCGAAGACGATCCAAAACACGTGCAAGCAAAGCAGCTGTCAACAATTAACTGAACATTCAAAATGGCCGAGCTTGCCGGCATAAGTGAGAGACATGAGTACCAACATAACGCCACAAAAAATTCGATATTCGAACATACGTAACCAGCGAAAATTCAAAATTCGCGATACTTTTTGAACACACCTCGTATAAGGTGTGGCTACCTGGAAAGCTTTCCTTCGGAAGTCTACAACTTACGAAGAAATCTACTTCCAGCCGTACAAATTCCGCATACAAGGACGTCGCACTTTAGAAGTTTTTACGCATATACGTCGTGCAAATTTTTCAACTCCCTTCCTGCCACTGTACAGGTTATAAGAAACTTTAACTTATTTTTAAAAGAAGTAAAACTGTATCTTCTTGGCTACAATCACTTTGAATTAGAAACGCTGCTGAGGACGATATTATAAACTTTTACTTACTTATCCTTGAAACTGCAAATATTTATTATTGTTTTTCTTTAAAACCTTTGTTAATTTTAACGTTAAAGTTTAACTTAAACTCTTCATTATATTTTTAATTATGTACACCCCACACAAATCAATTCATTATACCATCGCTAGGATTGGCATTTAACACTATGTTAAATTTTAATATAAAAAATGCCATATACTTTTCTTATGCATAGTAATTGAAATTATTTAATGTAATTATTTAATGTAATTTTGTAATCCTATGTCACTAAATATGCATCAAGAAAATGTTTAATAAATACATACAATACATACATACAATACATACAATACAATCATTAGACCCCTGCAAAGATTTTTCTGGATCCTTGATCCGGCTTTCTTAAGTCGCTTCTAATAAAAGTCATACAAAGGCTGGAAAAAGTGGTATAAAACCACTACGCAGAGAAACGTACATGAAATATTCATCCTGTAGTATCCCTTACTCATCATTTCCTGGGCCTAAACCAAACCCCTGTTAAAGTTTGCCAGCGCTACAGCAGTAGAATAAATGCAATCAAATTAGGCCGACTTCCAATGTTCCCGAAGGGCTATTTTCATAGCCTTTGACAACACAGTGGGGAAAGTTTCTGCGCTGTTAAGAAAAAAAAATTGTGAATAGTCTATGACTCTAGCTCCAGTCGAAATACCAAATACTGAGAGAAGTTTCTTTTTTCTGAAACTATCCCACTCTATGTCGTTTAAACTTTTTGCTTTGTGGTCAGCGCAGAAAGCCCATGACAGGCATAAGAGAAACGGTAACATTTCAGAAAAAATATAATAATAAATGAGAGTAAAGCCAATCAGCACATGAAAGCACAAATTCTCTGTGGAGTATTGAGCGTTAGAGCAAAAAACCAAATTAAATAAATAAATAGTGTACTTGGCAAAATTGGGTCAACTCGGTGCAGTACAGCTGCCAAATGCAGCAAGCTGCCAATTTAGCCATGGTTTTGGTTTGCTAACTTCTTTAGTGAACTTTATTAAAGAAAATAAGTACAACCCCATACATACATACATGTATATATACCCACACATATACATACGCCATGCACATTGTGCACGTATCGAGTGCAAACCCTTGTTGGTTTGGTTTGCTTTCAGTGGAAACATTGTGCAAATGGTTTGCTGTTTTTGAATGAATGAGCTCGCTAGCAACAGGAATAGTAACTATATTGTTCAGTAATATAATACGCAGCGATGTATGGATGCTGGTGTGCTGGTTAAATATTGGTGTATACTATAAAACCGCATAACCGACAATACTCTAGACGCATAATGCTCTGTAACTAACTGTAAACGCTTTGTTTGTACAACAAAAACATATGAATAGTTAACATAATGAAATAATTGTACCAACCTTTTGAGCTTAAAACTTGTCAGAAAGAGCTAATAATTATTTAGTAATTTTGAAAGCTGAACTCAGAGACGGGGAACAATAAAAGTTTTACTAAATAAAAAAAAATATATATTTAAAAATTCTTGTAAAATTTGTTATTTCATTATGCAATAGTGGTTTTGGGCTACATTTTCTAAGTAATAAAGTGAAATTAAAAAACCCAAGAAAAGTTTGATTACTCTGAAACAACTAACTTGACCAAAATTTTCTTCCCTGACTGCTTTGTGGCGAATTCAATGTCCTGCAAAACTATATCGAGCTTAAGTTTTTTTGCTTCGATGGTTTGACAGCCTTATTAAAAAATTATCTCAATCTCAAAAAATCTAAACTAGCAATTATAGACATCCAAATATAATATTAAAGTATAAAACTTTTACCGTATATTTTTCGCCATGCTAAAAAATAACATATAACAATAATTACAAAAAAAAAAAAAACAGTCTTATATATATGTACAGCTGTATTCAATATAATGGTAGTAAAATTAAAACGGACATCGTTCAAAGAAATAAGAATAAACTGTGATTTTAAGTATTTTCGTTTAAAATATAGCGAATTTTATAACAGAAACCACCTAAATAGAATTTTCAAAGTTTACACAAAGCTCAGGAAAGTTAATTAAACTTTCGCTGAATTTTCAGAATTTTTTTCGTAAAACGCACATATTTTGTATGGAAAAAAATACGCAACATACTTGACAAAAAAATTCTAAAAATTCAGGGAAAATTTTGAGGTACTTCTAGCTCGCCTCTTAATGTGCTAAATGAGCTATAAAACTGCGTACTCAAAAGTTTTCTAAAAATTCTGCCCAAAAATATTGAAAAATTTAAATAACTTTTCTGAACTTTGTGTGAACTTTGAAATTTCCTTCTATGTGGTTTCTGTTATGGAGATCGCTATATTTTAAATAAAAATTATTAAAGACACAGCTTCTTTATATTTCGTATCACGATACCCAATTTAATTTTAATACCATTATATTGAACACAACTGTATATCCATATACATAAGCGGAATATATTTTTAAATTGAAATGATAGTATATGAATTTGAAAATCTAAATTCCGAATGTGCTAAAATTATAAAAATAAAAAAGTTACAAAAGTGTTTACTTACACCATCTACGTAGCAAAGATATCTCTTGTGCTTAATGCATTCCGCACCACAATGCATCTACCAAAGAATTAATTTTAGCAGGCATTCAACACCAACTACTTGGCGCAATCACAGCTTTCAAAACTGTGCTTGTTTATTGTGGTCAGTGGTGTTTCAAAACACATTTCTCAATTTCTTTCCAATGTATCATTGCTACTTGCTTGAATTTTGCTTCCAAACAAACACGTCTAGCAAGGAGAAATTTTAGCATAAAAGCATAAACGTACCAATTTCATTGTTGGCATAATTGCATTCCAGTCCGTACTAGTTGAGAATGCTTCACATATGAATGCACTCAAATATGTATGTACAGCTGCGTTCAATATATTAGTAGTGAAATTAAATTGGTTATCGTTCGACAAAATAAGAAGAAACTGTGTTTTTAATAATTTTCATTTAATTTTTGTAACAGAATCCACATAAAAAGCATATTTAAAAAATACTCTAAGTTTTGGCAGAATTTCTAGAAAATTTTTGAGTATGCAGTTTTATAGACCAATAAATTTTAGTCTGATAGTGTGCAAGTCAAAACTCTTTAAAAAATATACTTAAACTTCTAGAATTTTTACTGTACAGGCTGTTCAAAATTTTCTTCCATACAAAATTAAGTTTTGTTCACGAAAAAAATTCTGAAACTTCAGGGAAACTTTTTAGCAATTTCTAACTTGTACATTAGAATGATTAAATTGAAAAAAATTTTGCAGATATTGATAGCCATTTTTTGAAGTTTAATTAAAGTTCCTGAACTTGGTGTGAAATTTAAAATATATATTTATGTGGATTCTTTATTTTAAATGAAAGTTATTAAAAGCGCAGTCTGTTCTTATTTCGTAGAACGGTATCCAATTTCATATCACTACTATAATATTGAACACAACTGTACGTATGTATGCGATATTGAAAGATAATACCGAAGACAATTAGACAAACAGTCGGTAATCATTATTTTGTACAAACGCAAACAAACTCACATAAGCTCAAGATATTCTGTACGTACATATTTACCAAATTTCCTCTTAGCCAAACATATAGAAATGCCAAAATGTATAAGGATATATGTACCACTTTGTCTAATCTTCATCGGCATTTACACACTCGACTTGCTACTCGGTCCTTTAACAGCCACAACAGTTAATAACCTGTACTACTCACCTTGGTTGAAACGTCCAATTAGGCAAATATACAGGCATGCATATGTATGCATATATCGACGTGTTTGTTCAATTTTTTCGTTAGCTTCTTTTTATCCAGGGAATTTCGTGATGCTGATTGTTGCCAATTTTCTGTGTACTATGTTGAGATTACACTGTGTGACAGTAGAAAAAATACTTTCGTTTAAATGGAAGATCAGCCTACTTCCAAATATTTTTAATAAAGGTCATACCTTAGAATTTGTTTAAAGAAGGGCATCTCTCAAAAAACTACCAATAACAAACTATTTCAGAAATTGAATTAATAATGACCTGTGTGAATGAAAATTTGGTACATATTCGGCTGAGTTAATGCGTTTTTGAATCAAATAATGACAAAAGGTGTTGTTGAAAAAAATTCTAAAGTAGGTTGCTTTTTAAACATTTTTTTTAAATAGTGTAACATTCAACTCAGTCGGCGCTGTGTACCTTTAACTTTAGATTTAGTTAAGTATAAGGCAAAACTGCCTACTCAGAATTTCCATTACAACCGCAAAATCTGGAGTAAGGGGTCCAAAGTTCCTTTTCCGTAGCTGAGTTCGGACTTTATGCAATATATTTTGTTCAGTTTGGTTTACGTAAAAGATTTTTATGGCATTGAAAAAAACACAATTATGACGGCTCTAGCGATTTATACAGTTTATATTTTATTTACAGAAATTTCGGAGAATCAGTTTAAAATAAACTAGAAATTTTAAAGTATTTAAAACGTAATTATACTGAGTATTTTTTTCAGCAGCGTATATATGTAGTACAACTTATAGCTATACTCTTCTCAAAACTCAGCTAGATTCTTCATTCAAATCAGATATTTTTTCCACGATCACAAAGAGAGCAAATTGAAAAAGCACCTAAGCACTTGTAAACCCTGAAAAGAAAACACCAAAAAGTCAATTGCCTTTCACGATAACGCCACCACATATCGTCCGACAGGATACAAGTGGAACGAGAATTTCGTAAGATTATTGATTCAGCTTCGACCCGAAGTACTTCGCCTAGTAAAATATCTCAAATTTGCACGTACCAGATATTGTCCGAAATCAGTCTTTTTCTCTCGTTACTTTCAAACTATTGCTCTCAACAAACCAGAACAGCTTTTGCTCTTAGCTTAAATTAAACCCAAGTATTTTACTCATTGAGTTCAGAAAGCAGGATCTCTCAGCAATTCTCACGGAACACATGATAGCTAGCCATTCAGAGAATGCTATCATCAATATCTCTCATTAATTTCTGCCTGCAATTTTTCAACTATCCCAAGGAAATTAAAAACTGGCCTCATTGTAACTTCTGTAAAAATAGTTTGTACTTCTCTCCCCCTCCATCTCTCACTGCCCCTCAGCTCCCCACCCATTTATTCCACCTCTCCTTTCCACTACTCCATCTCCCTCTTTTTCTAGCAATCCATATCACTGCCTCTCCCGCTTACTCGCCTTTATTCTTACTCGTACTCTCACTTTTTATCACACCTGTTTTACCCTCTCACTCTCAGTCACGTTCTCAATCTAGCTTCCTCTTCCTTTTCCCTATCGTCCTTCTCTTCCTCTCCAAATTTGGTAGATATCTCGCAACCAAGTTTCCACACGCGAATAACAATAATAATAATAACAATAAACCCAATGGATTACCCACCATCCGCCCAACCGACACGAGGGGAGCATCCGCATAACGCGCGGATTAGATTTGCCGAGTGTTTGAAAGGCGGAGGTTTGTTGAGCGTCGAGATCTCAAACTGCTCAGCTACAGAAAAAAGTTCATGAGCTGAGAACGATACATACATACATTAAAATACTAATATTTAAGTCACTTGTTAAGAGAGGACAGAATAGTTTTTTTTATTGCAAAAAGCGAGTCCGAGATATCAAAAGTGCCTGAATAAGAATTAAAATCTTCGCATAGACACAGGAACGGCTAGTGTAATTGAAAGTTTGTTCTGCATTGCTTCAGAAGAATTGGTTGAAAATGTCTTGAAGCTCGGTAAAGCTCATCCTAAAACCATTATTAAAACTTTTGTGGTATGACACTTTCGTGGTATGATCTTGATGTAAATAATGACTAGTAGCCAACTGGTATGGTAGTGATGCAGAAGCGGACACTTGCCATCTCGTAGGACATCGCCGTGTTAAAAATGCCAGTTACTAATGCGAAGAAATAAAAAAATTTGAGCTTTTTGAACCGTTTGGCAGACTAGTATTTGGCTAGTGTACAACTAATAGATTTGACTGCAGGGTAGTTTCTACCTTTTCTATGAAAAAGGGGCTTTTAACATTGGGAGAGCATAAGAACATAGGCGCACTTCTGAAAAAGAAGTTAAAATTTTTCTTTTTTGTTACATATTGTTATTATTGTGCTAGTATTTTAAGCTGCTCCTGTTTTCGGGTGAATATCAATATGTTCAGCTGTCTCTCTCTCTCTCTCTATGGCGCGATATACAACAGGTATATCATCATAAACCTCCTAAGAGATTTTTGCGCCAAGCTTCTCTTCCAATTTGTGGTGTGCCGATTTGAATTTTTCCCTACAAATTGGTGGGACCTACAGTTTTTTGCCGACTCCGAACGGCATCTACAAAGGAGACGAATTTTTTCTGTTCAGCTGTCTGCATACGCTTTAATCGCTTCATCATTTGCTGGCATATCTCATATCTATCTACCTTTGCTTTGTGCTACTCAGCGATCGAATATCATTTACTAAGGAATTTGCTTTGTATTGTACTTCTGTTGGTTTAAGTTGATGTTGAGCAATAATCTTGAAATTCTGCCTTGTGAATTCAATAGGGCAAGCCAAACTTATATATTGATTTTTTTTTCGAATTCTGAAAATTATTTTAAGTTCGTTGCAGCAATTTTCGGTATCTCATAGCGTCTATTGCGTAGTTGGTTCTATAAAAACTACTCTCAATTCGTGTTTTAGATTAATAGATAGGTCACTTAAGCGTAAAGAACTCATACTGGATTTGATGGCTTCAATGGATCTATAGTCTACGTACCCGAATGGCTTGGGTTTTAACTGACCACATGCTATCTATTCAGTATGACCCCATATAATAAGCAGCCATTAATTAACATAACAACTAAACAGGTTACTACAACAATAACAAAAAGTTGAGCTTAAAAATCAATCCAGTTACACCACATTCAGTTGGTACTGTCTGACAGGGTTGAGTAGCTCGGGACTCTACTTGATAGCAAGCTGGTTTTTAAGGACGCTACAAAGAACGGAGTTGCTGTCTTTTATTGTCGGCTTGAGGCTATTGCCAAATATTGGGAACTATCTGTGGCTAAGCCAATTCCATTCTAGAAGTGTTTCTATGGTAAAATGCACTTTGTACTGATGATTTTACTGTTGTTAATGATGGCCGCCGTAGAACGAATGGCTAGGGCTGGAATCATAGGAGCGCTGCGTACAACTCATACTATGTAATTCGAAGCTAGGATATGAACCTTGTTAGTTCCGGGCCGACTGACGCAGGAGAGATTTTTTTATGATCAGTGGAACCGTCTAGGTCAACTCACGCCCTCCTTCCGTAAGGAAGAAGAGGGTTGATAATGAGAGGTGGGTGGCATGTTAACCGTAAATTAACCATCAAGTTGACGTATTTACCCTTTGTAAATTATAGTAGTTTCTTATGACAGGCATAACTTCTTTTTCTTCTTCAAATGGCGCCTAATAGTCTAAACGATTATGGCCGTTCAACACAGCTAGCCAGTCGTATCGCCTTTCTTTCAACTGGAAACACCACGTAATCGCAAATCGGTCTCCACTTGGCCCTTCCATTGCCCACCGTAATAGTAGTCTCCTCTTTCTCTACTACCTCTTACCGGGGTATAATCTCTTTATTCTTTGCTAAGAGCTCGCAAACTATTATATAGCGTTTATGGCTTTAACTTATTGAAAGAGAATTTGTTAACCCCTATCTTGTAAACCGCAGCTGTCTGCTGAAATTTTACTAGGATAAATATATTTCAAACTACCCTACTAACGACTCCAGTTACGAAGGAATTTTTTGTGCAGGCGAGGGTAATTTATTTAAAACTTTAGTTGCTCACCTCAAAATGTTGAGTAAACATTTTTTTGTTTTAAATTTTCTTTGTTTTTTTTTTCTTATGAAGTACAAATTGTTAGTTTTTCTAGCAATCGTAATACGTAACCATATTTAATTTTTTGTGTATTTTTCTGTCCTTTCCAAATAACAAACATCAATATAAAATTGCTCCCAAAATCTGTTGCCATCGCTACAATTGGGCATACGTAAGCATAAGTAAACATATGGATAGCCGCCATTTTTGTAAGGAGCTAGAGGTTCCAACACAACGCGGTCACACCAGTTACTCCTTTCCTGTGTACAGCTGTTGCCTACTTTTTTCCTTCCTTTTAAACTTAGTAGCCAAGCGCCATAGATTTCCACACACACACAATTATACATCTATACTGGCCTATTCAACTTTCTAGCAAAGGAAAGTCTATTGTCTATCTTCCTACAATTTATTCATTTGCCGCCCTTGAGCCGCTGTGGATGAGAGCTTGTCCCTATTTGTGTTTAGATAAAGTCAATATGCTTGTTCATGCCTGAATCAACAAAGAATACAATTACAAAAATAAAATACTCAATAATGCCCACATACCTAGATATGGTAATCGGGCAATAATACAATAACAAAAACAGCAGAAATTTATTTATGCCTGTCGAATTTTATCTTCAACAATTTGCTTTCGTTTTTAAACCCTATTTATGTAGTTGGCCTTTGGACGTAAACTTCTCAAACAATACGAGACAACGAGTTTGTTGATTTTCATATCATTTAAACTGCTTCGTGATTGAAGACATTTTTATAACCTTACGTAAAGGATTGTGAATGCCTCTACAAATTCTGTATGCTGAGTTTGATCTTCGATTTTTCTAATCTTGATAGGACTGCGATAAATTGTGCAGATGCGAAGGTGAATCGTGATATGGACTTAATGTGAGCTAGATTTTATAGCAAAATTTAAGACAGAGAAATTTATTGTAAGCTTAACTCTACATTTCTTTTTTGTTGTTATTGATATTTAAATATTTTTTTTTTTGTGATAAAATTTTGGAAAATATTGGGTTTCATTGAAGAATAAGCAACTGACTCTCAGCAAACTATCGGAGTCTTACATGAGTCAGAAAGGCGTCCAAAATGGGAGCTTTTACGCTCTTTATGAGTTCGACATGAGGTTACTTCTTTTTTTCTTTGCGTTGCTGGTTCGATATGAGCCTAATTTTATATATCATATTAGCTTGAACAGGAATCATGTCTGGTCTAATAAGCGACACTAATTGGACTCTAAAATGAATCCTTTTTGTAGTGATCTATGCCCCTTACAATCTGCTCTCTTTGAGTCCTTAAACACGCAATTTTTGGATCGAGTCATATGAATTTCTAAATAATGTTTGAAGGCATGACTAGCAAAATTGTTATTTTAAATGGCCTACAACAATAAAAAAAACTTCCACGAAGTTGTAGGTTTATATATAATTATTTTTATCAAAAGAAATTATTTTCATCCCACAAACATTCTCGGAGTGCTCATAATTTAAGAGTCCTATATACGTGAAAAATATGAACCTCAAAATTATGATCATAAAGGAGTCTTTTATGACTCAAGGGATGAAAATTATGAACCGCATGAGGAGAGTGTTTGCATAACAAAGCAACTCGGTAACAAATATTCATGTTATTTGTTAAAAAAAAAAAAAGATGTTCCATAAAAAAGTGTCTAAAACATGTCTTGTTGTTCCTGAAATAAACACTTTTATTTATTACCCTTTGCTGACTCATTTGTTACTCCAATGGTTTTCTTCGAAAGATGACATAAACATTTTTTTATTATTATTGATATTACAAATAAATTTATAGAAACTTCATTGTTAAACGTGACAACCCCACAAGTCCTCAGCAATTACATATTATTTTAACAGTCCAAAACAGCTTTAAAAATGCATCCCTGGGGATAATGTATGCTACCGGTGCTCCTACTATTATTACTTAAATAATATTAAATAATATTCAGTTCTTTAAGCTGAACCAAGTGCCGCCCTGTTCACGCAGCTTAACTGCTTTCCTCGCTTTTTATTAAAACAAAAAACATTATTTGAAATAATAATCCTCCTGTAATAACTACAGATATTTAATTTAATTTAGCACAAACGCTTAAGTATCATAAGCTCAAACTTGGTTACATAATGCCTCCACAAACATATACCTAAACGTGAGCACAACACAAGGCTTCATATGGGTAAATATTCTTAGTTACATACATAAGCCCTCTAAGTAAAAGGCAAAAACAATGACGATAAAAGGTGTGTTAATTACATGCGAACATAAACTTTAATAACATACACTTATAGTTATTATCATAATTAAGGTATTTAATAGACATATGGGACATACACTAGACTTTAAATGTGTCGGCGCTAGTGACACAAACTCACAAATTAAAAAAAAAAAATAAAAAAAAGGTTTCTCCAACAATTTGTTCACTTTTTTCAAACTAAGCTATGGGAGAGAAGCGAATAACTTAATCCTTTGCCTTATCCTATACCTTTATGTTGTCAAAAAAAATCCCGAAGTGATTTGTAGAATCCTAAGAATTTTCGTCCCTAGTTAGCACTAAGGCATCTTAAAGTTGCTAGACAACATGTAATTTATTTACAACATGTAATTTTATTATATTTTATTATATTTTTAAAGACTGTAAAGCACCTTATAATCTAATTTAGCATTGCATTTTAAAGTTATTTTTAAAAAATGAATTGTATAGAAATTAGCTTTTAACTTAACTTACATAATTTTGCAATACGGGGTCGCCCCCTGGGAGTGGTTTGTCAAACTATCCGAGTGTATTTCTGTCATGGAAGGTTTCTCAGCAAAAATGCATCTCTATTGTAGATGCCGTTCAGAGTGGGCAAGAAACTGTAGGTCCCGCCAATTTGTACGAAAAAAATTCAAATCGGTACACCACAAATTGGAAGGGCAACTCCTAGGAGGCTTATGATGATATACCTGTTGTATATCTCGCCATACATTTACTTATTTAATAGCGTCACTTAATCCCTTACTTGTTTATATATACTTCAATAAAAAAGTTATATGAAATCATACGCACAGATAAATTGTCTTCCTATGCATGAAACCTACTCCCATACAAGAAAGCTGTGGGCACCATTGCTTTAAGCTCACCGAAAGTTGCTCATACGCCCTGTCATACACTTATCATTGTCAATTTAGCATACACAAATTTCCTTTTATCTACATTAAACTTTGTATTAATGTATTGAAGTCTTCTGGGACCGAAAACAGTATTTAAATTCATTTTGAAGAAACAAAAGTTTTTTAAGTAGCTAGGGTTACATGGCGCTGGTTGTGGAGAATGTTTAAGCGTGAATTTTGATCTGAAAATGTTTGGATGCAAGATTCATTGCCTTTTAATGAAAATCTTAATAACTTACTACGCCTTGTGTAAATATAGAAACATATAATAAGTCTGTTTGAGCAGCAAAAAGTAATAATAATGTCGTTGTTTTCTGACGGTAGTGTTTTATTACAGCCTTTCGGCTTAGTTCGACAGTTCCAAAGAACTGATTGTATTTTAAATTAACTAGAACTAGTATTTATTTGAACAATAATCGGTCGGGGCCAAACGGTTACTGTGAATGGTGAGCGCTACAGAGCAATGATCAACGAGTTCTTTTTGCCGCAACTTGATGAATTGGGATTGGAAAACATGTGGTTCCAGAAAGACGATGCAACAGCACACACTGCACGTGCCACAACCGATATGCTGAACATCGGAAGCTTACTTTTGCGCCACCTTGTGTATATAGAAAATCCAAACATACATACATATGTATGTATATGTGTATGCTTATGCGTCACCACGCTAGAAAATGCTGTGGTGAAAATGGAAATAATAAATGCTAACATCTCATAAACAAATAATTTAAATTTTTATATCTTTGTGCAAACTTACTCATCGAAAGCTTTCATTTGATATATATTTCATTTATCTACGTATTGTAGCTAAGGCTAGCTAAGCGCCTGGTCTAGAAATAATACTATAGATTAATAAGCTGCAGCCACCGTGGTGTGGCGGTAGTGTTGCTGGCCTACCACACCGAAGGTCCGAGGTTCGAGCCCTGGTGCAGGTAACATCAAAAGTGGCTTGAAAAAGTTTTTCCAAAACGGGGTCGCCCCTCGCCAGTGGTTTGGGAAACTCTCCGAGTGTATTTTTGCCATGGAAGGCTTCTCAGCAAAAATTCATCTGTTTTGTAGATCCCGCCAAATTGTAGGAAAAATTAGAACCAGCACACCACAAATTTTTAGAGAAGTTCAACCTCAATCTCCGCAGCAAGTATATACAGCGCCAATTATTTATTATTTTTATAAAAAACTACAGCTAACTGGTGATATTTTGAAATGTTTAGCTTTAATAGTCTTCTTTCAGCTTTTCGTTGCTATTTCAAATTGACTTTTTTGATATCAAAATAGGTAATCGTTGCAATTTCACTAAGGGAGAATGAAAACAAAAGGAATGAGGAAAAAAAAGCGAAGATGTATTGAAAGAGGAAATAAAAAGTAATACGAAAAGAAGAAGAAGAAAAACAAAGAAAAATGTGAAGGAGTTTGAGAAGAATGTGTCCTTCTTCTGACCTTCAAGAAAACTGAAAAGAATGTATAGTCGTAAGAAGCATGCGAAATTAGAATTAAAAAATGATGAAGATGAGGATTAGCAAGCAAAAATGAAGATGAAATATTACACATGCCCACGACAGCCGGTTCTATCGTGCCGAAACGACTCGGCTTTTACAAGACCAAGGGCTGTTATTTCGACGTAACCCTATCTTAACCTGTCGAAGAAGAAGTAGATATTATAGTAAAAATGCGAAAGCAAAAAGGATGAATAGAATAAAAAAAGAGTTCGAAGAAAAATAAACTGAACAAGAGACAAGGAAGATAAGAAGCAAGCGAACAACTATAATACGGATAAAAAGAAAGAGAAGAAGATGAAGATGAAGAAATTAAGACAGATCAGAGCAGCAAGAAACAAGAAATAAGTGAGGATAAATTCAATAAAAAATTAGATGAATAATAAAATAAGGAAAGGAGATAAATGCTGGCTAGGCACGAATGGAAGTACTTCCGGTAGTAATAGAAATACTCGAACCTCACGCGACCACTTACTAGAACCAGGCCTGCTAATTCCATTTAATCTTTAGCTATTATTGAATATCAGGTTAAGTTTATATTGCTGCTAGAAGAATATCAACGACAAAAAAAAACAAGATGCGCAAAGCATAAATGATTTATGAGCAAAGCAAAGATAAAAATGATAAAAATGAAAAACAGACACAGAAAGCCGAATAAGTAAATGGCAACGAAGACAAGCACAATAATCTAAACAAGCTACTGAACGAGTTTCCAACAACTAAGAGCGCTGGTAGTACGGATCGAAAGTTGAGTGTGGAAAAAAGCGCATCCGCATTTACAGACTTCTTTGAATTTCCTTTCAGAGGTTGTTCCAGAAAGATGCTACCTGAACAAAAATCTAATACATTTTCAGTGAAGATAGCGTATTTTTGAATCAACTTCAAAAATATTTTAGCAAAACCCCAAATAGATTCTAGAAGATAATAACCAATTGTGAGTTTCAACAAAAGGTGAAACATTAACTTCATGCAAAAGCTATCAAAGGACTTCCGCAAACGTCATATTGCATAATCTTTCGCTAGAGTGAAAACAAAACAAACTACATTAAAGTAAATGCCTCTCGTGCTATTTTGAGTAAAGCAAACTCCTGTGAATTCAAGCTTTTTCGTTCACACCAGTTTTCAAATCATTTCTTGTTATTTCAATAGTCCTAAATATATTGAGTTTTAGTAACACGCTGGAAAAAAAAATACAAACATTTTTTTTTAAAAAACTTTTTTGCCCATTTTCATTAAGAACATTTTTCCCGCCCATTACGCGCTGCTTCTGCTTCTTGCACAATTTAAATTTTGTACGAAAATGGCATTGTAATAAAAATTAACGTTCTTTAATTGCTTTTGAGAATTGCTGTAAATAAAATTTTATGTTCAGCTTTTAACGTTTTTTTCGTATTTTTGGCGCAAATGCAAGAAATTAACAAAATTCGTCTAACGTGTGTTTAATGTGCGCGTAAACATACAATCAATTTACAGGAATTAGGTCATGCGGTGTGTGTTTAGGGTAATAAAAGTGAGGCATTTACTGCAACAAAATGTTCTTTCCCACATTAAAATAATTGTTAAATCTATTCAGCTGTCTTGTATGACGTAAGTTCTAAAATCAGTTGATCACACTATGCAATGAAGTTCTAATCCATAGACTGTGTTCACAGTTTAGTAACAGTTCTAAAAAAAATTTGAAATGAGTTTTAAATGTTACGAAAAACACAATGAAATGTAACTTGTGAACAGCTGGCAACTCTCTTTTATTTATTTTTTTTCACATCTCCACTGATATTTTGCGAGTCAAGGGATAAGGGTTAAAGCATTTCCCTTTCCATGACCTACCAAAAAAAAAAAAATAATAATAATATTTTTATGCCTCAGAAGATTTTGGAGAAATTTTAATTTTTTCTGACACCATCTAGCGTTATCTGCTATTAGCTATTAAAGAGAATTTTTACTGATTAGCCTTTTCGTGGCAGAAATATATTCGCATAGTTGCTTACCACTCCCGCGGGCCGATCACGTTTTGAAAAAAGTGTTTCTAAACATTTTGCTGCTACGAATTCCTGGACTTTAACCTGATCTCTTTGGCTGTAGCAAGCCAACATTGATAAACAAATATTTGTAGTAAATAAATCTATAAGAGTTTTCCAACAAAAAAAATAACCCATTTTTATAACTAATTTTATTTTCAACTGCAGCACGTTAAATAAAATCAGTTGTGACCAAATGATAGCTGAATAAAAATGTAAAATAGAAAAACCTCAAAATAAACAAAGCTAAATTAATCACTTTCTCAGAGCACAAAAAATAACTCAAAAAAAGCTTAAAAAAGGTTTTTGCGACACCGAAAGTGGGTTAAGGCTAAGTGGTTTCTAGTAGATAGAATTCAGTGTACGTTAAAGCTTCGTTGCGCGGTTTCATCAACTTAACCTGCTTTTATTTGTTTTGAACTAGACTAAAAACGTATTCACCCACAAGTTGGCAGGGAGAATAAACAATAAAAACAACAACCAGCGCATGAAAACCAATTTTAAATTGTGCACCACGTTGGATCTGTTATACTCGCGCCTTAAATCACTGACAATCGTTGTTAAGCGTAAAATCCACAAAAGCGTTCTTCTTTTTCGATCCAAGCCAAACGTTTTCAGAGGTAAATGCGCTAGAAATATTCGTGTTTGTTTGTTTGTGCAGCACTTTAAAAATTTGCAACGTATTTTAACCACATAGAAAAACAAAAAAATATGCATTTGTTTGGTTTTGTTTTTATTCATTTCACAAAAACAAAAAAAAAAGTGTTAAGTGCTGTAATTGTCCGCAATGTGTCGATAGCTTGCGCTTGCATGAAATGCCAAGGGACCGCTGTGGTCTCAATGGCGTGGGTGAATTTTTTATTAACTTTTTTATTGCATTTAATTGGCTTTTTTTTGTTGAATTTAGAGCGAGCAAGACTGAAACTTTTTGTATTCACTACATATATTTAAGTGCGAGTTTTTGTGGAGAGATATAATGTTGGCTGGTTCGGGTCTGGGCTCAGAAAGTAAAATGTGTACTTATTTCTTGGTGCTGTTTTCATATTTTTAATAAGGATAGGTTATGCCCTTATCCCTTCTGAACCATTAAAAAAAGTATCACATTATCCATTAAGATCACGAAATGACCACCCATATATTTCAATTCAAGAATTATAAAATGTGGTTTAAAATAGCATAAATTCAGCTTTAGTATATTTCAGATTAAGACAGATTTTCGTTGAGCAGGCTCCTGATCGGATGCTGCGGGTTATAGAAGTCGAACAGAAATTACCGACCGTGCTCTTAGGTTTTGCTTATGTTGTATACCAACAATTCAGTTAACTTAAAGTGAGCTCAAGTCTAAGAATAATATTTATTTTTTGACCAAAATTGTCGTTAAAAAAACCGAAAACGACTCTTTTTTGGCTACTCATATTCCAAGGCTTCGGGAGCAATAACTCGGAGGTCATGCATATTTCATGTATAACAAGAAATATATTTGTCTTTTTTTTAATGAGCAAAATCGCTTGTTAGTCACTAACACTTTAAGTAAAAGGGACTCAGTCAATTTTGAAAATGAATTTCTCACAGGGAATGAAAATAATTGGTATTTTTTTTGTTTCGTTAATCTAAAAGGTTACGCAAAAATTACCTTTATACTATTTTACGAATTTTCAACCATTATCATAAGAAATCTTTTTTTTTTTTTGTTAAAAATAACCACTACCAAGATATTTTTCTTTTTTTTATTAATTTTATATGTATATATATCAGATATATTGCGAATTTTTTATGCAAACATTCGTGTTCAGGACAAAATTATCATTTTCTATATATGAGTTTAAAAATTACTCTACAGATATACTTATAAAGGGTTCGAAACTAACCAAAAAAATCCTGTCTATCTAGTCACAAAAAAAAAAATATAAGACTCACTAATAAACAAGCGAAAAATCCTAAAATACCCACCCGGCTATTCTTGAAGCTGTGTCTATATAGGATTAATTTGCAATTTTAACCACAACTTCTCGTAGTGAGCTATGAAATCAGCATCTTCCGCCGAGAAGCGACGTTCCAGTATGAATGCTCCTTCTGGTACTTCTGGTACTAAGAAAACTGCAAAGCTTGATGAGAGTATAGTCTTATCTTCTGTGGTTTCTACGTTGCAGGTACTAGAAGACAAGGTGCAAAACCAAACTGAAAAATTGCAGTCTCTTTTCGATGAGATCTCATCTAAGCTCACAGACCTCGAGAGTAAATTAGTAAAGCGTATTGATGACGAGGTAGCGATCTTGACCAGTAAACGTGATTTCTTTGGAGAATAAGATAGCTAATATCAATAAGCGATTGGATAGCCAAAGCAAAAATTTAGCTCCCGCTTGCAGTGCTGACGCGATTATATTTGGTTTGCCAACAGTTGACGGTGAGAATCTCAAAAGCATATTCAACCAAATCTGCTTCTCGATTGACTTTCTTGCTCCTCAAATACGTGATATTTTCCGGTCGAAGAAAGCATCTGCAACTAACCAAAGAAGCGCCATAATTATAAAATTTCATTCCCCTATCGACCGTAACCGTACTTTAGCCGCATTTAGAGAATTTAGAAGGAGGACAAAGCAAGCAATATCTCTTTCTGTGGTTGGTTTGGAGGGATACTTTTCCATTTTCGAAAGCCTTTCAATTGACAAAAGAAAGTTTCTCCAAGAGGCTGTTAAGCTTAAGCGCGCAGGTAAAATTGTCTATGTTTTTACGCTACGTGGTGAAGTCTACATTAGAGCGCAAAGAGATTCACCTGCTACTAAAATTACCTGTGATGGGGACTTGGAATGCTTTAGATCCTAACTCACTTTTTTCATATAATGTACTTTATAATTATCTACCTATTGTTTTTAATTCTCACTTAAGGATGGTCTGTCTGATCTATTTTCTATATTTTTATTATTTATCGTGCAATATTTAATGCTTTATTTGTGCTTTTGTTTGTTTACCTTGGTAAACCTTTTGTTGTTATGTCTGTTAACAACAGTGCTTTGAATGTTGGCGATAACAGTCTGGCCTTGCTGAATGTTATATGTAAACAACAGAAAGGTTTCAATATTGTGCATTTCAACGCGCGTAGTTTAAATATGTCGAAAATTGACGATGTCCGTTACACCTTTGAGTCCTTATTGGTTGATGTTATTTGTGTCTCTGAGACATGGTTTCTCAGTGACCTAAGCGATTTTCACTACAACATACCCAGTTATAACCTTATACGAAATGATAGGGTAGGAAGAAAAGGAGGAGGGGTAGCCATTTATCATAAAAAGAATCTTAATGCTAAGGTAATATGCAAGTCAGATGGCCAAAAAACGGAGTATTTAATGATTGAACTGCGTAGTGGTTCCACCAAAACCCTTGTCTCTTGTGTATATAACCCCCACAAGCACATATGTCTGAAGTCTTTCTTTGAAGTTCTGTCCTTGCATGCAGTGGAGTATACAAATGTTGTTGTATGTGGGGATTTCAATGTAAATCTGCTCACGAATGAATCATTAAATTTCTTGGATAATGCTGCTAGCGTAGGCCTCTCTATTGTTAATACGTCTGTACCAACCAGGTATGAGAAAAATTCTGTCCCCAGCTTACTTGATTATTTTATAGTATCTGATTTATCCCTAGTCTTAAAATTTGACCAGTTTTCCTATATTTCTGACCATGATCTAATCTTTTGCGCTCTTGACATATATGTTGACTCCGCTCGTATGGAGCCAAGTTCCTTCAGGGATTTTAGAGCACTTAGCATTGACTCCCTATTTTTGGATCTTTCATGTATTAATTGGTCTGATTGTTGGTATCTTACGTCTGTTGATGACAAGCTGAACTATCTTAGCAGTAACTTACTAAACATGTTTAACCTGCATGTTCCTATTCGTTTATGTAAACCTAAGTCTTTGTCTTGTCCGTGGTTCAATAAGAAGGTTCTTCTAGCTCTTAAAGCAAGGAACAAACTGCGCTCTCAATGGAAAAGAAATCCAACTCCTCAAAATTGGGAACTATTTCGTTGCTCCCGAAATAATGCCGTATCTGTTATCAAACGTGAAAAATGCTTGTTCTATTCTGCTAAGTTGGACCCTTCTCTCCCGTCAAGTATTCTTTGGAAAAATCTGAAGAATCTGCGTGTATACTCCCGTGATGTTTCTGACTGTATGCTGAGCGCTGATGTGTTAAATGATGCTTTTCTTAAAGTTTGTTCCTCAATTGTTAGCCAAGCTCCTTCTGTTCCTGTGAACTCCTCTGTTCATGTGGACTCCTTATTTGAATTTCACTCTGTATCTGAGAGTGATGTGATTAGATCTGTTTTCAAGGTTAAATCGAACGCCATTGGTGAGGATGGTTTACCAATCAAACTTATCAAAATAGCTCTTCCTTATATTGTTGGTACTCTAACGCATATTATTAACCACGCCATCACCACTTCAAGTTTTCCCAGCCTATGGAAGACCGCATCTGTACGTCCTGTAGCAAAAGTAAAATCTGCATGTTCGCCCAGTGATTTCCGCCCAATAAGCATTTTGCCAGCCTTGTCAAAGGTTTTTGAAGGTCTTCTATCTGACCAAATCAACTTGCACGTCCATAGCAATTATCTTGTCTCTCCATATCAATCTGGCTTCAGGGTTGGGCATAGTTGCTCTACCGCAATGCTAAAAATCCTAGATGATATTCGTATGCCATTTGATAAAAATCAATTAACGCTACTCTGTCTGTTAGATTTTACAAAAGCTTTTGACTTTGTGGATCACTTAATACTTTGCTCTAAGCTAAGGAGATATTGTGGTTTTAGTGAAAGCGCTGTCAAACTTATGAGGAGCTACCTTATTGGTAGGCATCAAAGAGTAAATACCGGTACGGATGTCTCTGGGCTGAAAGTGCTTGCATCTGGTGTCCCCCAAGGCTCAATCCTTGGTCCGCTTCTCTTCAGCCTGTTTGTTAATGACATATTCTCTTCGTGCAATTATGTTAGTCTTCATGCCTATGCTGATGACATCCAGCTGTATTTATCAGACACTTTCGCAAACATGGATACTCTAACTCGCAAATTTAATAGTGACTTGGCATCCATAGTGCACTGGGCTGACAACAATGGCTTGTGCCTTAATCCAAAGAAATCCTTTGTGTTGCCTACTGCAAAGAGAAGATTACAAAATGTTTCCATACCAGCTCTTTATCTCAACAATATACCTTTGCAAGTTGTTAGTAAAATTACAAACCTTGGCTTTGTGATTAACTCAAACCTGACATGCGTTGATCACATTAATGCAGTAGCATGTAAAGTGTATGCATCCCTAAGAAGTCTAAGGCAGACTGCTCCATTTACACCCTTGGTTATAAGGCGCAAACTTGCAATTCAGCTGCTGCTACCCTTAATTACATACTCTGAACTAGTTTATAATAAGCTGGATTCTCAGTCTGCCCACAAAATTGATGTATTGTTCAACCATATTACTCGGTATGTATATGGCTTGAAAAAGTATGATCACATCTCCAGTTGGAGAAGACAGCTTTTGGGATGTGATATTAACGAGCATGTTAAAGCAAGAAGTTGTATTTTCCTCTTTCGTCTTATGTACTGTAAGTCGCCATCTTATTTGTTTGATAAACTTATATTCACGCGGTCTGAGCGAACCAGTGATCTACTTGTCCCTACCTTTAATTTTATAGCCTGTACCAGACTGTTTTTTGTCAACACAATAAGAACCTGGAACTCCATACCAGCTTCTGTTAGGGGTAAGCTAAACAAAAGCAATGTCAAGTAAGTCTTATACACTTATTTCTCTACCTTGTCACATAATTCTGACCGACCATCTTGAATCAACTAGTTAAGTCCTATATTAAACACTGTAGATTTGAATTTTATACATTTTTGTTTTTGTTTTTTTTTTATGATACTTTTATTGTGTACTTTATCTTCTTAAGTTTTTAAAAATGTAAAAATGTTAACTTTTTTTTGTTGTACTATAAAAGATGTTACATCTCATTTTACTAATGCTTATGTTTAAATATAAATATAAATATAAATATAAATATAAATTTCACGCAAATGTCAAAAAAAATAAAAAATCTTGAAAATGCTTATTCTTAACACAAAAAAAATATTTCTTATGATAATGGTTAATTATAGCTAATATTTTCATGCATCAATATTAATGGTTAAATACGACCCTTACCTAATTTCTATAATAACCGTTACATTCCTGATTTCTCGAAAACCAAAAAATTAACACCAATGAAATTTTTCGAAATAGATTACCCTGATATAACCAAATATTATTATATTTAAAGGAATTTCACTTATTTTTAGACTTGACTTCAGATTATGCGAGGGCATTTTAAGTAATTAGTATGCAATCTAGTATATATTCTGGACAAGATCTAGAAAAAAGTGTTTTCAAATTTCTTTAAATTTTTAACACGTGTAATCTGTTTAATTTGGATTCAATTTCAGCAACAAAATGTTTAGACAATTTTGAGTTTCGAATCAAATTGGGCATGCGGCCTCATTGCTCAAAGGCCATCAAGTCGCCATTTTAATTTTTCTCAGCAACTATTGAATACCAGCTTGATTTTGTTGAACTTGTTTGACCCCGATGAATGACAGTCAAACAAATCCATGCACGTTTTCTCTCTAATATGCTAATAATTCATTAGACGTTGAATAATTTTGGGCAAGAGGTGAACTATTGAAATAACGCACTTAACCAATTTGCAATTTATTTAACCAAGTCATAAGGGTACGTGCGATAAACTAACAAAAAAGGCAATCAAACATAAATATTTCTCTCACTTCACTGGTGGATACGTGCACAGAATACGTTTTTTTGGATATCCATTAGAACGTGTTGATAACTAAAGAGCAAGCAAGAAAACATTTTTTTGTTGTTCGAAATATGAGTTATCTTTACTGCTACCAGAAAACCTTTCACACAACATGGCGAAATGTGTCGAACCGAAAAAACTTGGTCACAAACCATCGGTTTAGGCAGGCTTAAAAAAAGATTCAATACAGTCAAAGTGAAGTTGTTAGAAAAATGCCCAGCTTTTTGCGCTTTTTCACTGTCACCTTCACTAACTGCCGTAAAAAATTTTAGCCATAAATCAAATATGGTTCACGCAGTTTTACAGTCGAGTCAATATTGGTGTGGCTTTGTAATAGTAGGCCAAAAGGGTAACGCGCTAGAACAAAGAAAGGCCGACGGTTGTTAGTAGAAATAAATGCTGTTGGGCACGAGTTGATTGTATGTATGTGCTCTTGTGAGACGAGAAAGTGTGGTAGACCACAACGCACGTTGGGCATGTAAGAAGTAATGCTATATCAGAGTTGCAAAGAAGAACGGCGTTACTTGCTTTGCGGTATTTTTTATATTTTTGGGAACTATGATATGGATTTTAGTGCGACCTGTATTTTAGCGTTACTTTTTGTTTGCTCAACTTGAAAATCTAAACTTTTTTTTTAAATTAAATATAAACTGATTTGTTTAAGATACTCAACAAATCTTAGCAGCTTTTTCAAAATACATACTTCCATGTAGGCAGCAGACATTTTATTTAGAAAAGAATTACTATCTAAAATTATATTTTTATAAAACGTTATACGAATAATCACAGCTTTAATACAAAATTTAGGTGCATTTCATTTGTTCTTAGGGCGGTGTGCGGTTTTTGTAAATGGCAATTTACTTCGGTCACTCATAGTTACTCGTTTTTGAGACAAAAAGGAAATAATTTTTTTGGTTTCTTTAACGTATGAAACGAAGCAATGAAGATTACAAAATGCCGGAACCAGTTTAGCACAAAACCCATGAGAGCAAATCGTTCCAATAAACATCGATTTTCATAAATTTTAACATTATATCAGATCAAACTGCATTGTATAACTCACAGTGTGATCTCTTTACATTGAATAAATCAGGGGATCATATCAGATAATATTATACTACATTAGATCACGCAAGTGTCCATATTACATCAGATCGAGTGATGCCACCCTATTGATATTTGGTGTCAGATTTGCCATGCAATCTAATATTAAAACAAATAAACTAACGTGACATTAGATCAAACACATGAAATTAAATTAAATCTTGTAAGTCAAGACCAAGCATCCGTGGATCTCATATCTCGGGATCAAAATTGTATGAAATTGATACGATAAGGAACAGATTACCCTACAAAATAGCAGCATATTAGTATGCTTAACCAAATTTAGTTGATATTAGCAAATTATTACTTATCACAGTTAGATGCAATTTTTCGAGGTCACCATCTTGTCATAAAGTCCCTTCGCACACACCGCTTATGCCGTTATTAAAGCCACCGGCTTATCACAAAACCAGATTTTATGAGGGCTGACAGTAAATCGTTCCAATTTACATCGATTTTTATTACGTTTATGATACTAAATAAGTTGCTGGATCATATCAGATATGATCACAAAATATTAGATCAACCTGGTATTCATATCATATGATATCGGACGATGATATTTGTTGTCGAGTGATGCCACCCTATTGATATTTGTTGATCACTCTGATGTCCTTATAACAATAAAGCTAGGGATAACTCCCTATTGATATTTGTTGATCACTCTGGTATCCATATCGCATGATATTGAGTGATGCCACCCTATTGATAACTCCGGTGTCCATATCACAAGATAGCTAGTGATGCCACCCTATTCATTATTGCTGATTTAATATCGAATGAATTAATGTCATATCAGATCAAATAAAATAAAGTCTTTTGAGATGAAGATAAAGCATCGGCTGATATAATATAAGTTGATCACAGGATGCTGAACATATTTTTAAGAATTCCGTATTTCCATTTTTTTTCGAAAACGTTATGTTTTAGAATTTAATTCAAACCCGGCCTATCACAGATTTTAAACAAAGATAAATTTAAAAATTTGATATAAAAATTTCCTATCTCAAGGAATATCTAACACAGAGGGTGTGATAGTTATAAGCTATTATTATAGAACGCAGCTGGGTATATAATATTAGTGTTTACCAGCACTTAAGTTTCTGTAAGGGAATTATATTAACTTTTTCCAATTCTTTGACTTCAAACAAACTATAAGAAAGCAAAAAAAGCCACATTACAGCATAAGATTCTATATAATTCAATAATCGCTCAACATTTATGTAATCACATCACTTTCCTAATTTACAATAGAATTTCTAAATAGTACAAGCTAATAGGAACTCTGCATTGGGCTCACGCATTATTGCTTCATTCATAAGTACACATTAACATATTTCATGCATGATTGTTCACTTTACTCAATTAATGTTATTATGGTGAGCGATTTTGGATTTTTATGCTACCATTAGACTAGTGAATTCATATCTTGTGTTAATGTGTAGACCCGATAATGAGCGAAATATGGAGAAATACTTTTCATGAAGGTGTGTACTTACTAAGATAATTATGGATTACGATTAAAGTTAAGTTATTACGAATTGACTATTGTCGGCATTGTTAAATAGCCACTCATTTATGAAATTATAAGTGTTTGGTGTTTAAATTTCTTTATTGATTTAGAAAAAAAAAATTTTTCACCCACATTCTCGTAAAATGCCTAAGTAAATCCAAAACTTTTAATTTGGACTTGTAATACAAACTTTAACTTTAAGGATTATAAAAAGGTTCAAATAATGACTAATACTTTAATAAGTTAAAGAAGCATTTTTATATACTAACTATAGTTTAATCTGTGCAGAAAAATTTAAAAATAAAATTTTCGAGAAACATCCAAATCGTACTAATAAAATTAAATAGCCAGCTCAAATACTACATAGTTTCTTCTTTTCGGAAAGCCCTTCACTTTTCTTAGCATGTCTTAGACATATCTTCGCACCATTTTTCGATTCACTTCAATGAACATTTCTAGCGATTCTTGTAATGAAAATTTAGTGCCTATTTGAGAAGCTTCTTTTTCCTTATTCCTGCTTTTAGATTCCTTTAATATATTTTAGTTTTATTTGTTTTGATCTATTCATTTCCGTTATTTTCCAGCTGCGCCCTTACTTTTTTTTCTTCTTTGCTTTTCTTTTCTTTTCTTTTCTTTTCTTTTCTTTTCTTTTCTTTTCTTTTCTTTTCTTTTCTTTTCTTTTCTTTTCTTTTCTTTTCTTTTCTTTTCT
Organism: Merzomyia westermanni; assembly: GCA_949987695.1. Classification (NCBI taxonomy): domain Eukaryota; kingdom Metazoa; phylum Arthropoda; class Insecta; order Diptera; family Tephritidae; genus Merzomyia; species Merzomyia westermanni. The sequence continues at coordinate 27,891,617 of OX465291.1, forward strand.
TTTCTTTTCTTTTCTTTTCTTTTCTTTTCTTTTCTTTTCTTTTCTTTTCTTTTCTTTTTTTTTCTTTTCTTTTCTTTTCTTTTCTTTTCTTTTCTTTTCTTTTCTTTTCTTTTCTTTTCTTTTCTTTCATTATAGTGTGACTACATGTTTGGCATTTGTAGTGGTGTAATTTTTAAACTGATTTTTTCATTTTATACTTAATTTTTTCCAATTATTTTTTTATTGAAGTCACTTTAGCTGAGCTCGAGCACATAAAATTGCTTATACCTTAGATTTATAGTTTGGCAGTACAACGGTATAGACTTTTTCAATTTGTGCACTTGTAAATAACTCCTTTGCGAGTTTTATTTTTCTGATATAAACACTTCCATATATATTTACGTGGGATAATTATATTTCCTATTTTCCGGATACTGAACAATCTTTTAAGTAGATACCAAATTTGATGTAGTTGCTTCATCTTAAGTCCTTTATTCCAAGTAATGACTTAAACGTGCAAATAAGCTCTCCTGAATAGTGTTAAGAATCGACTTTGGCTGTTAAAACCTAAGCAATGTGCTTTAAGACTTCCTCTTTAGAATTGCAATATCCAACCATATTAAAACGATCAAGACAATGCTTCCTAGAAGTAGATGAAATAAACAGGTGAGCTTTGAAGAAGAAAATTAAACGCAAACAAAAACGAGACAACACAAAACATTTCTGATCAAAAGAGAGACGAAAAGAAAAAATATCATATTAAATCGAACAAACGTGAAAACCATAAAAAAACAAAATAGGTCAACCCCAACAAAAAAAGGGACGTAATTGCTTAAGACAACACATCAGCATACTTATGAGGATTGCAAACTCCAGCTAAATCTTGCTGTGCGATTAGCTTTAACTGCCCGCACAAAAACACATGCAGCTACACAGAGAGAGCGAAAAAAAAAAACAAATTTCTCTGCAATATAGCAAGCATTGGCGTAATTAAAATGCGCACAATTGAGTGTGCTAAAGCAAAGAAGCACACACAAAAGGAAATGCTAAGCAAGGGAAGTGCTAAATAAATAATAAAAGACACAACTTGTCAAAACAAAACGCATAAAAAGACGATAGGAAGGGTGTGATATGAGTTTAACAAAAGGTAGAGGATATGGAAATACACAAACAATACTGAATTATTGCACTGTCTCAAAGACGAAAAAGTGGAAAAGATGAAAGATAAAAGAGGTGAAGTTTTTTATTGTTTTTTAAACAAGTACCGTTCGACTTTGAACAGCTGCTTTATTCGCATATTTCACACACGTATTGACTCTGTTGTTTTGGTTTATTTGCCTGGTTGTCTTTTGCGGTAAAAACTAATTTTGCAGCAATAACGGTGCTTCACTAAATTTATCACGGCATTCGCTTTTTCTTATTAGTGCATTCTAAGGAAGAAAAAAACGTTTTTGTAAGTATTAGGGTGTGCGATTTATTATTTTATGCCGATAATTTCTTAGCTTTAAATTTTTGCTGCAGGTTATGGTTTTACTATTTGAATACATACTATATAAGCCCCGATTTCCCATAGTCGAGATAGCGTGCGTAAACGGCTGGATCGATTTCCCTAATTCTTCTGTGGTTGTGCTTCTGATTATAAGAAGTAGGTTCTTCTGAAAGTAGGATTCAACCAAAATGTGGAGCCGGATAGTCCTGGAACGTGTTTGAACAATGTGGGTATCAAACCAAACATTTTGATTTATACTTTTATATAGAGCAAAATACTTTACATTGTCTCAAACCGTTTTATAGATATACACCAAAATGTTGACCTTGGTATTGACATGGTTAGTAATATAGGATAGTTCTCACTTCCACAATATTTATTGTCCCAAAAGGAGCCATAGGTAAAGCTGGTATCAAGATAGGAGTGAGGAGCATGTGGGGGTAGTCAAGGTAGAGGTAGAAGTAGAAGTAGAGGTAGACCAAGACGAAGAAGTAGAAGTAGAGGTAGGGGTAAGCTAAAAGGGAAAAGAAAGACAAATGGGTAAAGGGGAAAAGGAAAGGAAAGGGTGAATAAATAAGCTAAAATGTGGATATGGGTTTATTATATAAAAAATTTTAAAAAAAAATTTCCGGAACATACCCTGAATTAATATAAATTGTGTGCTACATTTCTTTTCGATATCTCGAACTAAAAAATTTATTTTCTGCCTTAACATTAATGTACACACCAAATTTTATCCTTATAAGAGTATGATGTACTAAATAATCACTTTTTTTGTATTTTTGATAATATTCTATGTATAAAAAGTGGGCGTGGCCATCATCCGATTTTGCCCATTTTAAATAGCGCTCGGAGATGAGTGCCAAGGAACCTGCATACAAAATTTTATTAAGATATCTGAAAATTTACTCAAGTTATCGTGCTAACAGACGGACGGACGGATATGGTTTAATTAATTTCTTTTTTCCTCCTGAACATTTTGATATTTACAAGCCAATATCTATATTGATCAATTTATGCTGGTACATACCACCGTTACGCGACTTAAGTTAATATACCTTGTGTGCGTAGCACTACTAGGTATAAGGATGCCAATTTTCAAATTTACATTATTACATGGGAACGAACTATCGGGCGAATGGGATCGAGAGACAAAGAAGTTGAAAAAACTTAAAAGGAATAAGCAGGTTATATGGAAGTAAAGAAGTGATATTTTTAATAGGGACAAGCCATATTTTCGTTAGTAGAGAAGTAAGAAAACAATATTTAGGTCTAACAATTTAAAAATGTAACTTATGTACCTATAAATATATATTCAAAAGTCAAAATTAAATCAACCACAACATTGAAAGGGGACTTGAATATGTTGTCAACCCTTTTCGAGCTGAGTGGTTGTAGAATTTTTATCTGCTTGCTTTATAGAACTTCCCAACAACAATGCGTTTACGGCGTAAGCAGCATAAATAGAATAACTTGAAAAATCATGAACACTTTAATGTATACATATACATATATATATATACTATACAGTCCCTATGGGCTACCCTCCGCTCAGAAACAAAGAAGCAAAGATAAAAGCTCCAGAATTCTATAAGATCAATTAAGAAGAAAAAAAAGTGCGCAGATATAAAGTAATTAAAACGTAGTATTGCTAGTGGAAACGATAAAATATGTGCATTATTAGATTCGAAGCCAACATTCAAAGGCTACTTAATAGGAATTGATTGTTGGTGTGGAAAAGAAAAAAAATTACTTTGCCATTTCAAAGCACGAAAAAAAGCTATCCAATCAAATAGCTCCATATATTTTCTAATTTAATTCGTGCTCTACTCTCGTGTTTGTTGCTTAACAAAGTGTGAGCTTCTACTGATGCTTAGCTTCGTTTATTTTCGAACTGATTACCTGTATTGTATTTCAGATAATTTCAGTATCTGAGTGTATCACTTCTTTCGCTTTTAACTTCACTGCACACGAACACAAACAAAGTTGTAAACCCTGCAGTTAAACAAACTACTTCTAAACTCAATCGCTACTACACCTTTCTCAGTTTATGTTTAGAAAGTTACAGTGGCTATTCATAAAATCTCAATTCATATACACTTGTAGCTTTCTGAATATGAATTGCACCTCTCTGAATATAAACTGAAAAATGTGTAGTATGCAAGGCCAAATAAGAGAGAGATTCAACCAAATAGGCTCTAATTCAATCGTGGCAAGTGAAAATATGTTAATATCGGAAAAGCACAGCGGATAATTAGTCAGGTATTCCTTTAAAAAAATTAAATATCTGAGGGAAAAAAGACCAAGGAATCTTTCCCAATGTCTATATACTATGGCGGAACGAAGAAACCGCTTTGCCATTAAACCAAATTTGACAAGGGATGACTGAAAATCATTCCAATACTTCTGTATTCCAAAAGTTATATCCATTTCCGCTTAAATCAACCTCAGTCAGAAAGTTCCAGAAGTAAACTAGTACGTCTTTGTGATAAGTTTGTTGTTTCAATGCAGGGCAGCAACACGACTTGCATGCTGCTAAAAATGCAATTCAAGTTGAGCATGAGGTGTAAGATAAAAGCAAAAATCACAGCCAGAAACGTTTAATTAACTATTAACTAAAGCTGCAGTCAAAGCACGCTGTACTAAAATACGAAATTCTTAAGAAGTAATATATATTCACCTTTGCTTATTTTAATACTGCCGCCAGTTTTTACTTTAATTACAAAAGTAGTAGGAACATTTTTTTGAACTTTTGAACTTGTCGCTCGAGCGCAAATCATACAAATTCTTGAGTAACTTTAAAATATGTATTTGATCAATTATTTATTTTAAAAGCAAGTGGTGTTGAGTTAAATTTTTTAAACTCATCCAAAAATTTAAAATTTTTTCAATATTTCGTAATCTATTGATTTAAAAATTAAACTTTGGCAATTTCAAAGGGGTACCCCCAGAGGTATAAAAAAAACTTTTAATAAAAAAATGGGTTGGTGTCGAAATTCTGTATGTACAAAATTCTAAAAACAAAATTCTGCTTTTTAAAATTCTGCTTTTTAAAATTCTGCTTTTTTAAAATTCTGCTTTTTTAAAATTCTGCTTTCTAAAATTCTGCTTTCAATGTTCTGTATTACAAAATTCTGTATTAAAATATAATGTTAACAATGTTAAAGAGGTAATGTAATTATTTTGAAAAAGTGCGCAGCTACGCGAACTACAGTTATTCTGTACAAAAGACCTTTCTGCATAGGCGGCCTTCGGCCGCGCTTATTTAAATAACCCTGGGCTACGCCATGCCAAGTCCAGGTGGTTGCCCTGATCGGTGGCAACATGCCACCGATCCGACTCTTTTGCGCGTTTTTAAGTACATCCTAATAATTTACAACAACCACATGAAAACTTGCGACAAAACAAATAAAATATATACATACAAGTTAACACACGCCAGTCTCACCCCTTGCAACGCTCCCACGTTTAATCGCAACACATTCTGCCTACTCATCACGATTGTATTTCACAACATACAACGGTCCCATACTCACCCATCACACGTGCCGCAGTGTCAGCATAAGTACGTTCCCACGTCGCACGGTAACGTAACACCCAAATTCAAGGCCATGGTCAATACCGGCAGTTAATACGTATGCTACTGCATTACTCCAGACGCACCGTCAGCATAATTCTATTTCACATGCTTATGAAATATAATCAATGCATAACGCACCTGTGGGAACAAACGGCGGAACATATTCACAAGCAACGAGCCGTCAACAATTGCGCAACACGCACGCCGCTGCCGGACATTGGCTATAAAGGGAAGCAGCGGCCACGGAACCAGTTAGTTGAGTCCGGGACAAGGAACGGTTGTGATAAGTTAGATTAGTAGTTTTAAATAAAGTAGTGCTTATTGTAAAACTCAATTTTGTCTTTCCTTCACAGGGCAAGTTGGCCCTTTTAATTTTTTTTGTATCCACGGACCTTAAGTCCGTTTCTGGCGCCCGAGCAGGGATCAGGAAGTGAAAGTGAAAGAGTGAAAGCGAAAAGCTGCCAAAAGGCAATATAAGGATTAAGTGAAAAATAAATAGCTCAAGCTATCCAGCTAGTGTGTGTATAAGAGCTTTAGGACAAAGCGAGAAAGCAAGAAATAGAAAAGCCAGAAAGCTAAGGAAAAGCTAAGGCGTAAGTGAAACTAGTGAGCCACTAAAAGGCGAAGAAATAAAGAAGCCATCAAGGCTAAAAGGCAAATCAGTGAAAAAAGGAAAAGGCTCTAGGGCCACAGCTAAAGTGAAAAACGAAAGACCAACCAACTAGTAGTGTGAGTAAACTTGAAACTGTCTGTGCCTTCCTTATTTTCTTTCAGAATGGATGACCTCAGGGCCACAGTTACCAATCTAACAGGCGCTGTTAATGCCCTGCTTGAGAAAATGAACACCCTTGAAAGACGGGTCACACACCTGGATACAGTAAGCTCAAGGATGGACACGTCATCAAACTCCAGCCATCCAGAACCAACTGAGGAGGTAATTGCACACGGTCCCACAACTGAAGCCGAAATAAGGGACATCAGTCGACTTCCTGACTGCGTCAAGGAGTTGCAGGTCTTCGACGGAAACCCTGTGCAATATGTATCGTGGGTACATTCCGTAGAGGTAATTCTCTCAGACTTCGATATTGTTAAAGGCAAGCCCCTGTACCGGGCAATTCTACAGCACATTAGGCAAAAAGTGAGGGGTGCTGCCGATTCCGCTTTAATTTCGTATAATATTTTCGATAGCAATTGGGGGAAAATTAAAGAGTGTCTTTCTCTGCATTATGCAGACAAGAGGGATGTCCGCACCCTCGAATACCAACTGCACCAACTCCGGCAGAACGGAAAGAGAATTGATGAGTTCTACGCTCAGGTGAACCATCAGTTCTCTCTAATCATTAACAAAATAAAAACCGAGTCCTACACGGACGAAACGGTAAAAGTACTGATAGAGACGTACCGCAACCGCGCATTGGATGTGTTCATCCGCGGCCTAAATGGAGATTTGTCAAGGATGTTGCTTATACAGCGCCCTAAGACCTTGCCGGAGGCCTATACAGCGTGCCTGGAGATACAAAACGTCGATTTCAGGAATTTCTCCATTCGCACCCCCACCAGCAGTAATCGGGTGGTGGTACCTATCAATAACTTACCAAGCACACCTTACTCTTCAAATAAATCTCCGCAATTGCCACCAAAGCCTACTTGGCGCTCTCAAGACCATCGTCCGGTATATCCCAGAAACGATCGTCCGTTCGGAAAAAGTGACAATCAAAGTTCCTCGTCACGCCCACCAGTAGAGAAGATGGAGGTGGATCCTTCAGTCCAAACACGCAAAGTAAATTACATGAATCGCCCCAACCCCTTCAAACGTGGGGCAGGATCCGATAATCTCCCAAGAAAGCAACAAAGACTTTTCCATACAGTACAGGAAGTAGACGAGGGGAAGGAGGAGCAGACTAATGAAAGGGAGTTAGTAGATGAGGAGAGACCCGAGGATTTTCTATCCTCAGGTCATCTAGCGTTCCATACCTAGAATATACGTTGCCAGATGGCCGCGTACTGGATTTTTTAGTGGACACTGGCGCTAACAAAAACTTTATTAAGCAGGAGATTACAACAAAAACAACTCCAGTAGATAAACCGTTTAACGTAACTTCAGTAGGCGGTGTTGTACCAATAAAAGAAAAGGTACGATTAAAATTATTTAAAAGTATCGACAATCCTAGTGACTTTGAGTTTTTCGTGCTTCCCACATTAAGTGGATTCTCCGGAATAATTGGAGATGACACCTTAAGAGAATTAGGCGCTTTGATAGACAGAAGGAATAACTTCCTTAAAATAGATAGCTATAAAATTCCACTCAGGGCACGATTGTCTAGCAGTGCTAATTTTACTTTAGGTAGGGATTTGTCTCCTGAAATTCACCGGAAGGTCGATACTATACTTAGGAAATATGTTGAATTATTTAAACCCCTAAACGGGAATGAGCTCGTAGATACAAATATCCTTGCCGAAATAAAAACATCCACCTCGGAACCCATTTACAGCAAAAGCTACCCATACCCAGCGTGTATGAGGGACGAAGTAGAAAGACAGATAAATGAACTGCTCGATGAAGGTGTCATCCGGCCTTCAAAAAGTCCCTACAACTCCCCAATTTGGGTAGTGCCGAAAAAGCCAAAGGCGAATGGTGAAAAACAGTATAGAATGGTGGTAGACTACAAAAGATTAAATACGGTGACGATTTCCGATACATATCCTATCCCAGATATAAATGCAACCTTATGTAGTCTTGGTCAGCCCGAATATTACACCACCATAGATTTGACGTCTGGCTTCCACCAGATACCAATGAAGGAATCCGATATCCCCAAAACTGCCTTCTCGACAATGAACGGGAAGTATGAATTCTTGCGACTTCCTTTTGGTTTAAAGAATGCCCCTGCAATCTTTCAGCGGATGATCGACGATGTATTGAAACAATATATTGGTAAAATTTGCTACGTGTACATCGACGATATAATTGTATTTGGGAAGGACATCGACGATCATTTGCAAAATGTGGAAAAAGTATTTGCGAGATTGCTAGAGGCTAATCTAAAGGTAAATTTAGAAAAAACGTGTTTCCTTCAGACAGAAGTCGAGTTCCTAGGCTACGTTATTACACCCGGTGGTGTGCGTCCTGACCCAAAGAAGGTTGCGGCAATGAACTCTATTCTGCCGCCTGAGAACTTGAAGGATCTCAAGAGTTTCCTAGGGATGACGTCGTACTATAGGAAATTTATTCGTGACTACGCTAAAATAGCGAAACCGTTAACTAATCTCACACGCGGCGAACACGCGCAAGTAAGAGCCAACGCTTCTAAAAGGGTAAATATAAATCTTGACGAGGAAGCCCTTCGGGCCTTTCAAGACTTAAAGAAACTTTTAGTGTGCGCTGATGTATTGGCGTTCCCTGATTTCGAAAAGCCATTCAACCTCACTACCGATGCTTCGAACTTCGCCATCGGTGCAGTGCTATCTCAGGGTGATATAGGCAAAGATAAGCCCATAGCATTTATTTCTCGTTCCCTTAACAAATCAGAGGAGAACTACGCAACCAACGAGAAGGAAATGCTTGCGATCGTATGGGCGCTCGACAACCTAAGATCATATTTATATGGCGCGAAAAAGATTAGAATCTATACTGATCATCAGCCTCTAACGTTCTCTTTGAGCTGTCGTAACTACAACGCGAAACTAAAGCGCTGGAAGGCTCGCATAGAGGAGTACAACTGTGAGATTATTTACAAACCGGGGAAATCAAACTTAGTGGCTGATGCCCTCTCCAGACTCAAAACAGAAGTTAACGCTCTAACGGATTCCATCATAGCTCAGCCCGCCGACAGCGAAGCAGGAAATCCTCTTGAAATCGCCCCTTCTGAAGGAACCATGCATTCAGCCGAACAGGATAACACCGATCTCATCCCTCATGTAGAGGCTCCATTAAACGCCTTCCGCAACCAAATTATATTTAGGGTAGGTCAGGAATCCCGATGCCACGAAGAGCCACATCCTGGCTACCACAGACATTTCATATCCCTGCCAAATTTTGAGATTGACAACCTCACCAATACATTAAAAGAATGTCTCAATCCCAACGTTATAAACGGGATAAAAATACCCGAAGAACTTCTCTACTTATTACAAAACGTTTATGTCAATGGCTTCAGTAGGTACAAGATAAGAATCACACAACGAATCGTTGAAGATGTAACAATAGCGGACAGAATTTTTAATATAATTGAACAAGAGCACCGTCGAGCTCACAGGAATGGCAGGGAAAATAGGGAGCAAATTCTGGAAAAATACTATTTCCCTGCGATGGCTCGCCAGATTAGAGAATACATCGCTCAGTGTGATGTCTGCAAACTAAACAAATATGACAGACACCCAGCAAAACCCTATATTCAACCCACACCAATACCAACCTATCCTTGCGAAATTTTGCATATCGACCTATTTGAAATTGAGAAGCAGAAATTCTTAAGCTGCATAGACAAATTTTCAAAATTTGCGAAATTATTTCCAATTAAAAATAAATCTTCAATATATCTTCGCAGGAAACTCACAGATGTATTACATTATTTTTCAGTTCCAAGGATGTTGGTAATGGATAACGAGAGAGGTCTTCTTACTCCTTTGGTGTTGAATTATATTAGGTCTCTTGATATAGAAATATATCAAACCCCAACACAGCGAAGTGAAGCAAATGGCCAAGTCGAAAGATTACACTCCACCATAATCGAAATATATCGCTGCATTTCAGGCGACAACACCAGACTTTCTCCTAAGGAAAGAGTTTCCATCGCTGTTGATAGATATAACAATTCTATACATTCAGTCACCAAAAAGAAGCCAGTTGACATATTTTTTAATAGAACTGCCCGAATAAACTACCAGAATTTAACAAATTTTAGAGAAGAAACTCATGAAAACATAAAAGCCTTGTTATTGCATGAGCAAGAAACAAGGAATGCCAGGCTTAATGCTCGTCGCACAGAGCCCAGAAACTTTGAAACTGGAGATGGCGTATTCATAGCCAATAAACAATTTAAAGGCAAACATAAGCCAATTTACAAACGAGAAAATGTTGCAAATAATAGAAATGCAACCATTATAACCGAAAGTGGAAAGAAATTCCATAAAATTGACGTTAAAAACGTCTGAGATAACATTGGTCATAAGGCAAATCCTATGCTTAGATCCTTTGGTCCCAGGGCTTGGGTGCAAATCCTTTTGCAGCCGATCCAAGTCAGATGTTGGTTCAATTCCAAATAGCCCGGTGGTCCGGATGACGACGATCGGTGTGGTTCAACTCCACCACAAGGTCTTTGCTTTAATTGACGTGAAGCGCTCGTACCATGAGTAGGCCATTTGCAATCATTAACGCTTATGGCTAAAAGGGATCACCGCGACCCTTCCGTCAGCTGGGAAACCGCCTATATTCCGATGCAAAATTAAACATTTTACTTATTATATGGTGTACGCACTACTCAAAATAAAAAATAATAATAAAAAAAATAAATAAAAAAATAATGAAAAAGAAAATATAAATAAAAAAAAAGAAGGAAAGAAAAAAAAAGGGGAAACATTCCTCGAAAAAAGAGAAAACTAACAAACTAAACTAAAAAGCGTACTTACTAATCCGCAACAGAAAAAACAAAAAACCAATACTAATCTAACTAACACTATTAACTTACTAATGCTTTCTAATAAACTAACAGTAACTGAAAAACTAATTGTCAGAAACTTCCACTCCCAATATCACTTCCTGGTCCTGTATAAACCCTTCATGGCCCTTAACTTCCCGGACTCCACTCATTAGTAATAATATTAGAACTTAAGAAATTTTCATTAATTGCAAATCGCTAAACAAGTTAAATTTGAAAAAATGGTATTAAAAATAAAAGAATTTCTCCATCGCTAAGTAAGAAGCATGTACAAAAAAATTTATATGTCAAGTAATTCGCGCTAGTAACTCAAACATGTAGAACACGTAGTTTCTTTTATACTAATATTTTTTGCTATTGTTCATTATTTTGTATACTAACGTTGATTTCTATCTAATTTTACAGTAAGAATTTGATAACCGAATTTTAATAATGTTCAATCCAAAGCATATCGAAAATAAGAATAATATTAAACTAAACATTTTCGTATTCCTTGTCCTCGGAGCAACCGCCGAAGCATATAGCTTATTCAGCATCGAATCACCGATTGTAACGATCCGCGATGGATATGGCTGGATTATAGACGGGCATTTTAAACTCATCCACAGCATAGATCTGGAGAAATGCGAGAGAATTTTTGACAAATTAAAATATGCTATCGCCAACCTCAATGAAACCGATCCAATGACCGATGTGCTCAATTATCACCTATCAAAAATAAAGACGTATCTGCAAGATTTGAGAGGTCCTGAGCTGACCCGAACAAAACGATCAATCAACTGGATTGGCTCGGCATGGAAATGGATCGCCGGCTCGCCCGATGCAACTGACTGGGACCAAGTACTCCAAAGGCAGGACACCCTTTTGAGCAACAATGAACAACAATATCAGGTAAACTCTGAAATATTTCAAACGACTCACGAGTTGTTGCAGGTGATCAACGCAGCCGTCTCTGTTACGAATGATGTCCATGAACGTACCAGGATGGGAAAAATCATGCAGGAAATCCAAGGGAAAATAATGATCCTCAAAGAAGACATTTACGAGCTTGTCCGTGCTTGTCAAATGGCCAAGGCCGGCGTAGTTAATACTAACCTATTAAGCAAAGAGGAAATCAACAGGCTCATAAGCGAGATCGAGGTCCTTCCTTACAGCAACGTGATCGAGGCCATAGAATATAGCAAACCCTCAATCTTCACGAACGGCACCCTCCTAATCTACGTTGTGTCGATGCCAAAGGTCACAGAAACAAGGTACAATCATCTAATCGCCCGAGCTATCACACAACACGGACATCAAGTTGAATTGAACTACTCAACAATCCTGGTAAACCAACAGCGAACATATGGCATCAAGGGAAACTGCTTATATCTTACAGCAGCTATGATTTGTGAGCAAAAGACGCTCGACCTACTGGCAGAAGAAGATTGTTTCCCTCGGCTCATCAAAGGGGGAGATGCTAATTGTCGTTACCTTACCTACAACGAGTCCACAATTGAAGTTATAAAAGAGGACACTATTTTCCTCAACAATTTCAATGGCAGCATAGGATCAGATAAAACCTTTGAGTACTTAACTGGTTCTTTCATATTACAGATGAACAACGAATCTGTTACAATTAACAACCAAACCTTTTGGAGTACAAGCAAATCCGAGGTACAGCTACTACCGCCCATCCTTACTAACGTCAGGAACAAAACTCTGGCAGTCAACATAAACCTTGTTCACGAAATGACCACAGGCAACATTAAGCTCCTTAAAATTCTCGGAAGGAAGACCAACGTATTGATTACCTCTGAAATCATAATTTTTATTCTGGTCACGTTACTCATCTGGGCAATTTGGAAGAAGATAACGACCGGTGTAAAGATCCCTGAGCTAAAGATATCACTACTAAACAGAAGCTTTCGAGGACGGCAACACGAGGGTAAGCCTCATCTGCCTAATCCGCGGGACGCAGATCCTTAAGCGGGGAAGAGTTAACACACGCCAGTCTCACCCCTTGCAACGCTCCCACGTTTAATCGCAACACATTCTGCCTACTCATCACGATTGTATTTCACAACATACAACGGTCCCATACTCACCCATCACACGTGCCGCAGTGTCAGCATAAGTACGTTCCCACGTCGCACGGTAACGTAACACCCAAATTTAAGGCCATGGTCAATACCGGCAGTTAATACGTATGCTACTGCATTACTCCAGACGCACCGTCAGCATAATTCTATTTCACATGCTTATGAAATATAATCAATGCATAACGCACCTGTGGGAACAAACGGCGGAACATATTCACAAGCAACGAGCCGTCAACAATTGCGCAACACGCACGCCGCTGCCGGACATTGGCTATAAAGGGAAGCAGCGGCCACGGAACCAGTTAGTTGAGTCCGGGACAAGGAACGGTTGTGATAAGTTAGATTAGTAGTTTTAAATAAAGTAGTGCTTATTGTAAAACTCAATTTTGTGTTTCCTTCACAGGGCAAGTTGGCCCTTTTAATTTTTTTTGTATCCACGGACCTTAAGTCCGTTTCTTACATATGTACATGTGCGCACTTTTTCAAAATAATTACATTACCTCTTTAACATTGTTAACATTATATTTTAATACAAAATTTTGTAATACAGAACATTGAAAGCAGAATTTTAGAAAGCAGAATTTTAAAAAAGCAGAATTTTAAAAAGCAGAATTTTAAAAAAGCAGAATTTTGTTCAAGCAGAATTTTTTTGCAATTTACAGAATTTTGTCACACAGAATTTTGTAATACAGAATAATGACACGCTCCCTAAAAAAATATTAAAAAAAAAAAAATTTTTCATTTGGGAAATCTAAAATTTTTGAAAGTCGAGAAATTGGTCTCAATTAAATTTTGCACAAAATTATTTTTTATATTACGCCTCTGGTATAATTGTGTTTACCTAATTTAACTAGAAAGTTAAAAAAATTTAAAAAAAATGTTTGGTCAAAATCATATTTTTGGAAGAATAACACCCTTTAGAAAACTTCAGGATATCTTTGGATATACTAGTTTCAATTAATTAAACACAAAATTACCTAATTTTGATCACTGAAAAATTAAAAACAAATTTTCTTGGCCGCAATTCAAAAGTTCATATTATTAAAAAAGAAAACTCTTGAAAATTTTCTGAAATTAGAAATAAAATTTTTTTTTAAATATTTTTTTGTAATAAATATTTTTTTTATACCTCTGAGTACCTACTTTGAAATTGCCAAAGTTTATTATTTTATTATAATATTGAAAAACCAAACCTTAAAAAACAGGAGAAAAGTGAACTTTTGAATTTGTGTAGTTTTTCTTTGGCAGAATCTCATTTTATGATAGAGGTAAACTGCCCACGAAATTTTATTCAATTCGGAAAGCTCCGATTCCAACTGCCTAATGTTTTGACATAGAAAAGCTAATAACATACATACATTTTTTTTTACTATAAACAGTAATGTGTTCAAAAAATTTATTTTCGTATCTAGATGATACAATTCCTCTTTGCTTTTCAAGCTTTACTGTTGGAGAAACCCGAATATCCTTTCGGCATTTTAAGACTGCAAAAATTGCACCAAATTGGCATCCTTAGAGCACAAGTATATACGAAATTATCTTGTAGATTTTGCCGCAGATATCAGGTTTTCCTTCCAGTACCATTGTTTTGAACAAGCTTTTGGCTAAACTCAGTAAAAACTGGCAGCTAATGAATCATCAGCTACTTTGACGGCTTAGTTGCAAAAGCACTTAAGCAAAAAATCCTATTACAAAGTTAATATTTACATACATTCTTTGCAAACAGAAAGATGAGAAGGCTGTTGAATAAATAATTTCGCTGATAAATTCTTCACTGGTTTACTGTTGCACCAAATATTCTTAGAATTTCAATTAATGCCTGCTACTTTTGCTTCGAATGATTTTTTAATGTTTCGTTATCATTTGACCAATGAACGAAGCTTAACTGTTGAACATAAATCTAACTGTTTGGCAGGTAGTATCACCCTCATTTTGTTCTTGTATTCAATTGTAATAACAATATTGATTTTGAGCGATTTATGTAACTTGAGCAAACAAGACAAGAGGCCAAAAGTTTTAATGTGCTTTTCAAGTTGTCTTAATAACTTATTTATGATTATAAAAGCAAGTAGCTGAATTAAAAGAGGCTGAAAAGGTCTTTATGAGACTGGAAAATATGAAAGAAGGTGTATTAAAAAGGTAGATAAATACTTCTTCATTTTAGTTGGTAAGACAATATTTTTTGTTTTAACGAAAGTATTTATAGATAAGCAAATCTGTTATTCGACTACAACTTCAAGGAATGAATTAAACAGAGCTGTTAAATTTGATTAGTAATTAGTAGTGAATCAATTAGATGGGTTTTATAACTGTTTTTAAAAAAAATGCAATTATTAATTGATTACGATTACAAAAATAAAAAAAAAAAATTCAAAAATAATCCAAAAAAGTTGTTTTGATTACTTTTGGTTATTTTTAATATTTTTTTTTGATTTTTAAAACATTTTTTTTCAGTATTGTTGATGCGTGCCGGACATGCATTTAGATAAGGGGTTTGCCAGTTAGTGAAAAGTACGTTTATTTCGTCCCTAAAAAATATGTCTTGTCAAATAGCTTTTATTGTTGCCTAGATTAAAAGGCAGCGTTGACTGTCCTAATAAAATAAAGTTCCAGAAGTAACATTTTTCTCTGCACTTTTATTTTAAATGGCATTAAAGTTCCGGTTCCTGTGTAGAAGTATTCAGTGCTTTGATTTGTCAGGCCTGAAAACTATCTCCAGTTTCTATTACTTAGATTTCCATTAGTTAAAATCCGCCATGAAATTTAGAAATAATTGTTTAACACAGCACATCACCGTACGGATCTTGACACGTGGCCATTTCTGCAGGAATTTTCTCTACTGACATTACTTGAAATCAAAGTCAACTACCACATACGTCAGACAATTATTTCGTTATATATCTTTCTATAAGATTATTTCAAAAAGAAAAACCATAGAGCCAAATTTTAACAGAAATACCTGTAATAACTGTAAAACCAACGTCGAGCTCAACGATGTTAATCGCAACAACGCAAAGCTTTTAAATTTGGGAACCACTGTGGAGATACGTGTGCTGCCGGCACACAATGTATCATCATTCTTCCACCCTTTGCGTCATCTATATTATGTGTACAATTTCAATTTGAATAACTTACTAATTTAAACACTTTACATCACCCGAAAATCCTCTGGTTGTTAGAAAAACAATAGGATTTGCACCGCCAAAAGAAGCACGGTCTATTTGGATTGGTATCCCTAGTTGGGACACAAAGCCAAATACTGCTCGCACACATTGTATTTATATATCATAGTTAGTGCGTTACCTATACCATTTTTGGTTCTTCATTTTGCCACAAGCTTTATAATAAATCACAGTCAGTTTGTCTTCAATTTACCTTTTCACTTACTGACCAATAACGAGCCCCGACTTCAATGCACAGTGCCGATGAACGTAGAAAAAGTAGAATTATTAGGAAATACGTGTATGTCCCTTTAAAATTGAGAAAGTTAAAGCTTTGCCTTTGTCCAAGCATTAGTTCTTAGTACTACAGCATGTCGTTCCATCGTAGATATAATAGCTTCATTAAAAATCTAAAATCTGTTTTTAGTAGTTTTTGGCTTCACTTCCCTTTTGCCATATTCAATCTGTTTTGAATTTTATGTTGTAAACAATGCAGATTTTCTAAATACCACTGCAACATAATTTCGATTGTTTACATTTTTGAGTATGCATACAATTAACAATATGCTTGTTTGGTTGTGCGTGCAATCCTGCATTGTTATTAACATTTTCCAACCATTTGAACAGCTCTTGTTATAAAAGCTTTTGTTTGAGGGCAAATCAAATCACCAATTTGTGGTGGCCCATTGTAATTGGCGTTAAGCGTTTAAAAACTTTTATTATAAAATTTTGAGTATTGTTGCTGTTGGCAGAGAAATGTATATTGAAAAAGTATTTACTGGTATTTATACAAGGGGATCTATACATTTGTTATGCAGTCAAACACTCATCAGCTCTGTGTGGTCGCTAAATATGTCGAAAGATAACTCTGCGAGATTGGCAACTAAAAACTCGGTGCACAAGGGAACTGTCACCTATACCAGTAAAAGTGCTTAGTCTGAGATATTCTTTTAAAGATTAAATTTGTACTTACCAAAATTAAAATCTATTTTGGCACTTTTTTCAACCTGACTTAAAAAGTACTGGTCAGGCATTCACTGCTCTACGAACTTGTACAATGTGAAAATACTGAACCATTTACGCGAATTTGGGCATTCATACTTAAATACATACAAATATGATACTGTATGAGTATGCACAGAAACCACATAAAAAGAAATTACAGAAAGTTCGGGAAGGTTAATTAAACTTAAAAAAGTGGCCATCAAATTAAAATTTTTTTTTGCAGAGTTTGTATAGTATGCAGTTTTGCAGACCAATCAATTTTAGTATAACACTGTGCACGTTAGAACTCTTTCAAAAATTTTCCTGAATTTTCAGAATTTTTCTTGTCAAGAGTGTTGAGTAATTTCTTCCTTACAACGCATGAAGAAATATTAATTTTTTATAGAAAAAATGCCCAGCATTCTTTAAAAAAAAAATTCTAAAGATTCTTGCAGAGTATTATGCTAAAATTGAATGAGCCATAAAATATAAAAATATTGCAATTTTGGTGTGAATTCTTAAAAGATTAATTAAATTCAATGAACTTTGTGTAAACTTTGAAATTTCGTTTTATGTGGTTTTTGTTATGGAATTCGCTACATTTTAAATTAGTATTAGTTGAAGCGCAGCTTCGTTTTATTTCGTCGAACCATATCAAATTTATTTTAAAAAAAAAATGTATAGGCTAAATTTTTGAAACATTTAGTTAGTGTAGTATAATAACATTGAGACAGAACAGAAAAATCATGTGGAAAAATTATTTAGACTGTGACGAGAATCAAGTAATTGTTTCGGTAATATTCAGACACAGAGGTAAACAGTTGGCTAATTGGAACATATGGTAGACGAACGCTAGTCAATAAATAAGAGAGGCGATACCGAAAACTTCGACACATGCAGCCTAATCAACCTGCCCAATATCGCACTTCATGACATGCTTGTGAAGTGCATTACATTCGACATTGCTTTTGTATTGTTAAGACAGTTGCCTAATTTTTAAAAAGTCTGCAAAAAGATTGCTAATTCTAACTGAGAAAATTAAAACGTTATTTCCGCAAGCTACATCTAGTAAATTTATTTCGCTCTGCGCAATTCGTTGGGTGGAAAGTCATTATTGTAGCTCTTGAGTAGTTACTTTTTGATCGAGATAATGGCGTGTAATCTAAGACCAATTCATTTCTAAAATCTCTAACGAGCTACGAATTTATTGTCAGCCTATTTATGGCATCGATGGTGTTTTCGTTGACTCTGCCACTATGTAAAATTTTGCAATCAGTTTCCTTGGATTTGCCAAAAGCAATTTAGCATATCGAGACCTTGTTGCAAGTTTTCAACGATTTTCGCCATAACGTAAATGAAAATTTCAGGGAAATATTTAGAGAAGCATGCCAAATTGTAACGTCCGTTAATGGGGATATAAAGATTCCGCGTATCGCTTATATCCAAAAGGAGGAAGCTGGAATTAGTACAAAATATCCTCAAACATATTTTAGAGTGGTTGTTGCTATTTCTTTTCTAGATGATACATTCATACAACAAGAAAACAAATTTGTTCAACACAAATCAATAGTCAAATATTGAATTTATTTATTCCTTCGATTTTCTGTTTAAAGGAAGTTAATTTCGGTGTATCGGATGAAAAAGAATTTGAAATTTACAATTTTATTATTGACACCGAAACATTTGCACCTGAGTTTGTGCTGCAGAAAAAAAAATGAAGCCAAGCAGAAACTTGCAAACGGCCAACATCTGCTATTGGAGCTTAAGATCTATGCAATAAGAAATTTTTTCCAGCAACTTTTTCCTGTTCTGCGGAAATATACTTTTCAACACTAAAAAGGCTAGAAAGTTTTTTGCGGAACTCCAGAGGAGAAGAAAGACTAAACGGCTTAGCCGTGAGTACTCATCGTCGGTTTGAAATTCAAACAGACAAGATAAAAAATGACTTCGTAGCCAATAAGTCCAGACGCCTCAACTTAATATTAAACTAAATTTTAAATAAAAATATTTAATTGTAGCATTATTTTTAAGTTTTAATTTTTATTTAAATGCATTATTAAATGCCCTTATTTGTAATAAATGCTGGCAAAAACTGGGCGACGTTTAATTTTAATAATGTGGAACTCTCCCCAAAAAAAAATCTTGGCTACGGCCTTGCCTCCTAGGGTATTGAGTCCTAGCGTCTCTGCTAATTTTTGTTATGCTGCTTAGTTAGGTTGTTATTTTGAATTCAAGCAATCACAACCCGAACACTGGATGTATGGTATTTAATCCATAGTATCACTTTTTGAGTAAAATCAGTGAATGTGTTTGATAACTGATATTACAAGCTCAAATACAAACATTTTATTTCCCCCCAAGTAGTTTTACTTTGGCTGTTGTTGCTTATTGCCACGTGAATAATTTTAAATTTATTCCTAAAACACTGAGACAAAAATTTTAGGTTCCACAAATTTTAGGCTCCTCACTGTGCCGAACTGCGTGATAATTATTCCGCCCCGGTGAGTTGTAATTTTCAAACTATAAACAGGCAATAGCGAAATGAAAGGAAACAAGTAAGGAAAGCGCTATCTTAGGCTACGCCGAGGGCTTTGTACCTTTGATGAATACGCACCACGGTTTTAAGTGTCCGATCCTTATTTACAATAAGTACAAACTCTGCAAAATTTGATGGTCTCACCCTGTTAGTTAAAGATACATAGCTCAAACCCCGTTTATCGGACAAATGTGTTGTGTGGGGGCTATACGATATATATGTCCAATCTTCTATCTCTATCTTCTTCTCATATCACATAAACATCCGACCAACGTTATAATACCAGTTCATGTTCATGAAAGGTATAAAAAAAGTAAAACACATTGAGTAATTTAAAAAACGATTTCAAAAGTTTGCAATTATGTACTCACAATTAGGAAATATGCTAAATAGTGAACAAACACTTTACTGCATGTTGGTAAAATATTGCATGTTGGTAAAATTGAATTAAGTATGAAAGCAGAACGGAATATACAACAAAGCAGAGCGCTTCTGATTTCATGTCGAAAGTGCAGCAATGCAATTTTAATTGTATTTTTATTACGCCTGAAACCCTTTTTGTTTTTATTTTTAAACGATAATTGCCTAAAAGCGCTAAATGTTAAGTGGAGTATGAAGTTTTTAATTGTTGTTTTAATGCCTAATTCAGTTGGTAGTTATACAGCAAAAAAAAAAAAAAACAAAGCAAGCAGTAGCTGCAATAGAATGTATGTTTAATACATGAAACGCTTTCTATAAGACTTTCAATCCCTTTACTGGAATGCGATGTTGAATTTAAAAGTGCAAAAACATTTTAGTAGCTAAATGCATGGAAAGTTTGTAAGCACTGCGCTGCCGCAAAATGTCTAACATACCACAAGCACAAGTGTTAGAGCATCAAGTTTGTGGGCAGCATTTCACTTTTGAGCAGTGCTGCCATGTTAATGCAATTGTGTTATAGGAAACAGTAATTAACTTTGCAATAACAATTAGAAAAATATTCTTACATGTTACAGTTAGAGTTTGTACATACTCTCGCGCTCGACGTAATTGCAAATTCTTTCTCTTCCATGTTGGAACTCTGGGGTATATAAATTAGTACAAAAAACGCAAAAACAGGATGTTTTAATAGGTTATCTCACCCTATATAAGAATATTTAAATTTTCCCTTTATCCCAAAGTCAATCTAACTAATTTTGAAGTGAACAAATATATTTTTGGACACCTAAAGTTGTAAGATAAAGAGTTATTATCACTACCTAACAGATAGGTTTCTTGAGAAACATTCTAAAATAGAGCTATTTTTTTTTGTGTATTCATCTTTGTGGCTTGCTAACTCACTTCCATCAGGTTGCGTACTGGTCGAAAAAAAACTTGCATACATTTAAAAAATATTGCATCCCTTTATCATCGAAGCTGTTCATTTTCATATTGTCTCCATCTTCCTTTACTCTCAATCACCCTCTTAGTCTCCTTCTAGCTCTGCTATTGTACCCTTTTTTACTCATTCTCTCCCTAGTAACCATCTTATTTCTAACTATCCCACTCTATTTGCCCTCCCTTGGTCTCCCTTCCCTCACCCTCTTCTTCTACCTCTCATGGACCTTTTCATTGCTCTCGATATCCCTCTTTTTCTTGCCGCTGCTTCTACCTCTCCTTTGCTTCCAATTTTAAGCTGCCTTTTCCACCTCTCGGGTAACCTCCCTTTGCATCTAGTTCTACCTCCACCCTTTCCACCCTTTTTCCATGTTTTTTCCGCCTCCTTATCCTTCTGATATCTCTTCATATACATAATCTAGGAGATAATTATCTGAACATCTAAAGTTTCCTGCTCAACTTTCTTGAGGAGAATCTCTTAAAAACCAGACTGACACACTTCTCTCTACAGTGTGACTACCTACTCTCCTGTCAATTTTAAACCCGCGCTTTAATATGTTCTTCATTTCATCACTCCAAATGAAGCCTCCACAGAGTATGCTTTATGTATGAATTAAATATGAAAGATACTGGATGAATTAGTAGCTCGAAATTTAATCTCGAATATCTGCCACACGTCAAATAGCTTTGGTACAAGGCAGTAGCAGTAACCATTATACGATGAGTCCCACTGAATTCGTTGTCCAGCTTTCCCTAATAATAAGCTTATAATCCCACATCTAAAAAACACTAAAACAAGTTCCTCTCAAGTGTGCTCTGAAACTTCCTATTTTGTAGTTCTAACCCAAAACCGGATCGTTCTTCAAACATCAACGACTTACAGTAAAATTTGAAGCACCCTTTTTATCATATTCTCTTGTCAATATGTAAAGGGTGTTTTTTTTTACAGGTTTGTTTTTCGAATAGAGATAAAACTGGCATTTTGTGGTCAAATCTGGCAACTCTAATGTCATTTATGTTCAGTTTGGTTTGCCATTTCGTCATGAACAGGTTGACAAAAGAACAACGCTTGCAAATCGTGCAAATTTATTTCGAAAATAATGGTTCAGTTCGCGAAGTTTACCGTGAGCTCCGTCCATTTTATGGTCGACATAATCGTCCATCAGAGCAATTAATTCGGTTAACCATGGATCGTTTTCGCACTACGTTTACTCTATGTGATAATACGCATCCGCAGAGACGTCGAACAGTGCGCACCGAAGAAACAATTGCCGCTGTAGAGCAAAGTGTTGAAGAGGACCCGAATGAATCGATTCGCCACCGTGCACAGCAATTGGAGCTTTGTCCATCAACTTTATGGAAGATTTTGCGCAAAGATCTTGGCTTGCGACCTTACAAGATCCAGCTTGTGCAAGAATTAAAGCCGCGAGACCATGCAATGCGTCGTGATTTTGGTGTATGGGCCGAAAATGAGATTGATTTCGATGCTGATTTTCATCGCAAAATTTTGTTCAGTGATGAGGCTCATTTTTGGTTGAATGGCTACGTCAACAAGCAAAATTGCCGCATTTGGAGTGAAGAGAATCCACATGAGACCCTTGAAACGCCATTACATCCACAAAAACTGACTGTTTGGTGTGCTCTATGGGCTGGTGGAGTCATTGGGCCATACTTCTTCCGCAATAATGCTGGAGAGGCAGCTACCGTTAATGGAGACCGGTATAGAGCCATGATAACCGACTATTTTGTTCCCGAATTGGATGGCATGAATGTGGATGAGTTGTGGTTCCAACAAGACGGCGCTACATGCCACACAGCGCACGTCACAATCGATTTATTGAAGGAAACATTCGATGAGCGCATAATTTCGCGGAATGGACCTGTCAATTGGCCACCAAGGTCGTGTGATTTGACACCATTGGATTATTTTCTTTGGGGATATGTGAAGTCGCTCGTCTACACCAACAAACCAGAAACGTTAGGGGAATTGGAAGCCAACATTCGTGGCGTTATTGCCGACATACGGCCCCATATGCTCGAAAAAGTGGTTGAAAATTGGACCTGTAGAATTGGCTTTATTCGAGCCAGCCGCGGCGGCCACATGCCCGAAATCATATTTAAACATTAATGGCATAAAATTATCCTTCCAATAAAGCCAAATTGATGGACCTTAAAACGATTTTCTTGTGTTTTATTTCAATTCGAAGTTCTATACCCCTCAAAAAAACACCCTTTACATATTTTTAAATACTTGTTAGCACATTTACCGGTACTCTAAAAATTAATGTAATAAAAAATTATTTTGCGGTGAAACATAAAAGAAATTAATTAGCGATATGAGTATATCCGTTCAAGAGCAATTGTCGGTGCAGTTAAAATTTTGTGGTTGTCCAAATGGGCTACTCGAAAATCACTGTGGTTTCTCTATTACATAGTTCGCATGCAATAGCAACAATAACATTGAACGAAAACAACAATTTATGACATAACCACTTTTGAACCTCAAACTGGTACTACAACTACGCAAAAACCACATTTCTATTGTTTTTATTGCGGTTTTAGTTTGGCCTGTCGAGTTATGTACACCAAAAGTATTATTCGATATGTATGTATGTAACTGAAGTCCGCTATATACCCTGTAGTGAAAAACTCTGCTTTGTACAGGTGTGCTTCTAGTGCATTCGGAGCTACACCGTTAAAAAGTTTGCTTTAATTATAAAAGTTTTGCCCGGAAAAAGAATTTTACATTTAAACCAGAGCCCTTTTTGAGAATATGAGCGTGATGCAATGCAAAATAAAAATGTCTTTAGAATTAAAAAGGAATTTAAAATTGTGTCATTTGGCAGGATTCGTACCGACGCGATCCTCATCAGAGACAAGTGATCTACCCACTTTCGGAATGAAAAAGCGAAACCAATTTTTTTTTCCCTCATCGGTAGAACTTTTACCCCTTTTGGTCCTGAATAAAATATGATTATAGTCTCTAGCTTTTAAATTTAAGCAGAGCGAAATTCTGGATTTTCGAAGGTAATTGAAAGGTAAACAACTGACTAAAGCAAAGTTTGAAAATATTCTAAAAATAATGAATAATTAAAATTGAAGTACAAATTTTTAACCGTCTACTACTACTCTTCATCCTCTAAAGTCCACTTGAGCAACGAAAATCTATATTTTTAACCATTGTTAACGTCAAATGGGTTTTTGAAAAATTTTCAAACTAGTTTCGAATGAAAAACATAACTTCCCGTCATAAAGATATTAATTGTCCATTTTTATAACTTTCCTGTTCATGAAATGATATTATAACTTTGCTCCCATGTTTCTAAGTATGTAAAGAGGAAGAGATAAACCTACCAATAAGTATACCGGTATGATCAGGGCGATGAGCTGAGTCGATTTAACTAAGTCCGTCGGTCTGTTTTAAAGCAAACTGATCCCCCAGTTTTAAAAATATCTGGCTGAAATTGGACATGGAGCTGCCAGTTCGTAATTCATTAATCCACTGTCGATACACAACGTTACAACGTTTATCCCTTATACAATCGATTTTTTCGATAAACGGGTTTTGTTCTATATATCTTTAAATTAGCAAGTTAAGACCGGCAAAATGCGCACAGTTTTTAACTAATGTAAACTGGAACAACCGGTCACGCTGCGCTGCGTCTCAGCACTTATAATAGAATCATTGTACCTCCGAAACCAGCTGAAATATGGATTCACATCGCTTATCACAGCACTCGTTAGCACCTTTCGTTTGATACCGATACTGTACAAACATAATTTGGGTCATCCTGGTCAACATATTGGTAGATAACTCTAAAGCTGGTCGGGTTATCGAAATAAAGGACATCTTAATTTTTAAGTTTGAACTATTGCGGTTCTGGTGCTTCGCTGGAGCGGCCGTGGCTTGAAAGCACCGCGTTCGAATTGTGGTTTTGAAAATGAAAAGGAAAAAAAAGAGAATTCTTGTTATAACATAGGCCGGTTTATTTTGTGTAAACTGTGTAATTTTCAAAATTATTTGTTCTACCTTTGTTAGATATTTGGTGACGATGGTCGAAAATTCCAGGGATGGCCGTGACCTGGTTGTGTCGAAGACAACCGTTGACCCGAAAAATTATCTTCCACATGCATGTATATGTGTGCTGACAAAACACGAATATGCATGCATGCACACACAGGTGGGTGGATTGGTGTGGGTGATTGGAAGGGCGCTAAAATGAAATTAGGGTGGCACATTTTTTAGGAATTTAGACATCCCGTCTAAACAAAGTTAGACATCTGTTAATGCAACGGTGAACGGTGTATTCACTTCCATTTAGGAGTTTTTGAGTGATGCGCTCAGCAATGATCCATCCTATCGATTTTTGTTGTTTGTTGCTAAAATTTTATTTTATGTAGAGATAAGGATCAGACATTTAAAACCACGATGGTTCTTCATGAAAGATATAAAGCCTTCAGCACAGCCGAAGAGCGCTATCCCTACTTGTTTTACTTTCAAATTCAACTCAAAATAGCTTGACATTGTTACTATGCTGCTAGTTTTGACCCAGCGAAAAACTAGTTATTACCAAACTAGTTCTTATTTTTCTTTTTACATCTAGTATAGAACAAGTAATTTGTCTCAATAATTACTCAATTCCCTACAGGGTATGCCTGTGGTTGTTTTGTGGTTTCATTTAATTCGCTAACAATTGCTGTTCTTAATAATATTTAGTTGTTGTTAGTCAAGTATTTAGAGTGTCGGTAGTGTTGGTAAATAATTGACGTACCCAATGAGGTGAATACACAGTAGGGTGATATGGGTATTAATTCACAATTGCCAATTAGTTAAAGACTTAATCCCAAATAAAATAATTTTGGCAACAGCGGTATGAGAGCTCCTTTGGAGAAAAAGGCTAAGTGATGTTATTTTCACAATGTGGGATAATATATATCTAATATATTTATACATTAACAAAAGAAAAATGATTGATAATGGTTTATTCTTAACCAAAAAAAGTATTTCTCATTAATATTTTTTATGGAGATCAAAAAAAAAATATTTCTTATGATAGGGTTATAAATTCCCAAAATATTATAAAGGCCATTTTTGCTTAACTTTTTTACTAAAAAAAAAATTACAGTTGTTACCTCTTATATATGAGGACGGCTTATGACTTCAACTTTTCGCGCAATAGTTTTCACACCTCTTATACTATATGAAATATATAATTGTATTCCAATTTCTCACAGGGTCCTTACACACAAACTAACACTTACTGCACTGAATATGAATAAACACAAGTGAAAATCATACCATATGCTTAGCAAATTGGCAATTCGCCAATTTCCTACACAGTGATTTATTGCGACAATAAAGAAAATTCACTTAAAAGTCAATAAAAGCACTATTGAATCGTAAAATAAATGATAGACTGCAGTCAGCGGTTGGACTACTATTCTTTAGAGTCCATACGCATGTCCGCCTTACTGCAATAAACTATAATTTGTTTACTGACTTACAATTGCCTAAGACCGAATAGCGACCATCGTATATGCATACAAATATTCATGAACTGCAATAAGCTTTATGGTACCTTTATAAAGCTTGTGCATGTACGAGTATACTTTAGGGAAAAGGTAGCTTAAACAATTTTGTTATTTAAAAGGCAATTAGAATACGATTGCTTTGAAACGCTCAGCTCCATACATTTACACTACAATTTCAATTTTAAAAGCGCTCTACAACAAATTACTTTATTAGTTTTCTTTTATTGAAACAGAAATTTTATTTTTCGGAAAGATTACGTAAATAAATGCACCAAATCTGCAAAATTTTACGTTCATAGCTGTTTTACTGCATAATTTATAGCTTAATCCGCATTTATCGAAACTATCGATTATATGGGAGCTATGCGTTGTATTGGTCCGATATTATTGGTTCCGACAAATCATAAATATATTACAAAATGGCGCTCTCATGCCAAATTTCATCAAAAACTGAGTGACTATTTTGCGTTCAAACAGACAGACAAACAGACATAGCTAAATCGACTCAGCTCATCGTCCTGATCGGTATACTTATTGGTGCGTCTATCTCTTCTTCTCTTCATACTTACAAACATCGGACGAACGTTATAAGATATAAAAATGTAGGTATATCCAGCACTTGTTTAAGGCAAACAGTACTTTCTAAATTGGTTACGATTTCCCACAGGGTATCAGTATTGGCACATGCACTTATCCTCACACGCACGCAAATTCTGAACGGACGCATAGCTTGCCTCATTGCGATTTCGCTTAAGCATTCAGGAAGTGTTGAAAAATTTCTCCATTGCGTTGCCGTTTTTGCTATTTTTATTTTATTTACTCTTGTGATTTCGCGTGCTAGGCAAAATGCTTATATCCGTTAACGTCGAGCAACCTAAATGCAATTTTATGCCGAAGACTTCACATCACGTTAGGGTATCAACGCATACATGCAAGCCTGAAGGTATACTTTGTAAGACAAACTTCTAGCTCTGAATTGGTAAACTACTGATACATTTATAACTAGTACTGGTTTACAAGAATTCAACCTTTTTAAAATAGTTACTATATGCAAAAGCAAGCTGGATTTGTAAGAGCAGGATATCATATCTCACTGGAGGAGGTTTTGGTTGAGTTTATGATTGAAACAGGATTTTTTGACTCAGCAGCTGCTCCAGAAATATATACGATGGGGCATTCTATCCATAAGGGTACACTAAAAACTGCTTCTGAAGCTTATGGTCATCGATGTTGAAGTGCTGAAATATATCCCCCTATCGAATATATGTATGTTCACAACAACGCATCTTTTCTAGTGCTTAGATAATCCTTTTTTGGGATACATAATAAATCCTGCTAGATTAGTCATATTTTAAACTCTTACAGCATTTCAACCTAAGCTGAGAAAAACTGACAGCAGTCTTTCTTGATTCGTCGCCTTCTTCTTGAACAGGGATGTGATATTGTGAAGACCGAGTTTATTCAGGAGTTTTTCGCAGTGAATGATTTTGAAATGAAGTCCTAAATATTTACGTCCGCCTCAACGTTTATGCTAGCTCACAGGCTTAAAGCAAAGCAATAAAATGGAAAATTTACGTTGTAACGTAAATTGCTGATCCAAATATCTATGATTATTGCTAGGCGAATGTTGGTTCATCCTCCTGGCATCACACTCTTGGTTGCGCTCAGAATTGAATTTGTAGGGTAAAAGCGGAGGAAGGTGTGAACTTTGTTGCTTTGCATTCGGTGAAACTCCTAACAGAACTGCGTGTACATATTAACAATTTGTACATATATTTGCTTGTATGTGTGCTTTAATTTATATACATATGTATATTCTTGTGTATATATTTAGCAAGAGGTCGTATTCATGCACATAAAATCAACGGAATCAGCGCTAATGCATACATTGAAATCATACGAATAAGAATCTATGCACAAGTGTTTGAGTATTTTGTTGTTGTTGTGTTACTAATTTGTAAGCGTTGTATTTAGTTTGCAGTTGAGTGCCTCAAGTTCACCTGAAGTGATAAATGCGCATAAATTCATTAAGTTAATAAGCGAACAATGTGGATTGAAGTGAGTACATAAATACGTGAGTACTGTGTAATCATGAATTGTTTCGTATTCGATCTTAAATTTCGCTATCACATTTCCTCTGTTGTAATGATATTCATTTTCAAATTGCGGCTACGCTGTCCCTTTTTGTAATATTGTGCTCCGGCGTAATTAGACGCCAAGCCTCGGCTGCATCCCTATATACCGATAGAGCAGCTTCGGAGAAAGTACTAAGATGAGCGCAACCAGCAGATTACAGTTGCTCGGCTTTTGGCTGTATGAAATCTACACAAACTAAAATTGTGAAGATAGTTTGTCTGTGTGATGGATGCGACTTATGTGATCTTACTACCTCAAAAGTGTTTTTGTCTAGCTAGAAGACATAGGCTATTGAAGTGCCAACATCCCACAAATTATATACATTAATCCCTTATAATTAAGAAGTTGTATACAATTTTGTTTTTTCATTTTTAAAATTTGGTTTCAAACTAATAAAACCATATAAATACAGTTTCTATTTGGCCTTTGTATTTCATTATATGTGATTTTTTACTTATTTTATTTTATTTTATTTTATTATATTTTATTTCAGTTTATTTTGCTTTGTTGCATTTTATTTTATTTCATTTCATTTCATTTTATTTTATTTTATTTTATTTTATTTTATTTTATTTTATTTTATTTTATTTTATTTTATATTATTTTATTTTGTTTTAATTTTTTTTATTTTATTTTATTTTATTTTATTTCATTTTCTTTTATTTTATTTTATTTTATTTTATTTTATTTTATTTTATTTTATTCATTTTGATTTATTTTATTTTATTTTATTTTATTTTTTCTTTATATTATTTTATTTTATTTTATTTTATTTTATTTTATTTTGTTTTGTTTTATTTTATTTTATTTTATTTTATTTTATTTTATTTTATTTTATTTTATTATTCGTTTTCGCGACCTTTTTGTTTTCTAATTCCTTCTTCTTGCTGGCTTGAGGTCTGTGGTCCAAAAATTGAAACCAGAAATATTGATTTAACCAATATATTTCGACTACCTACGGTAATCGTCTTCAGGGTTAACTATATATAACAATAAAACATAAAATATAATTACAATTAACATAAAAACAAATTGGTAAAAATTAAAAACATACATTATTACACGTCTGTCCTGTTTAACGTGGAGTTGTTTACTGTCCGTCTGTTTGTCAACAAATGCCTATATAAGTGAGCGCAGTTATCAGTGTCCGTTTTGTAATTCATTCTTATGCTGGCCGGTGTGTTAATTATATGAAGCATTTCCAATGTAAATCTCTTGCTGTAATGTTGTTCTTGTTGTAATATCGTTGTTTCGTCAAAGTTCGGTGAGTGGTTTTTAGTTGTACAGTGGGTCATAAGTGCTGTTTTTTGATTATTTGTTTCGCGGCAATATTTAAAATCTGATTTATGTTGCGCGAGTCGAGATTTTAATTTGGCTTTTGTTGTTCCGATATATATGTTATTACATGATTCGTTTTCGTTTCCATTGCAAGGGATTTTATAGATAACATTGCTTTTTTCCGTATTGAGTATTTTAGATTTAGTGTTGTTAAATAAATTTTTTAATGTATTAATTGGTTTGTGCGCTATTTTCACTTCTTCCCTATTGTAACAATCTGATTTCGTGAGGCGTTCTGACAGTTTGGGTACGTAAGTTACTGACTTAAATATTTTTTGTTTCGGCTTTATTGACGTATTTTGCTTAGTTCCTTTTAAATATTTTTTAATTAGTGTTTTTATTAAATTTTCGGGAAAATCATTACTTTTTAATAGTTCTTTTATTTCTTCTTTGACTTCGGCGTGGTAAGTGTCATCTGTTATTGTTAGCATTCTTCTTATACAGCCCATTGCTGTATTAATTATCATCGTCTTAGGGTGATTTGAGTAAAAGTTGATGATTCGTCCTGTAGATGTAGGTTTCTTATACCACTTTAACTTCAATTGATTTCCTCGTCGAACAATAATTGAGTCAAGATATGGTAATTTTCCGTCGTCCTCTAGTTCTGTTGTAAATTTAATGTTCTTGTCAAAAGAATTTAGGGCGTCAAGTGTGTTTTGTACCTCGTTTTCATTTATAATCGCGAATAGATCGTCGACGTATTTTGTAAACAATCTTGGTGTTCGTGGTAATTTTTTAATGGTGTTCTCCAACAGGTCCTCCATGACAATATCTGCTATCACTGGTGATGTAGGTGATCCCATCGGTAGTCCTTTCAGCTGCGTATATATCTCATCATTAAACTTAAAATATCTGTTTTCTTCGATACAAAACCTTAAGATTTCTATAAAAATTTTCTTTGGTATTTTGGTATGCTCTTCTATTGTCGTCCATTTTTTCTTTATAATGTCACGAATAATACTAAGACGGGAGGCACGCCGTAAGCATACAACAACTTCAAAATGGGATATGCAGATATAAAAAACAAATATGACAACTACAAGGCAGTTATAAATAAGTTTCAATGTACATCAAAAAAGTTGGTAAAGCTTAAATCGAGTATTAAATTTCTCTTGAAATGCAGGAAATCTAAATTAATTCCTAATTTTATAAAAAGGTCTACTAATTGTAATAATTTATTTGTATATGACCATGACACACACACCGATATAAACAAAGCCTTAAACAGACATACACATAACTACCACATTAAAATATTAAGCTTACTTATTAAACAAAAACACGACATACTGAAAAGACAAAAACAACAACTGGAACAGATAACAACAAAACTAAAGAAGCATCTGAGCACTGAAGATTTTGAGGAATTTACAACAAGTGAGAGAAACGTGTCCAACAAACTAAGAATAAAACTGAAGAAGCAACAAGAATCAAAACATGAAAAACTTCAAAGCAAACGAAATATAATATTAGTCGACAACAACAAACATACGGAGTGGTTTGTAAACAAAACTGATGTCGAATTTCCACCCGACATAAAAGCTCTTTTGACAAAGGGCCCAAAGTTCGCACTGCCAATCGAAAATAAGAGATTCCCTTTATTCCAGTACATCGCGGATGGAGAGGATCTGATACAAACAATAAAAACCAAAGAAACACAAGAAGAAGCACGAACCAAATTTTCATTGCTTTTAAAAGATCACACAACAACAAACCGTCAAAGTGCAATAGACCGTGCAATAATAGATACAGTGGAACGAACACGAAAATTTCTTAGCAAAAATGACAATATACGTATTTTAACATCAGATAAAGGAAATAAAACTGTTGCAACGGAAATAAAGGAATATAATGACAAAATGAAAGATATATTAAATGACTTGACAATGTATAGAATTCAACGACAAGATCCAACCTCTAAATTACAAAATAAAAATAATATTTTAGTCGATAAGCTCTTCAAAATGGATGTAATCTCGAAGACTGAGAGAAATAAGTTCATTACAACCACGGCATTACCCCCACGGATTTATGGACTTCCAAAGGTCCACAAAAAAGACACACCACTTAGGCCAATTTGCTCAGCCATAGGATCACCGGCACATAATCTATGTAAATACATTGCGGATATTTTAAAAAATGTTACAGCCAGCTCGACTTACAATATTAAAAATACAATAGAGTTTAAACAAAGGATAAATAATACTTACATTTGTGACGATGAAAAATTAATATCTTTTGACGTAATTTCCCTATTTCCGAGTATACCAACACAACTAGCACTTGACATTATAAAGAAAAAATGGACGACAATAGAAGAGCATACCAAAATACCAAAGAAAATTTTTATAGAAATCTTAAGGTTTTGTATCGAAGAAAACAGATATTTTAAGTTTAATGATGAGATATATACGCAGCTGAAAGGACTACCGATGGGATCACCTACATCACCAGTGATAGCAGATATTGTCATGGAGGACCTGTTGGAGAACACCATTAAAAAATTACCACGAACACCAAGATTGTTTACAAAATACGTCGACGATCTATTCGCGATTATAAATGAAAACGAGGTACAAAACACACTTGACGCCCTAAATTCTTTTGACAAGAACATTAAATTTACAACAGAACTAGAGGACGACGGAAAATTACCATATCTTGACTCAATTATTGTTCGACGAGGAAATCAATTGAAGTTAAAGTGGTATAAGAAACCTACATCTACAGGACGAATCATCAACTTTTACTCAAATCACCCTAAGACGATGATAATTAATACAGCAATGGGCTGTATAAGAAGAATGCTAACAATAACAGATGACACTTACCACGCCGAAGTCAAAGAAGAAATAAAAGAACTATTAAAAAGTAATGATTTTCCCGAAAATTTAATAAAAACACTAATTAAAAAATATTTAAAAGGAACTAAGCAAAATACGTCAATAAAGCCGAAACAAAAAATATTTAAGTCAGTAACTTACGTACCCAAACTGTCAGAACGCCTCACGAAATCAGATTGTTACAATAGGGAAGAAGTGAAAATAGCGCACAAACCAATTAATACATTAAAAAATTTATTTAACAACACTAAATCTAAAATACTCAATACGGAAAAAAGCAATGTTATCTATAAAATCCCTTGCAATG
The DNA here is from genome assembly GCA_949987695.1 of Merzomyia westermanni. Taxonomy (NCBI): domain Eukaryota; kingdom Metazoa; phylum Arthropoda; class Insecta; order Diptera; family Tephritidae; genus Merzomyia; species Merzomyia westermanni. The sequence continues at coordinate 27,924,596 of OX465291.1, forward strand.
GAAACGAAAACGAATCATGTAATAACATATATATCGGAACAACAAAAGCCAAATTAAAATCTCGACTCGCGCAACATAAATCAGATTTTAAATATTGCCGCGAAACAAATAATCAAAAAACAGCACTTATGACCCACTGTACAACTAAAAACCACTCACCGAACTTTGACGAAACAACGATATTACAACAAGAACAACATTACAGCAAGAGATTTACATTGGAAATGCTTCATATAATTAACACACCGGCCAGCATAAGAATGAATTACAAAACGGACACTGATAACTGCGCTCACTTATATAGGCATTTGTTGACAAACAGACGGACAGTAAACAACTCCACGTTAAACAGGACAGACGTGTAATAATGTATGTTTTTAATTTTTACCAATTTGTTTTTATGTTAATTGTAATTATATTTTATGTTTTATTGTTATATATAGTTAACCCTGAAGACGATTACCGTAGGTAGTCGAAATATATTGGTTAAATCAATATTTCTGGTTTCAATTTTTGGACCACAGACCTCAAGCCAGCAAGAAGAAGGAATTATTTTATTTTATTTTATTTCATTTTACTTTATTTTATTTTATTTTATTTTATTTTTTCTTTATGTTATTTTATTTTATTTTATTTTATTTTATTTTATTTTACATTATTTTATTTTATTTTATTTTATGTTTAATTTAATTTAATTTAATTTTATTTTATTTTTTTATTTTAGTTTGTTTTATCCTGTATTTTTTTATTTTATTTTATTTTTATGTTTCTTTGATTGTGTCAAAAGAACTACTAAAATGTAACTAAATCTCTTTTAAGTTCTGAGACATAACGACACGTGTTCGTATTCCTTAGAATATGATATACATAGCTTCTAGCCAGATGATAAAACAAAAATTGTTGAAGTTACAGTACAGTTAACCATCCCGATAACAACAACTGCATAGTATTGGGCTGTTATTTCACATATCTCTTCCCTTTTTCCCGTGATAAACGTTTCTATCTTAAAAATCAAAAAAAAAAAGGAAAGATTTTGCAATTTTCATTTTCCTCGTCATTCGTTCAGTTTGCGCCGTTATTGATTTCAAAGGATACTGCTCAAACTGCTCGATAGATGTGCAACACTTACGCTTCAATAACTACCTTTTAAGGTGTCAAGTTTTCATTTCATGTCAGTCGGTTTTTTAACACACTACCTCATGCAATTCACAATTTTTTGCTGCAGCATTGTTTTTGCGGTTACAATCGTTACATAGCAAAACCTGTTGTTGAAAGCTGTTCTTAAGTTTTTTGTTTTTACTCTCTGAATGAAATACAAATACAGTTACACGTTGAGAGGTGCGCTTATACGAATTATCAAACAGCAACCCCTCTGCGCATCCTGCATATGTCCTTTTCGTATGACTGATAAAGCTAAAAAAACATATAACGAGCGGATTCACTAGAAAAACATTTACTTTGAAGTAGCAACTAAACTGATGTTAGACAACAACAGCAAAAACGACAACAATTTTAATATATACTAACGTTTTGTGTGTATGTATTTATGAGTTTTTGTTTTTATGAAAGGAGTAGAAGAGTTTGTTAAAACAAAAGCATTGACAACCCTTACAATGGCGAGTGTATAAACACTTTTCAAGCGATTGCCTCCGATTTGCTTCGTTGGCACTTCAAAGTGAATCATTTTTGTTGCTTTTGTTGGTTAACATTTTTTCTTTTTCATATGCACTACCACAATTTTTAACTATACATGCATCGCTACCCTTTTTTATGTAAAACTGCAGTAGCACATTGCTCTTGCCGCCAGCAGCTTTGCTATTAGGCTTAGCTTTTTTTTTATTTTTCTACGCTTTCTTCTCTTTTTTATTGTTTTTACCCCCACCTTTCCCGTGCGCTGCATACTATATTGCTTTCAAAGCTATTTGTTTCACAATTGCTATCAATTTCGTTTTTAGTTTTTCTTCTTTGTTTCTTGCTTTTTCTAGTTTCATTTCCATGTTAGTAATTCAGTTCCTCTTTTGCAATCAAAATGCACCAAAGAAAGCAATAAAAATGATAGACTACATATTAGTCTATTCTACTATTGTAATGGCCAACAACACGCAATGGCAAATTGCTCTTCAAAACGCAAGTAATTTCAGTTTCCTGTGTTTCATTTGTGTGCGCTCACGAGCTACCTGGCTTAACCCTTTTTGTTTGAATTCAAAGCATCATGACGTGCACCTGGGTGTATACTTTACCTAGACTGATATGTTTATTAGTTATGTTGGTGAAATCCCTTAATGTTGCCCCTTTTGTTTTGAGGAAGTTTTACTAAATGACATAGGATATTTAGTATTATAGCTTTCTGTTTTAATAGCTGGTTAATGTTTTGGAAATTTTGGGCGTGTGGAAGTGATGTAAAAGGCTAGCTGATATAAAATTAATAGTTTCTTTTGTTTGTTAGTAAACCAGATGGCGTATTTTAACTAAGACAGGAGAAACAAGCTCAACTTATTTTAGCTATTTCATTTATATTTGAACTGACTGCTGACAGTCTTTTATCTAATAGCGGCGGTATGGTTATAGTGGGCTGGCTTTTCAGTCTTTTCCAGTGATGACTTCTTAATTTCAAGCGAATCTTGTGTCGTCCAGCTTTTTCAACAGGTTTGGAAATAGGAAATAATTGTAGTTTCCTAAATCTGAAGAATATACTCGCTTAGGTAGCATTCCTTAACGAAATTAATTGAAATTTTGTTCCCTGCTACAAAGCAAAATTAAACCTGTCCAAAATGTCTGTTTAAAGTTACTTTATTCGAAACTACGTGTTTTCAGCGTATTTTTTATTTATCTTACACTTAACACTATAGAAATTTTAGAAAATTAAAAGGAGATGAAACATGGTCAAACCGGAAATATTGTTACACATTGTTAGCGTATTATTACGGCAAAATACATTCATTATAATTAGCTGGAATATGTCTTTTTAATTAAATAGGTTTACCTGTATGTACCCATATGTGTATGTGTGTCTCTGTATTCTCTTATATCTACGTTTGGGCGTAACAGGTAATTATTGATTTTACTCTATTCAATACGATATCTTATTATCAATATAATGCCAAAGGTACTGCAACGCTCTTACACATTGTTGACTATTGAACCTTTTATGGCTAATCAGGTTAAGAGCCGGAAGCCAAAGGAAATAAGAAAATTGCTTCGCCTACTCGTTGGTAGCTGGTGAGGAGAATAATTATTTTGCATACATGTATGTATGGCGGGATATTCTTAGTGTAGCCTATATATACTAGATTTTTTCTATTTCAGTTTTACGGTTTGGGAAAATTTCCAAAATTAAAAAAAAAAAACATAAAAATAAAAATAAATACCAATATTGCAAACTTGATCACTATGGATTTTAATTTCCGGCGAATCTAATTTAAACTCTGGTGAATTAAATTTCTTACAAAACTATATACAGTTACATTTTTCTTTTCCAATGGTTAATTAATTTAAAAAAAAAAAATTTGATCAATCCTGAAATTTTTAAAGTAGAAAGAGACATTAGACCTTTAAAAACTTTTAAAACATTTTTTGTTGTCCATTTCCACAATTAATTTTCATATAACTTTCAAAACAAAAAATAATCATGTAGTATTTTTGACTATAAATTAGCTCAAGAGTATTTAAGTGATTATATTTTTGGTTAGTTATTGAATATTTTTATTAGAAAGAAAAAGAAATTAGGACAATCACCGTAAACCACCTAATACAATTGAATTGTTGGGTATAAAAACTAAATACAATTTTTTTTCTATTTTGGGCCAGTCTAATGTATGTGGCTGTCGTTAGATAGTTGGAGCCGACCAATTCCGATATGAATGAAACTTGGTGGGGAGTTTCCCTTTATCGTGAAGCTAAATTCTTCTAGAGAAAAAAGTTTGAGAATTCCTCTTTAAAATGTTATACAAATTCAAAATTTTATTTTTTAAAAGTCTTTTTTCAGATTTTGTTAAAAATATTTTTTCAATATTTCGGAAACTACTGTATTTGAAAAACAAACACGTGGACAACATTTTTTTTGGTTTTTGGTATTTTGGTTTTTCAAAAATATGAATTTTTAAATTTTGGCCAAAAAAATTTTTTTTTTTTTTATCTTTCAAGTCGAAGTCAAATAGTTAAACACAAAATTACTCAGTTTTGAAACAAAAAATTTATATTACTTATTATCTAAACTATCAAAAAAAGGTCATTTAGTTATAGTTTGCTGTGCTAAAGCATCGAAATTACAAAGTGATTTATGCATGAACCTATTGGTTATCTCATATCTTTTGGGTCTGAGCAATGGGTTAAAAAAAGAATACCAATTGGAGCTTCTCTATTATTTAAATGAATTTAATATTGCTTTTTGAGTAAGAATTCATTTGTCCTGTCAGTGGCAGTTCGAAGTCCCGCAAATTTGTAGGGAAAATTAGTCACAACACGCAACAAACTGAAAAACAGGCTAAACCTAAACCTCGTCCGCGGCATATCGCAACAAATTATTTTAATTATAATGCGGCCGCCGTGGTGTGAAGGTAGTGTTGCCGGCCTACCACACCGAAGGTCCATGGTTCGAGCCCTGGTACAGGTAACATCAAAAGTGATTTGAAAAAAGTTTTTCAAAAACGGGGTCGCCCCTCGGCAGTGGTTTGGCAAACTCTCCGAGTGTATTTCTGCCATGACAGGCTTCTCAGCAAAAATTGGTCTCCTTTGTAGATGCCGTTCTCTCTCTCTATGGCGCGATATACAACAGGTATATCATCATAAACCTCCTAAGAGATTTTTGCGCCAAGCTTCTCTTCCAATTTGTGGTGTGCCGATTTGAATTTTCCCTACAAATTGGTGGGACCTACAGTTTTTTGCCGACTCCGAACGGCATCTACAAAGGAGACGAACTTTTTACTGAGAAGCCTGTCATGGCAGAAATACACTCGGAGAGTTTGCCAAACCACTGCCGAGGGGCGACCCCGTTTTGAAAAACTTTTTTCAAATCACTTTTGATGTTACCTGTACCAGGGCTCGAACCATGGACCTTCGGTGTGGTAGGCCGGCAACACTACCTTCACACCACGGCGGCCGCATTATAATTAAAATAATTTGTTGCGATATGCCGCGGACGAGGTTTAGGTTTAGCCTGTTTTTCAGTTTGTTGCGTGTTGTGACTAATTTTCCCTACAAATTTGCGGGACTTCGAACTGCCACTGACAGGACAAATGAATTCTTACTCAAAAAGCAATATTAAATTCATTTAAATAGATTGTAGATGCCGTTCGGAGTCGGCAAAAAACTGTAGGTCCCACCAATTTGTAGGGAAAATTCAAATCGGCACACCACAAATTGGAAGAGAAGCTTGGCGCAAAAATCTCTTAGGAGGTTTAGGATGATATACCTGTTGTATATCGCGCCATAGAGAGAGAGTTACTTTAAAATTGTTTCTGTGATATAAATGCAGAAAACTACACAATTTTATTAACCCTTATTACATACAAACATCTGTTTATGTATGTACGCAATTTCATTGAACTCGTTGCTTAGCAATCACCATCGCTACGTTTCAAATTGAATGTCCGCTTTTAATCAATTTAATTAAAAGTGTTATAATGGTATGGCGGCATAATAAAGCATTTCGTACGGTTAAATACCCTAAAACCTCACAAATACGAATGTTTAATATGATTTAATGTATTCATGTCATGGAATATCAGTGAACTACAGCAATATCAAAATTTCAATTTTTAAATATGTGCAATACCATGAAAATAATGAAAATGTATATGAATTCTTTGAAATGAGAAAATTATGACAAAGTAATTTAAGAGTTTGACTGATATTATATAAATAACTAGTAGAGCCGGTAGACGTTTTCCTGCCTAAAATTTGACTTGCCTACATTTAACATATTCCCTCCAAATTGGCGAGTGCTCTTCATTTATCCTTCTTTCTTGCTATTTCTATCTACTGTTGCCTTTCCGTCCACCCCCTTATAATTTTCCTCTAAGACCTCTTCTACATCTCAAATTTCTATACTCCCCTTCTTCTTCCATTTTTTCTGCGGATACTCACATATTTCGAAAATATAGCGATATAACTTTTACTTGATCCTGGAACCGCATACTTTTTCCAAGATTTTTCTGATATATAAAATGTCATTAACTTGAACCAAATAAATTCCCAGCTATGCAGAATTGGGGGCTTTTCCACAAAAAATATATATGGCGTGTGTCGTTGACATCGTACAATGAAACAACTACAACCACGTCAGCATTTGATTCAGGAATTGCTTACAAACATATGAAAATAAAGTGATAACCAACCAAAGAGTGGTGGCCAAAGCAATGGCAAAATCCACTAGCTACTAAAATAAAATTCTTTTCGAGTGTTGTAAAATAAAAACCAGTAAATTTAGTCTTAAAACTACTGCGTTGGCAACACTAGTTCAAATATAAACAGGGTGCAGATGCTAGCATGAGGTGGATGCAAAAAATTTAAATATGAAATTCGTTGAAGTCATAAATTTGTCACAAATTTAAAGTATCACTATGGCGATATTTGGTACTTTGTAGTAAATACAACTTTGAAGTTAAATAGTTTTAGTTTTTCCAAACCAAACATAATAACATTTTCTGTTTTCTGATTTAAAATAGTTTAAAAGTTTTGAAAAGTTGTTTAATAACCCCCATATTCATAAAAAATAAAATTGGTTTATAAAGCGTTTTAACGTGACATTTCCATAAACATTTTGAAATATAGGAGCTTTATAAACCTTTTTTATTTTTTATGAATATGGGTATAAGAATTCTTTGAGAAAATATTGAAGTTTAAATGATATTATATAACCGACTAAAAAATACACGTAGATATAAACCTTTCTTATATTCGTCGGAGATTAAAATGTGAAAAGTAGTGGATAAAAAGGGATGGGTTGGGTGGATTCAAAAACAAGTTCCTTGTTCAGCAACTGCAATCTTGATCAGAGCGTGTTCCATCATATTAAGCTCAGTGTGCCGTAGGGTCAGCATTCATTGGGTTTATGTACTAATACGTACTGCTTACCATAGTCTGCATTTGATGTCACTCCAGAATTTTAATATTCATTTTCAACACGATGCTATATTTTTGTTCAAGATGTTGCCAGTTTTTGTTTAAATTTTTTGGAAAATTTCAGATGATTAAATAATTTGACTATTAATTTGTTCGGTAGACGAGATATTAATACGCTTACAAAAAACTTTCATTATCCAACGTCATTATCGATGACGCCCTTAGCAAAAAATGAGCTGCACATTGGTATGTTTGCATTGTAAATATTGAGTGCGATGTGAGTGTAATTTGCCTGTCATAATGCAATTAGAGCGCCACAAAACGCGCAAGTAAACAAATGTTGCATGTCACATGAACGCATACTTACTCATATATACACAAACACACGCATGCTAAAGCAATTTAAACACACAGTTGCAACTGCAAAATCAACAGCCAAAAGCAGTCAATGTAGCTAAGGCAACTTTGTGAGCTAATGTAATGTTTTACATATTGTAGTACAAACCTAGCAGTTGCTGCCTTCCACATTTTCGGTTAGGTGGTACACAAATTTTTTTTTTAACTTTTATCTTTGCGTTTTTGCTCAGGCAAACTTTCGCTAACCAAACTTCCTCTATTCGCCATGCACGCTTTTGAGTAGCTGGGAATTTTATTTTTGTATCCATGTATCTGCATAGCTTTATGTTGCCCACATCAGCTGTCTGCTTACGGTACATTTAGCTGTCAAAGTTATTAGCATTTTTTGGCAGTTTGCTAATAAGGTTTTTATAGCCCAGGTGAGTGTTTGTTTGTGCATTTTATATTGATAAAAGTTCGATATAATCGCGTAAAATGTTTTTTTTTTTTTTGGGCACTTTTTAATTAGTGGGTTTTCGATCAACGCCAATATCGATCACAGTAGGAATGTTTTTACACTACATTTTGAAATGAAACACATACAATTTCGAGCATAGTACCAACTTCGTACTGCATTTGCTTACGCGTTTTAAGTTCCCCCTGAGAAGATTTTTGTTACAGAAGTACATAAGAAGAGGTGCCAAGCGCTGCCGAAGGGGAATCCCCTTATAAGGAAAACTTTTTTCTGAAAGTACTTATGATGTTACTGTTTCCGGGATGTAGACCGTTGACATTCTGTATAGGACGCTAGCACATACTAACTGCATCAAGGCTTGAGCAAAAAAAAAAAGAAAACTGCGTTACCAAGGAATATCAGCCAAAGCTAGTTTTTAAAATTATGCTTGAGGACATCTTTTAAGACATCAGGGATGCGGAATGAATTTTCGGTTTTCCATGTCAAGGCGTCAAATAGATGGAATCAACCCATTCCGATTTCAATAAAATTTGGTGGGGTGTTTACTTTCATCATAAAACGAAGTTCGGTCAAAGAAGAAAATTAAAAAAACTATTACATACAACAAAAAAAAAATTCTTAAGAAAAAATGTTTTCAATTTTAATTTTACAAATTTCCAAAATCGAAAAATTTAAGTACGCCATTTAATTTTAGATTGCAATTTTTTGCTGAAGAGTGTTTCTTCAAAGTTTGAAATTTTTGACTTTTGACGAAGTTTTTTTTTTAATTTTTTAAGTTAGGTAAACGCAAAGTCACTCAATATTTTAAATTCTTTTCTGTGTAAAAACAAAAAAAAAACAATTTTAAGTTTCATTGAACTTTTTTGTTATACATTCTACTTGCACTAGAAAGTTAAAACAATTTAAAAATTAATTTAAATTTCTAATTTTACAAATTTCCAAAATCGAAAAAATTAAAGTACGTCATTTAATTTTGGATTGCAATTTTTTGCTGAAGAGTGCTTCTTCAAAAATTACAATTTTTGAATTTTGACACATTTTTTTTTAAATTATTTTAACTTTTTTTAATTAGATAAACACAAAGTTGGTCAAAATTTTAAACTAGAAGTTTTTTTTTCTTTCTAGTGAAATGGACGAACAAAACGATGTTTAAATGTTATTAAAAATTTTTGTTTTACATTTCACCTGCAATAGAAAGCTAAAAAAATTAAAACCAAAAATTTTGTCAAAATTCTAAATCTTATATTTTTTAAAAAGCATTAAGAGCTCCGTTTAGTGATAAAAGGAAACTTAGATTAAACCATGAAACGTTTACAAATGGTTTTGGTAAATATTACTGCTGTGGTTTCGATTTGGAAATATGAAACGTCTTGATGAGTTTTGAGAAGTGAAACCGTTTAAAATAATTAAGGTTACGGTTTGTGTTTCGGTTTTGAAAAATTATACGGTACTAAAAGCGATTTCTGTTAGAGTTTCCTGTTAGGACAAAATACTCGCTTTAAAACTTTTAGCTCTTTGGTTCTGATTTTAGAAATGAATTGGTTGTTTCAAAATGTTACGGTTTCAGTTGCGTGGTCAGGGTTGTTCTATAGGTTTTGAAAAACAATACGTCATTAAACATTTGCAGTTTCGGTTACGCTTTGACTTTTGGTTTGAAACGAATAAGTTTTAAAGGTGTCTGTTTTGAAAAAAAATGGATTTTTACCGTTTGGCTTTGGGTTTTGAGAAATGAAGCTCTTATTTCCAAAGATTGCCTTATGTGTTGCTCTGAAAATAGAAGAGGAACGAAACTGTTGCAATTCCGTTTTCAGCTTTGCGAATACTAAACGGTATCAGCTGGATCGTTTGGTTTGGCAATTTGTTAAGGAAGCAAATAAGCACTACCTAATCAATCGCTGTGAAAAAATTTTTTTTAAATGTGCCAAAATTTGCTCAGTTTTAGTTCCAAGTGACGAACTTTTTAACGCACGCAGCTTAGTCAGTTATTTCTCTTGTACTCATAGTCTACGTCTGTTTCTATCCGTTCATGCCGTTACGTACAATTTCCCTCTGCCGCTTACTTAAAAATCATTCATTATAAGTGTGAAGGTATATTGTTATATATTTCTATTTATGCAACATGTTGCTTGAAACAATTTTCTACTTCCTCTTTTTTAACAAACAGTTAACTTAACAAAGAACTCTTATCTATGTATGCACAGTTTGACTCAAAACAAATCACCTGACAAAACCAAACATACCTATACTCGTACATCTTCTGCATGCTCAACAAGCTTTTAATTTTTTACACTGAAAGTTTTTCCACCTACGAAACTGGCAGTGAACGTACTCGGCGCGATAAATCAACACAAAAAAAAGAAAAAAAGAAAAATCAAATACAAACCAATGAGTTATAGTCAAAGGTGCTGTTCTAGCATCAACATCGAACTTTGGGCTGTCGTGCTTTTTGACACTTCGCACTGTCGCCTGCCACCTGTCGCTGCCGTTGAAGCGTTTGCTGTTTGTTAGCTAGTCGTGACCACAAAGACTTATAGCCAAATTCATCAAAATGACAAGATAACGTGGCAACGTGGTAGGCAGACAAACAACAGCAACGTAAACAGTTGAGCAAACAAGCGACACAAGACAGCGAAAAACTGACAAAAAAACAAAAAAAAAAAAACGACACAACACGGAAGGGCGGTAACTAAGTACCTACAAGTGTTGACTATGTTGTCCTAATAAATGGCCAAACCAACTTCGAGGGCTCAGTTAGTGTCACAACTTGCGATAGCAGCTTTTGCCGTAGAATATGGCGATGCGTTGCAGGCCATGCTGAGTTTTTACAGTCGTGATGTTACAAACCTTTAAAAGCATAATTATCGGTAACTATCGATAAAACTGTACAAAAAACCCATAATTATGAGCACGTTATAAAAACAAGGATTAAAGTTTATTAAAAATGTTGAAAGGTTAATATTTAATTTAACAATATAACGTGGTAAATATCGACTTTAAATTAAATTAAATTGGTGGATATAAATTGTACAGTGAGCCGATTTAGAAAATCGATATTCATCCAAGAAAATCGGAAAAAATTTTTAATCGATCAATTTCAGTGAATTTCGATTAAAAGTCGTATTAAATGATAAATATTATTACATAAGATATAAACGTATTTCTTTTCAAATAATGCGCCAAACGTGTAATTGATATAATTAAAAAAAAATTGTAATCAACAAAAATAAAATATGTATTATTTTTATAGAAATCGACACAGCTCAGTAAGCGATAAAATTATAAATACAAGATTAACAAAACTTAAAAGAATCGATAACTTTCCACACGTTTTGGTGCAGTAAAAATAATAAAATATTGTTGTAGTAGATGCAATAAAATATAATAACTAATAAAAGACGATACAAAAATAAATAATAAAAATTTTAATAAAAATCGGTATAAACAAAAACGATCTATGTTGATTTCTGTTATAATAGAACTAACATGCTCAATATAGAGTTAAAAAATTTAAAAAAAAGATAAATTTCGATAATTTTCGGTACATTAATGTCGGTTGATTGTATTCAAAGGCACACTAGTCAATTATAATATTTTATATACGACCACTATTCTTACAGAATAGCCAACAATCCAAAAAATTCCATGAAAGCCAAAACAAGCGAACCAGTTAAAATTTTTGTCACTCACTGTCGCACTGTTTCACGTGTTGCATTAGTATTTCCTCATCAACTTTAAAAGTATGGGCATTATAAGTTTTACTTAAAACAAACTTGCTTGTTGTAACACTTCAGAATGCGTAACAAAACCTCGCATGCACGAGAAATTTAAATTTATTGCTTTCTTTATAATGTTTAGTTTATTTTATTTTTATTTTTCCAAAATTAAACTTCGCGTATATTTCTGTTACCACTAACATGCATTTGTCTTGTAAACTCATTTTCAGATGGATATATTCTCTATATTTTTTTTTTTCAAGTGCTTTAATGAAACTGAAAATCTGCGTTGTGGCATGCAACGTCAGGATATGCGGCCCAGACTGCCCCACCGCAAGATCAACTGCACCAAGAGCGATGCAGTACGCTGCAAGCGTTCGCTGACAGCTTGCAGCAACACTTTATAGTTGTTGTAATAACTGTTTTTTTTATTTTTTTATTTTTAAGGTAATAAAAGTTGGCATTTTCCTGCCAGTGCTCGTAAATCTCAGGCCAACTTTCACTGCTTTTGCATTTTTCAAAATGACAGCACAGTGCCAGCTGCCTGCACTACCGAGCGCTTTCAGCTGCAACTTTTGCGCTTGTTTTTACAATTAATTTGCTTGAATGTTGTTAGATTTTATTATTTTTGCTTTGCTGTCGTGTCAGTGAACTGGTAACTTATTCGAACTGCTGCAATTCGTCTAATATGCTTGCCATGAAATTGGTAAATGTTTTATTTATTTTATTCAAAGTAGATACTGATTTCATTTTAAATACTAACAAATCATTTGTGCAAATTGGGTGCTTGGTCCCATATCCAAAGTACCAAGCGCAAGTAACGGACTATGCCGAAGCTCCCAAGTTCAAGCAGCTGGACTTTCCGAGTGAATATTGGAGACCCTAACCCTACTGGTACTGCGTAGCAAGCCATTCACCGCTGCTCTTATTTTTGCCACCTCCACTATAATTATTAATTTAGTATCTCTTGGCAGTACGTTCTTGAATGAATTTCGATATCCATAAGGCCAGTAAGAGCGACTTTCTTGTGCTCTACTGTGTCCACTATATGTTTCATTATAATTCCAAACACTCTTCTTCTGATATTGCCCTCTACTGAATCCTATAACTTACACACATACACATACACATCAGCCGGCAGTTGAGAAACTTTTTAAATTAAAGAAAGATATACTTATATGTGGAAATTCCATTGAAGATATATGAGAGGACTTGGACGCCTGCAAAGCAACGGCAACCTCTAGGTTTTCCGAATATTTAAGGATTGGGTTCGTTCAGTGAATGATAGGGTATAGTTTTTCGAATAAAATTAAAAAAAAAACTGTTTGGCAGAAACTCTGCATAGGAGTCTAAAGTACTACGACAATAGTACGCTTTTACGGTACATTAAAAAAAAGAATTATAAAAATAAAACGTTTATCTTTAAATAAGCCTTTCAATATATTTTTTACTAAAATTTTCCAGCAAATAAATGAAGTAGTTCGCAAAAACTTCGTGCTTAAAAAGCTGTGTATAATCTAAGGCACTACCACAATAGTACTATAAAATGGTACTTTATTTCACAAAATTATTTAAGATGTATCCAAAAGTTTATTTTTTCTCTACATTTCACAGTAATTTTTCGCTAAAATATTCTTTTAAACATATAAAGTGCTTTCGAGAAACTGCTCTAACGAAGAGAGTACAGGATTAATTATATTACGACAACGGTACCATATCCTGGTACTTTATCTAATTAGCAATTACCAACCATCTTCAAATATAAAATGTTTGTGAGAAAACTCATCCTCACAGGGTACAAATTTGCAACAGCCAATTGTTCTCACTTAAAGGTACTTTATTTTAAAAATTATTTGAAGGTGATCAAGAACTGAAATACTTTAATAAACTTTTCAATATTTTTCACACTTAAATCTTTTAGTTCATAAAATACGTACGTACTTTAGTTGCTCGTAACTTTTTGAAACTTGCGCTGTGTACTTTCCCAAGGCCTCGAGGCATTAAACGAATGAAACATTATTTTCTCGTTACTGTGCTTAAAAATTTTATTTTGTATTTTTAATTAGGGAAATTTACAACAATTGTATGTCTATACTAATCCAGAGGCTATACTTACAACGTGCCAGCCGCCAGCGAAAAAGTTGGTAAGTAAAAAAAAAAAACAAAATAAAAATAGATGTAAACTTTTTGGAAGAAAATATAAAATAATTATCGAAGGTGAATTAAGCATATCGGATGTATATACAATGATTTCCATAGCGCTGGTATTGCAAGAAAATCAAGGCAAACAAATATATACATATTCAGAAAAGTTATACAGAAAGCTAAAATTTTAGAGTACTAGCAAAAGTTATATTTGTAGGTGATGTTCGTTTTTAAAAATTAAACGGAAATATCGTTGAAAACGGTAGCGAGGACTGAAGAGGGATCAGCCTATAAATCAGCAATTAAGAAAACGAAAGAGGACTTAAGATGGATGAGACAAAACTTGAGCTATTTAGCCAATAGAATCGTTATTCCCAAATATACAAAAACTAAAGTACTGCCAAAAATAACGTAGTTGTTGTGACGACGGACCCAGCGGCTGGTGACCAAAATATTCTATTTGTAACGTCACTGTGGGCATGTTGCAAATTAGTTACTTAGCCGATTTAACCACATCAGACTGTCTGTTTGAACGCAAACAATTATTTTGGCTTAAGAGATAGATCTTAGTTCTGTGATGAAATTCACTAACTTATAACGATGCGATTTTTTGAGATTTTAACTAAGGATTTTGTCGCCTGCATTATCGACTGTGCTGCTCACTAACTTAGCTATAACGATTGAGGCTTAGGATTTCTCATCCCATGACTAAATGTACGCTAAGTACTCAAATTCGATTTATCTTATAACAATAATATTAATATAATAATATTATTTTAGTTTTCGTTAACAACCTCAAATTATTTGTTGTTTATTTAGCGACACAACAAAAGAATGTAAAAAAAAATGTTTAGTAAAAGCCGATATTGTTATAGTCATCGTTAAGATAAAACGTCGATTGCGAATGTCGCTATAGATATTAGGGAATTCCACTACTGATAACAAGATAAGCTTAGTATACTTGCCTGTCACGTAATAAGATCATTGTTACGGAAAACATAATCCTACAACATTCAAATAGCACTACTTTTGAAAAACCTGGAGTACAGTTCAGTTCAAAATTTTGACTTAAAGATTGCAAAAAATTTTCTTCTTATCAAAGCTTAGTATTGAAACTAAGAAATTTTTATAAATAACGAGCTTTCTAATAAAAATTTGTTTGCATAACGTTAGCTAAATTTTAAGGCTTTTTTATAATTGAAAGACATTAACCAAAAAGTTTGTTGATTAGTCGTTTTGTTTAAATTCTATATCTTTATTTTACACTAATTATGCTCTCAAATGTTTTATATATAATACATACACATAGTATAAATATGTTTTTATCACGCAGCAAAAACAACTTAATTCCTTTCCAATAAAAAACTAGAAAAACAAATGATATACATTTCATAGCAATTTGTTCAAATTAAGATAACAAAATTGAAAATTTACGCTCGCTTTGGTAGCAAATAAGCAGCTTAAGTATTTGTATGTAAATAATGCAATTAAAACACAATTGAAGCGCACTCATTTCGAACATACACAGATACCGCATATGTTTAAAAAGCTGTTCATATTATAATTAAATAATGAGATCGCGGCACTTCATCGATTACAGTTTTTTTGATGGCTGCTATGAAATATTTAAATATTTGTTGTGTACTATTTTGAGTTCATAGAATAAAAATCAGTAACTCAATTATAAATTGCTGGACATAAATTATGTTAAATGGCTTACATGATTGAGACAAATAAAATCCGTAAAATAATTTTAAATTTAAATACTTAGTATAAATAATTTATGGCAAAAGTATGGGCTAATATTAAATTAAGGAATTGGAGAGATTTATGTGTTGATACAGTAAAAAATATAAACAGTTTTAAACAACTAAATTAGTACATAAAATAAGTTATCTATGGGTTGCTGATTGTAATTTTCCTTACTACAGCTTGGCGACACCTACAGGTTTTATGTCAACAACAGAAAGCTGCAAATGGAGCCATCAGACTCCAGCGGACACTTTAAACGTGAAACTTGTAGAGTCATAGATTTTCGAGCTTCTTAAAGTGACGCAACAACGACGTTTGCTACTTTGTAGCAAATATAATTAAAAAAATTAATATACATAATTTCGATGCATATTGGAACGATTTTTCGTCATCCCTTGTCAACTTTTGTTTTGTTACAAGCCGGCTTCGGCGATCCGCCATCATCAGTGTATGTTTTCGTTCTGATCTGTGTCTATCCGTTGTTATGTACTTATAGTCTGGATGCTGTGCCAGGTACAAGGGAAGACGAAAACTCGTTCCAATATACATCTAATATCCACCCTGTCGGAAAAAAGAGAAAATCAAATCAACTCATAAATAACTTCAGTTACCGAAACTATGTTCAAGTATTAATTACTTTGAAGTTGTAATTTTGGGCAATGTGACTTCAAAGTTATTTACTTAAGTCCCACTTACCACACTGCTACATCATTGCTACGTAACCATAACGTTGAGGTAACCAGCAAATTATTAATATTAAGGTAATAGTTATAGTCCAACAGTTGTGACTTCAAGCAGTGGTCGCAGTTCCGATCCAGGCAATATTTTTGCTAGTTGAGACCCCAAACAATTTTTTTCGAAGCAAGTTTTTTATAAATACTTTTCTTTAAAAGTTTATGTTATTTATTTATTTAAAGGCGTATGTTATTTTTTTAGCCAAATTTTGTCAGCGGTTTAGATGCAGTTCGAAATATTTTGAGTTGAAAATAAATCAATAAATAATTTTTTTTCTTTAAGTTTTGTGAGACTTTACATTTCACTTTTAAAGTAAATCATTTATAAAAGGTCTTTCCGAAAACTTATAAAAATTTAATTTAAAACGCTTGTATATATTGTTTATATTAGCAACCTTGTTTTACAAATAAATGAAAAAATACATTAAAAGAAATGCTTGCTGGCCCATCTAATTTATTTACATACATACAGACACTAAAGATTTTTCTTACAAAGAAAACACTTGAAAAAATTATTTTCATTTTCAAATACAAAGTAAACATTTGAAAAATTACCTTATATAAATAATGTCCTAAGTTTATACATATCTGCATACATACACAGGAGTACACGACACATAAAAAGTTAAATGAATGAATGACTTCACACCCCTAAAAAGGCAGCGCTAGAGCGCACATAGCACCATGTTTGCAGCCGCAAATAGATTCAGCGCGCCCATCACTCATTCATATATTAATTATAGCGTCAAAGTTGCTGACACATTACGGCAAATACTGCGTGCAAACACATGTGTGTACATAACAACAACAAAAAAATAAAAAAACTGATAAAAATAAAATAAAATATGAAAAACCCAAAAAAGGAAATGAAACACTAGAAAACCAAAATGTGTCGTATGGGGTATTGAACATTTTAACACAACATAACCCCTACACTCCATAACCATACAAACAAGTGGATGTTTGCTGAAGTGCAAAGAACGTTTAGGTTTCTGGTTTTAATGTGTTAATCAGTATGTATGTATGTTAGTTTATAAATCCCTATTTCGGTTGACACGTTGCTCTTTACAAAAACAAGTGCAGTTAGTTGACAACATTATTCTTAATGTTAGAAAGCATTGGGCGCTAGGGGGTTATAGAGTAAATGCGAATTTAAATAAAAACAAAAAAATCAGTGGGGAAGTTGGGTTGACCTGTGTGCTAAATCGTACATATAGCAGGTAAACTTAAACGTAGAGAAAAAAAAAGAAAAGAAGTTATAAAGCAAGTTTTCTTTTTAATGTTGATGTTGCAAGGATGGTAAAGAAGCGAACTATTTCCAACTATATTTATTTCGTTTATTGTTGATTTTGGTTTGAAGAGTTATCTGTTAGACGCTGTGCCATCTCAAGTCTGTATTCATAGCAGGTTTATTATTCTTATAGTAGTATCCATAGTAGACAGGAGCAAGCACAGCGAAGAAGATTTTTTAGCCACGTATGAATTTCAGTAAGCTCCAAAGAATATATCTAAGACTCGAACTGCCGAACTTCCAGCAAAGCTTTTATTACTCCATCAGAGATATTCTACGGCAAAAAATAAAATAGCTAGTAGGATTGTGTCAGCATGTTGTTCAAGTATAAGTATATTAGGCATTCAAAATTATATGAATAGTACCGAGTTTCGGGTATGCGTTAGTCTCCAACAATTTTGTTTTGAGAAAGTGTTGAAATTATTGAGAAATTATGTAACTATAAAATAAATGAAAAATAGTTATCTTCTCAGTATGATTTCTTTTTTAAACGTAAGCTACTTCATGAACATTTAAACTTTATTTTCCAGCAGCAAATTAGACCAAGCTTTATGAGCGACATATATTTTTTTCGCTGTCAGGTTTCTGATAAAATCTAAAAAAAAAATTTATTTGTATGTAAATTTTTTTGGTGAAACTTGCTGTTAAACTGGTCAGATAAATTAAAAGCTTCAAAAACAATAATCGTCGGTTTTATAAGTCATTTCGATACTAACTATAAAGTTGTCTGTTTTGCCAAAAATATTTTGAACTGAAATCAACAAAAACAATAAATAGCAGAAACATTTATAAGCGCTCACAATTTTGGTTGCTAACTCACAAGCGACAAACTCACATTTGCTTTTCAATGGAAATTTAAAATTTTTGAAAAAAAATTTCATTTTGTTATTTTATATATGCTAAGTAATTACGAAAAAAATTGCGTTCGACTTTATCTAATTTTCGGCTAGTTTTACATAGTTTTAATTTTAACTATTAAGTATTACATTTTTTTTACTAGAGAGAAAATGTCCTTTTGTAAAATCTAAAATCTGTATTAACTTAATTTTTGCTACAGAAGATGTTCACTCAAAAAAAATAAATAAATCGAATTTGAAATAAACAAATAAAAACACATCAATAGTGGGATCTTTTGACTCATTGCTTTTTGGTATTTTTTATGACGTAGTCAACAAGGAAAATTTAAATAAACAAAAATATTTCACAATGACAAAAAACCAATGATATGTATTATTCCTAAGTAAATCACTAATATTTAGTTCTTAGTAAAATATTTAAAATCACGAAAATATTTCTTTCCTGCAATCCCGGTATTTTCGGTACCTAAAAAAGTAAAAAAAAAATACGAGATTGGCATCCCG
Organism: Merzomyia westermanni; assembly: GCA_949987695.1. Classification (NCBI taxonomy): domain Eukaryota; kingdom Metazoa; phylum Arthropoda; class Insecta; order Diptera; family Tephritidae; genus Merzomyia; species Merzomyia westermanni. Next base: position 27,943,465 of record OX465291.1, read on the forward strand.
CTTTTATGTGTGAATATATGTATTTATATGAAGTAGCACGGAGTTAGTAATTGAACGTTACGTATACGCCGTGTAGTACTTAGTATGCTGCTAAAAACAGCAGGATATGATGAGTATGTAGTTAATAGTACTTGTGGGGTTTGTTGTTGTTGTGTTGCATGTAAGAGCGTTTACCTGCTAGTGCTGTCAAGCTGTTGGTACTCCACATAAAAGTGTGTTGTAGAGCAATTCCAATGGATTAAATGCTGTTTACAAATGCCATTAATTTAGTATTACGCCTTTGAGGGCGACAACAGCAGCACCAGGTTCAACAACAAACGCGTTTCAATATACCAGGTTAAAACCAACAGCTAGATAGATATGCTATCAACAACACCACAATGCACATTGTTAGCACAATATTATCAGCACTAGTAGCAGCAGTTAGTGCCAACAACAACAGCAAACGCATAAGCAAGTGGCGAAATTATAATCGCACCACTAGATAAAACACCGACCACACCGTCACTACCATACGCAGCTGCGTGCGAGCTATCTATTTTTGTAGTTGCATTAGCGTGCATGTAATTTAAAATCTCGTTTATCGTTAACACCAGCGTTATAGCAACTTCTAGTTTGTTGCTCTTGTTGTAATGAGACATCCATTACATTGACATTGAAATCTCTGTTGTCTCATACGTTCACTGGTTAACTCAGTCATTAATCCGAAATGCCAACTGCAATCAATGTACGCGAGTATGTATGTATGTATGTATGTATGTGACTCAGAGCCGTTTGTTGTCAGTTCAAAGTACTGCGTAAATAACATAAATAAAATGTTGTTGTACCATTGATGCAGGCATCAACAAGCTGCCAGCTGTGCAAACACATTCAAGTGGCCTTAAAATAATAACCACTTGTTCGATATTGGTTGTTTTCTGTATGTATACATGCATACTAGGGTGGGTCTAGATTTTTTTAAAGAAAGGATTTAAGGTAATATAAAAATTTTCGTTTATTACCTGGTAGTTCAAATCAAATTAATGAAAAAAAACGGAGAATACTTAGAGTTTTAAATTTCTTAGAAATAACAGATAAGAAATCACCTAAACAACATTTTTTTAATAAGAGATAATCATTCTAATACAAGCGTAGAGTAAAAATGGAAAATTGTGATAAGTATGTCCCTTCTATTACTATTAAAAGTGTATATTCCTTGAGCATATATCAAGGTAAGCGAGCATTTCTTTTCACGTGGCCGATTCGCGAAAGACAAAAATTAAATTATCTTATAAATTTAAGAACTACCTGCAGCAGAGACAATAACGTGTCGAAACTTTTCGGCGACGGAGGAGAAAAGCCGCTGGTTCTGTTTTCAAATAACCCAGCAATAAAAGCTCTTAGTACCGCACAATGAGTCTATTTTATTGGTTTAATTACTACACTAAAAATCTCTTTTTTGGCTTATCTTAATACACGCAATTTACCTGTCGATAAAAGATTCAGTCGATCAAAAAAAAGAATAAAATTTTTATTTTATTTTGTAGGAAGTTCGTCCATATTTTTGGGCAGTTTACTTGGAAACAAGTTGGTTTAGTGAGTGTTGGCTTTGGAATAATTTTACCTTTTTGTTTTTCATATTTTTTCTTTTATTTTTGGGTGAAACCACTCAAAAAAATTTCTGTAAAATTTTCAAGCATTTGAAAAACTTTCCCTTTCTGTCCTATACCGGCAATATTTATACAAGTTTTCTTACCTGTGTTGTCCACTTTGAAAACTGTCACATCTTTTTTCAGCATCCATAACCATTTTAAGCTCAGGCCTTCAGCCACAAGAAATGATGGTATGCTTTTTCGCTCTCATGATATATATCAATGTGTTCGTGTTTATATACGAATGTTTATATATAAGTATATAGCATATATGTATATATTTCGAAATGAACGTGAATGCTATAGAAATTGTGTAAAAAGACCGAGCACACAAGTAATTTATATAAAAGAAGATTGTAACACATAACTAATTAGCTTAACATAAAAAATAAAATAGCTCATAACCCTTAAAAATATTCACATAAGTAAGCATGTATTCATAAGACCAGCAGTTGAAAGTGAGAGTAATTCAGTCATCCGAACTGGCAGGCAGCATATTTTCAGAAATATATTCTTTTATTTAAAACTAGGAAAGACAGATTTTATTTTTTGTTGCTTCCTTTTTTCTGTCCTTTAATTGTCGTAAACACAACTAATCCTTTTGTTAATCCAGGCCGTATAATTGTCGCCAGCTAGCAACATGGGAGGAACTGAATTCCTTAACCGCACTGTCCTTGGCATCACAGAACGTGCTTTACTCCTCTTCTGTTGCCTCATTTTTCACGACAAGTATATGTTAGCGTAAAGCTCGTAAAGTTCATTATTCAATCTAAATATGCAGAGGACGAAAGAAATCAACCAATCGGATGCTGTCATCGTCTAAGCTTCTGCGACATAAACCAGAACGAGTATAAAAGAGTTGCATAGGGAGAATGAAACGGTTTTATTTGCTAGTAGTATTCCTAGATAGGTGCAGGTCTTCATAATTTTCAACATATGCCCACCAAGAGAGACACAAGCCATCTGAATCATAGGAGAAATTTCCTAGTGAGTTAGTAATGTGATAACACTCCTCTTTCCATAGATAAAGCGAAGATTACTTTTAGAGTGTGGAGACTATAGAAGTTATTAAATGTATGTGTAGGGTACAGCTTCGCCACCGCAAACTTTCCTTCCCATACAATTTAAATCGCAGGGCACTATCTGCCCTGCACAAAGGTGTAGACGTTTATTTTTTGCTACAAGATGTTGACCAGAGTAAAATCTGGGATTCCGGTATGCTGCACCTTTATCTAACATCGACCACTAAATGATCTATATGGTTTCGCATTATTTGATCAGTGGACCGCAGGATTTTTTTATGCTGAAGCCTCGTGCCACAGTTGACCATATTTTCTACTTCCAACCTATGTCTATTAAGATATGTTACATAATTTATTAGAACTAATCCTCCTGCTATTCCACGTATCACCTGTTATTGAAGGTTTTAACTAGCGTAACTTTAGTCTTAGACTTATTCTAGTACGCAACACTGGCGAGTTACTACAATCGCATACAACATTTTTCCTGGGTTCTTGTTTCTTTTTTTGCGTAAGTCATAGTATGCCCCTCTGCTATGAAGTTGGTGCTACTTGACTCCTATTTTTAAGAAGAAAATACTTTAACAAAACATGGGCTGTGTTAGTGAGTCTAGGCTAGTCTTGAGTTAAACCGTATTGAAGTTGTGTGGTAAGTAGGCCCCGCAACGCTTGTTAAAGAATCCTTTATATATGTATGTACAAGGGTAGTTTGAACGATCAACTCTCTAACTTAGATCGAACTAGAAATGTGAAAAGTAATTACTGTGTAAAAGGATCCTTAAAATTCGGGATACAAAAGCTTATTCAATTAAGCCAAGTCGTTTTCGAGACAATTCGCTATTTCTAGGCAAAAAAAAAATAATTATACATAGTAGGATGAGGTTACAACCCTTATTAGTGTAGAGCAATACTTTAAAAGCACCGTGAGTCGAAAAAAGTCTTAGAATTTTAGAATACACAGTTGCTCACAGTTCGGCCAGTTAAGGTTCAGAAAGAGCAAGTTTCAAGACTTATAAAAATTTCGTTGATTATTTACAATTTTTCTTTTAAATACTGTTTGATATTTTCATCATATCATAGCTATTCAATTTGTATGGAAGAGAAAAATAAACCAAATTTAAAAAAACAGGAGTAATTAATTGGGCTAGAGTTATAAGATTCTGGAGAAGACAAATATGCTTTTACCAAATTAAAAAAAAATCCTCTTAACATGTTTTTGGAAGCATTTTTTTTACCTAAAACACAAAAAAAACCGCACGTTTTTATGAAAAAATTGCCAAATAAAATTCCACCTTTTTATGGTTTGGCATCAAATTTCATGTGCATTAAAATTTATAAATTTGTCTTGGCTTTTTGCTTTGAGCATAATTGAGGACAAAAACTACTCAAATTTATTTGATTATCTGCAGTTGGATTGTTTTAAATAATAACCAAACATAACCGCACACAGACATGCACTTTTACAGCATTTGCGGTTTATTAACCTAAACCCCAATTGATATTTCGATTCAGTTAATTAACAACTTAAAAAAATAGCTCCGAAATCCTAAATTAAGCACTAATCTAAATGCAATTCGCACATTTTTGAATTAATACAGTAAATGACTCTGGGAATAAACCATAATTTTCAACACGCCCGTCGTGCACACACACTAACGCATCCTTATTAATAGGCGTTCATTTAATAAAACCAAATCGATTGTTTACAGTTATATTAACCACAGTTTGGTATGCTCCCTTTTGCCCCCTTTAATATCCGGTGCTCGCTATGTAATTAATGATTGTTTAGTATAGCAATTAAATTAACATAAATTTTTCGCTTTCGGGCTAATTTCACATAATCCATTAATTTTATTTTGTTGCCACAAATGCCACGATTTACATATGGTTGGTTGTAAATTATTGTTGCTATGTGATTATGTTAGGTTATGCTTACATATTAGAGATACTAATCCCGTATTATTTATTTATAAAAATTATCGCAGTTTTTTTGAACGTGATTTACTAATTTGATTGTTTTAATTGTCATTGATTGTGTTACTTAAAGCAACCTTAGCTTTCTTGGCAACCAACAAAAAAAACGTGGAGTGTAGCACAAAGCAAACCTCATTTTTTTATTAATTTACCCAGGGCCCAATTATTTTTATCAACATTTAAAATCTTCCATAATACGTTTCATACCACGAGCACGCTCCGAATTGAAATGTTTTAAATATTTAAGCACTATCATTAGATTGCTTTTGTAATGGCGCATCTTGAATATGTTTTAAAAACTTTTAAACAAAATTTTAAATACTTTTTATCAACGTACCGAAAATATGGTTCTGGAAAACCCTATAAATCTTATATAACAAGAAACAGATTTTATGTTTTAATAAGTAAGGAAGTTTATGTTTCGTCGTATCAGGTTTCATAATTTTAACGGTTCTGGAGTTAAAAGTAGCTGAAATTTGACATTTTGTTCTTTTATATGAGGGCGGTGCCAGGCCCATTTTCCTAAATTTAACAAAAATCATTAATAAGATCATTAGGGTATTGTAACTACGAAATTCTAGCATTCCATCTGCATCAGTGAAGGAGATATGGCATGTTCTTGTTTTCTATCTCTCTGTTAGAAAACTTTGGTCCAACTATCTTACACCTTTCTAAAGTTATTTACAGTTGAATTTGAAATTTGCTTGACTCATAAGTGGGCGGTGCCACTCCGACTTTCCAAAAGAATAAGAAAGTTGATGTAAGCACCAAATTATATTATTATACCTGTATCACTTAATTAGATATGGGCAGTTCAATATTTCTACCTATTTTCCATATAACTTTTATGAAAAAGTAGGCGTGGTCGAAAAGCGATTTTGCGTATTTTCTATGTGTGCATTTATCACAACAATAGTATGCCTTTTACGAAATTTCGTTTTAGTACCGTAAACCGTTCTGAAGCTAAGAACAGTCAAAATTTGAAAATTTCTTCACTCATATGTGTACGGTGCCACACCCCTTTTCCAAAAATTTGATAAAATCGTCACTGGGAAAACCAAATTAATAAATCTAGCAAATGTCATCATTCTAGCTGCTTTTGTTATTGAGTTAACAAATTTTATACGTTTTTCGAAATTTTCGATATCGAAAAAAGGGCGTGGTTATGGTTCGATTTCGCCCATTTTGAGTTTTTTAGAATTTTTTTTCTGAACAATAAACTTTTTGTGCGTTATAGGAAAAAACTTACTTCAAAAAATGTTCTAACAATTCGTGGCTATTTTTATTTTTTTCCTATTATATTATCATTTGGATTTGAGTTTTTTAACACATTTTTCTCATTTAATACTCATACATACCTAGATTCTTTAATTTGCAAACATATTTAAAAAGTTAATGTTTAAGAGTGCTATAGTTACGAAACGCACTATATATCAATGATTATTTTTTCAAAACATTTTTCACAAGCACACAAACAAAAATAAAAAATAAAAATATGTATCTGCTTGTAAATTTAATTTTAAGAGTTGTTTATAAAAAATTATTTAGCAATTTAAGATAAAAAATTTAAAACTTTTGAAAATATATTTTGTACTTACTTGATTTTGCTTTATGGCGATAATGTGAAAATATTTAATGGAATAATTTTCCTTTGAAATAAAACTGTTTTTTTTTTAATTGTATTATTTTTTTTAATTTTTTAAGCTTTATATATATAGTCACTAAAAACTTTTAAATTTCTTCAGCCTTAACTGTTGGAAAATAGCGAATACCCTATTCTCAGCACTATCACCGAGATTGAAAGCTCAAATCCCGAAAATCTCGCGGTTGTTACAAAACCAAACGAATTAGCATCTCTAATACATAGGTATCAATAATGCAAGTAGTCTATGCAAGTACGAGTACCGTTTCCAATTACAAACAGCTTATTCGGGCTTACCTACTTTTTTCATAATAAAATTGAAAACAATTTTCGATATAAATTCCATTTCAAATTATGATCGCCTACAGATATTTATTGACAGTTCTTTTTTTGTGTACAAACATATATTAATTTTTGATATCGTGATGTTATATGAGAAAAGTTTAATCCAAAAATAAGTACTACGATTAGGGATTTATTATATTTTTATTATCTATATATAAGAGTATATTGTTAGTTAATTTATTATATTCAAATAATAAAGTTAATTGTGAAACTGAGAATATTAGTGAATAGTAAATGATATAAACCTTAAATTATTCAAAAATTTTGGTGTTTTCTAATCGACTTACCGCATGCTGTATTGAAGTTGATGTGTGCGCTTTAGAGACTTCCAGTTGCCATGCTTACATTGCTCCCGGGAAATCAGTCATTTCCCGATGTTTTATTGCTTTTTAATAACAAATTCGCTTTGCGTCCTCGCCAAAGTCACTAGAGGGAAATATTAGTTCGACAATTTTCGGCGGCCGCCGTGGTGTGAAGGTAGTGTTGCCGGCCTACCACACCGAAGGTCCATGGTTCGAGCCCTGGTACAGGTAACATCAAAAGTGATTTGAAAAAAAGTTTTTCAAAACGGGGTCGCCCCTCGGCAGTGGTTTGGCAAACTCTCCGAGTGTATTTCTGCCATGACAGGCTTCTCAGCAAAAATTCGTCTCCTTTGTAGATGCCGTTCGGAGTCGGCAAAAAACTGTAGGTCCCACCAATTTGTAGGGAAAATTCAAATCGGCACACCACAAATTGGAAGAGAAGCTTGGCGCAAAAATCTCTTAGGAGGTTTATGATGATATACCTGTTGTATATCGCGCCATAGAGATAGATAGAATTTTCGATTAAGCGTTAGGGTTCTTTATCTTCTCTCTCGCTTTACTGTTTAACAGTAAAAAGATTTGCTCACTTAATAATTAGCCCAGAGGCTTATCCATTCTCATTTTAAATTAAGCATTTTAATTATTTTTAGCTCTAGGAATATTTGAAATTTCTGTATTTTTTTTTTTTTATAAATATTTCGTTCTTGGCATCATTTATTCTTTTATTACCATTTTGTATCATATGCTGGTATAAATTTTTTTTTTGATAATTTGTCTAGTAATATAAATTTCTTTTACTTATTTTCATTTTGCTTAATTTTTACAATTTTTATTTATTCCACTTTAGGATGATATCGACAACGAGATAGCTACTGATGATCTTGGCTCGGGTTTTTCGGTATGTTGTTTAATTTTATTTTTAATTTTTGCAATCTCTTCTTTGCTTGTAATGATTTTAAACACTTTTTTGTTTTTACCTGCTTTAACGTTTTTTTAATTATTTTACTTTTATTTACATAAAACATCGTTATTTTAATTACATTGGCTAGTCAATTATGAATGATGCGGACTATGATATTTTGGATGAAAAATTTTGGAACGTAAGTATCAATGTGTATAAATATTTATAGAACATGAGAGAAGAAATTAAACCAATGAGTGGTTGAAAGTGTCATGTAGAATAAGGGGAAAAACAAACTAAAAAGAAAGAATAGCTGTTGAGATCAGTGCGACATACACGAAGTATACAAACTTAACTGTGAATGGTAGTTAATTAAGTGCTAGGTGCTGATAATACATTAGAGACTACAAGAAAAAAATCTAGAAGCGGCATAGAAGCAGAATCTATTTTTATGCATGATGTCTTCGGACACAACTAATTTCGTGAATTTTCAATTATTAATTAATCTCTCTATATCTTAACATACAGGGTGTTTTTTTTACAGGTTTGTTTTTCGAATAGAGATAAAACTGGTATTTTGTGGTCAAATCTGGCAACTCTAATGTCATTTATGTTCAGTTTGGTTTGCCATTTCATCATGAACAGGTTGACAAAAGAACAACGCTTGCAAATCGTTCAAATTTATTTCGAAAGTAATGGTTCAGTTCGCGAAGTTTACCGTGAGCTCCGTCCATTTTATGGTCGACATAATCGTCCATCAGAGCAATTAATTCGGTTAACCATGGATCGTTTTCGCACTACGTTTACTCTATGTGATAATACGCATCCGCAGAGACGTCGAACAGTGCGCACCGAAGAAACAATTGCCGCTGTAGAGCAAAGTGTTGAAGAGGACCCGAATGAATCGATTCGCCACCGTGCACAGCAATTGGAGCTTTGTCCATCAACTTTATGGAAGATTTTGCGCAAAGATCTTGGCTTGCGACCTTACAAGATCCAGCTTGTGCAAGAATTAAAGCCGCGAGACCATGCAATGCGTCGTGATTTTGGTGTATGGGCCGAAAATGAGATTGATTTCGATGCTGATTTTCATCGCAAAATTTTGTTCAGTGATGAGGCTCATTTTTGGTTGAATGGCTACGTCAACAAGCAAAATTGCCGCATTTGGAGTGAAGAGAATCCACATGAGACCCTTGAAACGCCATTCTTCTTCTTTAAATGGTCATCTAACCGCCTGGGCGATTTTGACCGTCCAACATAGCTCGCCAGTCGTTTCTTCGTTGCGCCAACTGGCGCCAATTGGAAACACCGCGGGATCGCAAATCGGTCTCCACTTGGTCCTTCCATCGGAGTGGTGGTCTCCCTCTTCCTCTGCTTCCACCGGCGGGTGCCGATAAGAATACCTTCTGGGCTGGAGCATCTTCGCTCATTCGCACTACGTGGCCTAGCCAGCGAAGCCGCTGTGTTTTAATTCGCTGAACTATGTCGGCGTCTGCGTAAAGTTCATACAGCTCATCATTAAATCTTCTTCGGTACTCGCCGTCGCCAACGCGTAGAGGTCCACAAATCTTTCGAAGAACCTTTCTCTCGAATACTCCCAGAGCCGCCTCATCAGATGTTGTTAGTGTCCACGCTTCTGCACCATATAGCAGGACGGGTGCGATGAGTGACTTGTAGAGTGTTATTTTCGTTCGTCGAGAGAGGACTTTACTTTTCAATTGCCTACTCAGTCCGAAGTAGCATTTGTTTGCAAGAGTGATTCTTCGTCGGATTTCTAGGCTAACATTATTGTTGGTATTAATGCTGGTTCCCAGGTAAACGAAGTCCTTTACTATTTCGAAATTATTGCTGCCAACAGTGGCTTGGTTGCCAAGGCGCGAATGCGCTAACTCTTTGCATGATGACAGAAGGTACTTCGTGAAACGCCATTACATCCACAAAAACTGACTGTTTGGTGTGCTCTATGGGCTGGTGGAGTCATTGGGCCATACTTCTTCCGCAATAATGTTGGAGAGGCAGCTACCGTTAATGGAGACCGGTATAGAGCCATGATAACCGACTATTTTGTTCCCGAATTGGATGGCATGAATGTGGATGAGTTGTGGTTCCAACAAGACGGCGCTACATGCCACACAGCGCACGTCACAATCGATTTATTGAAGGAAACATTCGATGAGCGCATAATTTCGCGGAATGGACCTGTCAATTGGCCACCAAGGTCGTGTGATTTGACACCATTGGATTATTTTCTTTGGGGATATGTGAAGTCGCTCGTCTACACCAACAAACCAGAAACGTTAGGGGAATTGGAAGCCAACATTCGTGGCGTTATTGCCGACATACGGCCCCATATGCTCGAAAAAGTGGTTGAAAATTGGACCTGTAGAATTGGCTTTATTCGAGCCAGCCGCGGCGGCCACATGCCTGAAGTCATATTTAAACATTAATGGCATAAAATTATCCTTCCAATAAAGCCAAATTGATGGACCTTAAAACGATTTTCTTGTGTTTTATTTCAATTCAAAGTTCTATACCCCTAAAAAAAACACCCTTTATTATAAAACAAAGTCACTTTTTCTGTCTGTATTTCCCCTTGAATGCTTAAATCTTGAAAACTAAGCAACGGATTTTGATGCGGTTTTTTTTAATACATAGATTGGTTAAAGAGGAAGGTTTATGTCATTATAACATGAAGAAATATATAAAGGGGGCGTGGCAATCGGACAAAATGTGGTAAAAAACCATAAATTTTTTCTTTTATACAGCCATAAATCCTAAACGAATCCACCGATTAAAATGAAACTTACTTGAAGTTAAACTTTGAAATATTTACTTTCGTTCTGCATCAAAAAAAATAGCTGTTTCATATCTTATTTAACCAAAATTGTTTAAACAAAAGCAGCACTTTTTCCAAAAAAGCTGTTTGTGTGTTTGTTCGCTGTTAAACGAATGAGCCATTAGAACTTGACAGCGAATAAACACACAAACGGCGTTCTTTCACCATACGATCTAATTCAACATGAATGAGGTGGGGCGACATCGTATGGTGAAAGAACGCTGTTTGTGTGTTCGTTCGTCGGTTGACAGCGACGGAGCGGGTTGCTAGTATATGTATAAAAATGAACTGTCTTTCGTATGACCGCGATGGACGTCTAAATGGCTAAACGGATTTCCATTACGTAAAAGTACTTTCTTGGACCTTCTCTGTGGAAGGTTTTTCGATAAAAATATATTCAAAACTTTTAGTTGTTGCTACCTAAAAATGAATACAGCTGAGAGGTCATGATTTCGCAATTTTTCAGTACATTGTATGCCACCAAACTATTACACCGTTTAACAGATTTGGTTCATATTTGGAACATGTGTTGTTGCTTGGGGAAACGTTTCTATCAGAAATAAACTCGATAGATGGCGCTTGAGTCGGTCGGAGTTATTGACCAAAGCGTGGACCAGGTGTGGCCCTTCAAGGTGTTGATACGATATGGGTATCAAATTTAAAGGGTTTATTAGGGTATAGGCGAGCAAATGTTTCTAGGATAGGGACAGGGATAGAAATGAGGATAGCGAGACGGATAGGGATAGGGATAGGGATAGTGATTGTGATAGTGATAGTGATATTGCTAGTGATAGTGATAGTGACGGTGATATTGATAGTGATAGCGATGGTGATGGTGATGGTGATGGTGATGGTGATGGTGATGGTGACGGTGATAGTGATGGTGATGGTGATAGTGATGGTGATGGTGACGGTGATGGTGATGGTGATGGTGATGGTGATGGGGATGGTGATGGTGATGGTGATGGTGATGGTGATGCTGACGGTGATAGTGATGGTGACGGTGATAGTGATAGTGGTTTTGATAGTGACAGTGATAGGGATAGTGGTTTTGATAGTGATAGTAAGAGTGATAGCGATAAAGATAGGATAAGATGAATAAGAGATAAATGATGTGAAAAGCAGAAGAAGGCAAAGAGGAAGAAAAGTAAGATGGGCAGGCAGAAAAATATGAATCTAATATGAGAAGGAGAGTCAAGTAAATTTTTTGGCTAAACAACGTCTGCCGGGTCTGCTAATTTCCATATATTCTAGTATCTATAAAGACTTTTTTAATTGTTACTTATTTTTTGTTCAGTTCTAATTTTGCGAAATCTTGACATTCTTGTGGTGAGGTTCTAACGCATTTATCTTCTTTGGTCCTATTCAGCACTCAAACCATAATGTTAATAAATTTTGCCATTAAGCTCTCGTTGCTATACTTTAAAGGCTTAAATACATTTAAGCGTATATAAATATATTTTTCCCCCTTACCTGTTCATATACCTGTGAAATATAGACATACATATATCTATACATGCCTACGTTTTACCTTAAGCTATCTATATTTGTCAGTAGATTTGATTTCCTGTTGAGTTCGTACAACACATTGTAATTTCAGCAATTTTTTGTGTTAACAGAAAAGTTGTTTCCTTCGCTCAAATGCGTGTCATCACTCAAGAAAAAGTAATTTTTCGGAAAAGTGAAAGAAATTGCTTGGATTATTGTACGGAATTTTTCGCTTGAACAAAAGTTTGTAAAACAAGTCAACGCTTATTTGCTTTTATATTAATGTCTATTTTACTTATTTGTTGTTTGCTGACAGTTTAGTTTATTTATCACATCCACTTAAACGCATAGTTGTGAACTTAGAAAATGTTAATATGATCTTTTAGCTATGTCCAAACATAAATTGTCTTAAAGAGATTTGTCTCGTTATTAGTTTTGCAATATAGTTTGATGTTTAGTTATAAATAAAAGTTTTGTAGGAAAAAATTGTTTCTTTATAAATGTATGAAGGTTATTGTAGACAATGCTTTATGGTTGTTCTTGAAACCGCAAAACATAACCCGAAATCTTCATCTATATTGACAACCAATTCGCTTTTTTCGATACTGGCAAAATTCGAGAAGCATAGAAATTGAGAAAACGCATTGACGGATGTAGCTAAATTGTGAATCTATTGAATTGTAAATCTTTATAAATTTAAAATAGCGAAATTTAATGCAAAATCTACACTTATTTTTGGTAAAACGCAAGTTTTAATGCTAACAAAAATATTATTTCACGTATCTAAATACACAAATACGAAGATTTTTAATAATTCTCATTTATAAATGCATAAATTAAAGCCAAACTCCGACTACGTGACTCACAGTTAGCCTTCAGCAAGTTAAGTTATCAAATGTAAATATTTAAATGGAAGCACAAAAACACATTTGCTAACATATTTGCGCGTACGTATGCGTGTGTAAATGAGACTGTTCATACATTTTTTTTATTTGGGCCTTTCAATGTCAAATCGTCAGATAAGTAGAATCGACCTATTTCGACATTTACGTATTTTGTTATATCTATATGTATAAAAGGAAGTGACGTTAGTTCCAACGATCATAACTCAAGAACGCGATTTGGATGATTGACACTAATTTAGATTGTTCTCTGACCAGAATAGGAGAAAACCCAATAAAATTTCCGAAAAATTTCTAAAAAAAAATTGTATTTTCCCATAAATTTTGTATGGTTCGAAATTATGTCTGGGCAGGACAAAGTCTGCCGGTCCCTCTAGTTTATCATAAAACGAAGATCTGCCAAAGAGGAAAATTCAAAATTTTATTTTTGCTCCTGTTTTGTAAAGTAAGTTCTTTCAATATTTCGGAAACTACTTTACAAAAAGTGTTGTCATTTTCAAAGGGGTATAACGATGGATAAAAACACATTTGTTTATTTCTTATTTTAGAAAATTTTAGCACTTTTAAAATCGAAAAAATTATAGTTCGATGTTATGTATTGTTTATTAAAATTTGTGTCTAACCAATTGAACTAGACTACACATTTAAAAAAAATGAGAAAAATTAGAAACTAACAATATCGACCGCTAAATTTATTATTAAAATCTAACACTATTACAGCATTTCTCTAAACATTAACCCCCATATTCATAAAAAAAAATTACTTTATAAAGCTTTTAAAATGACATTTCCATACAAATTTTGAATCATAAGAGCTTTATAAAGCTTTTTAATTTTTTATGAATATAAGGGTAAGAATAAATAGCATCAATATGTTTAAAATAAAATATTTTTTTACGCAGTCTAATATACATACATAGTTTGCACTCAATAAGTTGTATTTACATACGCACGTACACAATAATGCACACATGAGCTATTGACAAAGTTGGTCAGTTAAACTAAATATTCTGATGATCGGTCCATTTTATCTTTATTTGTATCCACAATAATGGTAAACCGAAAGAATTTACTTGCAAGACGTGTTGTGGTCATAAGTCGCAATTTAGTAGATAACACGTAAACATCTAAATAGAGCCAAATGACTTAAGTGAGATACACACATACATACGTACATGTAAAAATATGTAGCAGTATTATAACTAGAACTCAAAATTTATATTTAATTGATGCTTAACCACATATTACTTGCCAGAGAGGAGATGTAATGAAGCTGTATTAAATCGAGCTAGTTAAAACGTAGTGCAGATATATGTCATAGAAGCTGGAAGGGGTTCTTTTGGCTCACTCAAACAGCTATGTCCTATGAGGTGGCAATTTTTTCGCTCTGTAAAACTATAGAAGTCTTTCTCAACTTTCTTCAGGATATTTATAAATGCACAGCTACGCTTAGTTCGAGCTTAAGGCTAGTATCTACTTGAATAACTGTGTCCCCTTTTACGGCCAAACTATACTTCTAAGGTGCAAACAATTGTATATATATCGATAGGTCTGCTCAAGCTGCAGTGCCACCAATCACAAAAAATAAACGAAATAATTAATTATAACATAGAAAAATCTGTTTCAAAATAACAGTACTACAAATGCCAATCAAAGTGCCGCTCTTGTGTGAGGAGACATGTCCTTCATTCTTTCTCGAGTTGTTGTATTGTATTCTATTGTATTGTATATATTCTTTATTTTCTTTTAAATATTTACAATTTTGAAGTACCATATAATAGAAAAAAAAATAGAGCAGAGGAAATGCCATTTCCTTACATTAGTATTATAAATGCTTGTGGGGCGCGTAATAAAACAAAAATAAAATTGCTTACGTAGGACATAAGTAGTTAAGGAAAAGTATAACTTTAAATTATATCAAAAAAAAATTAAAAATGCAGAGTTTTCATATAATGCAAAAAAAAAAATCTAATTTATATGATAGGTCTCAAAAGACTTTCAAATTCCTCATGTTTGAAACCAAGTAGCCACTGCTTCACTTCCCTCAGGAATGCTGGTAGCCTACCAATGGGTCGTATGTTGTTATTGTATTAATCGCTGGATTACGGTGCTTAGTGTGAGCTCTTCTCACTGTGAGCACGTAGAGTTGCTTTGTTGATAACATTAAGCCGGCAACGCAAAACATAAGCAAATATGTAAACTTCAGTGATGCTACAAATATTTAGAGAGATTGATAATACATGTTGCATATATTTCAGCAGTGGATACTCAAAGCAGGATACATTTTTGTATTGTGGGTAGATCTGAATAAAATAAAATAAAATAAAATTAAGTAAAGTAAAATGAAACAACTAAGGAAAGGGATGTCTTCGACTATGCCGAAGACTTTATGCCTTTCATGAATACGCATCACGGTTTTAAGTGCCCGATCCTTACTCACAATGAGTACAAACTCTGCAAAACTGTTAATTTTAAGATACAAACCCCATTTATCGGGAAAATCGACTGTAAGGGGCTATATGTTATGTTGGTCCGATCTAGCTGATTTTCACTAGTCACATTACGTATATAATTTTAACTAAACCCGCCGAATCAAAAGTTCCTAGCTCTTAGATTTCAATATTTATAAGTCAAACTCCGGTAATCGGAACAATCGATTATATGGGAGCTATGCGTTGTATTACTCCGATCTTGCTGATTCCCCCAAATGATTAATGGCTTACAAAATGGATATCTCAAAAACTGACGGACAGACGGACATGGCTAAATCGACTCAGCTCATCGTCCTGATCATTTCAGTATACTTATTGCTGGGTCTATTTCTTCTTCTTCTCATACTTACAAGCATCGGACCAAAGTTAAAATACCATTTCATGTGCATGAAAAGTATAATAAATGAAAAATAGAAACGAAAGGAAATGAAAGAAAAGGAGATGGTACAAGAGCATACAATAAAATAAATAAAACTGGAAACAGCAGTAATAAATATGGTAAAGGGAAGCGAAAGAAAAAAAAGAAAGAAGTGGAATGTAGATAAATATAACTATGCTAAAGGAACTGAACGACCTGCGGATTAAGGGGTTAGAATATGTCAGAGGTCATACCGGTCGTAAGAGGCGACTAATATTAACTAAACGTAATGAGGTGCAGCTCGATGGTTGATCTACGGATATGGTGCCTCTCAGCTCTCATTACCCATCGTCTCATTCCGTAAGGGGTGACATGATCTAGAAAGTTCCACTGGTCATACCAGATCGCTGACACGACACGTCGGACACTACCGCAAGGGAGTACCGGTGCGTATCGGGTTCGTACCCGAAAAAGGACTGTCCCTTCCGACAACACTCCCCAAAACCTTCGGGGAGTGTTTTTGTCGCTAAAAACAACAAGTTGACTATTTCGAAAGCTACATTTCCCTTCAAATTGTTAGACACATTTCCAGTACTTTTGACCACTATACGAGCATAAAAAAGTCAATCGCTTGATAACCACTACCACATTGCATAAAATTATAAAACAATAATTCACTCTATCAAAATAGTTGTTATAACTCTTTGTATTGACAAATAGATTTCAAATAGGCATGGCGTATATCGAGACAACAATAGCTAATGCTCACAGATGAGCTTACAATTTTCGGTTACACGCGATATTAGATTCTCTTACTTGTTTTTATTAATTTTTGGCAGCCCTAGTGTACAAGTTTTATAAAAGTGGGCTCATTTAGCAACTGGGTTGAGCAGAAAGCAGACAAAAACTTATGACTAACATATTTTACCTTATATTACTTCATATTTAGGTATGAACAGGTGATTGTCAGAAAAGGTATTACTTTTACTCAACATCAGTGCAAAGTTTTCGTAGCACAAATTGTCAATAATGAAACTATTCAATATAATTGAGCAAAGGTTACAATCGCGTCAATATGTCCAACGACATAACAAACTATTGCAAGAGTGAATTTGATTTCCATTATGGCTCTACATTTACGAGCAAAACAGGAATTATTTAACACAAATGCAAATAGGCTCGTTCACGCACACAATAAATATTGGTGACTGTTAGCTAAAATGGAAATAGTACTAAGCTATGTTAGGAGCAGTGCAAAAAGTTTAAGAAAAACTGTTTGTTGTTGTTATACATGTTTGTATATACAGTTATATATACTTGCTTAAACATGGAATCAGTTCTGTATGCGTGTATGTATGTATTCATATCTGTTGTTGACATTAACACAATCAATTTATCGGCTGTCACAGAATCTTTTCTGCAAATATGGCCTCAATAGCGCCATATGCAGGAAAAAGTACTTGCAATTTTGTTTGTTAGTTTCTCTGCTATAGCTGCGGGGATTGTTTATGGCATTGTGGTAGGTATTTGTTTGATATTTTAATTTCATTGCTCTTTCCCGACTTATTTTACCCATAGCATTGCTTTAAGCATGCCTTTTGGAATTTCGTTGTTATAATTGAATGGAGTTGGTGGAAATCGAGTACGCATACGAATGTTGAGATCTTAAACAATAACGACTGCGCTTATACATATAAATTTATAAAGGAATTGTTTTTTAAAAGTATTCATGGTAAGAAATATTTTACGATAAGAAAAGGCCACTGGATCAAAATCTTAAAGGATATGACAGGAGGTACCATAGGGTGGTGTCTTAGCGCTCATTCTGTTTTACTTCTATATTTCAAGGCTTCGTCATCTACCAGAGGCCTATGGTATGGGCCACCCTATGAATTAAAAATGCGACCTTCTTTAAGACGTGAAGTGCGCAGATGAGGAAAGAGATAAACGTCCACATAATCACCAACAAATTTTGGGCGTGACGGTTGAACACGGCCTCACCTTCGTTAGTCATGCTACCACAAAAGTACAGAGCGGCAACAAAGTCCTGCAGTCACTTGCCAGTATTACTTGGCGTAAAGATAAAATACTATGCTTGCTACATACAGTAAGGCTATCGGCCGACAGATTATTGTTTACACTGCACCTGTATAGTCACTGACACCAACTGGAAAAAGTTGCAAGTCTGCCAAAACACCGCTATCAGAACTGCCACGGAATGCCTTCTAATGTCATCCGAGTCTCACTTCCATCTGGAGACTAAATGCTCAATGGTTTTGAGCTCGCGGAACTGTTGAGCAGGCAGTTTTTACTGAACTCCCACAAAATTAGTCATCCAAATCGTTATCTATTGGATGAAACACTATGTTGAGATCCGGCATCACACAAGCTTGTCGTTTGATCTGCGTAACCATAGGCGGACTCTAATTGACCTCCAAGCAGAGGTGGTAGATAGTTCCCTCAGATCTCGGGCTGTGAAATTCGTATTCGATATCCAACCACCAGAAATAGCTGAAGAGGAGCGCATCCTTCGCATAAAAAAAAGTAACATTTTAATATAATCGCAGACAATTAAGAGAGTCTAAGATTGAAGGTAACCGAACACTAAATACTGACATGTGACCTTTAATGAAAAAATTTGCTGTTATTATGCTTTTCGTGAACATTAAATGGTATCATAACTTCGGTCCGATCGGTTTATGAGTAAGAGAAGAAGAGGAGACAGAAACGAACCCAGTGTAATGAGCTTTTATTATTTGTAGTGTATCGTTTACCAGGAAGTTGGATTTTTTACATATCCGTTACATTGAGGACTACTGTATAGTTTTAAATATTTAGTTCAACATATAATATCAATTATGTATTTGTATATATGTATATGCCTTGTACCTATGAGCGCTTTACGACTTTTATTGTGAGCGCATACTTAGCTTCCTTTACAGATCGCTCACATACATAGTTTCAGTAGAAGCATTGCAAGAATGGAACTATTTTTTATGCTGATCATATAAATGATACACATACTCATATATTCCATACCAGAACATACCCTGAAGAAAATTGAACTAGCTCGAAAGTAACGTAGAGCTAATTCATTTGACGACACTACTAACCTAAGAAATGCTTTGAACTGTCCACTTTTACATGGCGATGTTATTCGCGATCACAGTTATCGCCCAGTGCATTGTTTCCCAACTCGTTCTTAATCGGTTCCCATTCGGACAGTTCTAAAATAGCTTCAATTCGCCTAATCCTCAAGTGCTTCCATTTTGTGTAGTTTAGGAGTAGTTCAGATTGTGGATGATTAATTATAGATAGCCGATACGGCAAAGTGTCTTTACCTATCGCCTTTGTAACTAGTGGCAAGAAAGAATATTGTGGCTATAATGCTAACCTTTTTGAAAACTGGTTACTGCAGAGTATCTGTGAATATGTTGCACGCATCACAATAACTTTGGAATTTTTATTTGCTCGTTACATATTGATAAGTTGCAAAACTATATTTTTATTGTGTATTGAAGCACTGAAGTAGAAAACCAAAATATTGAGAGCAAATAATAGTAAAAATTGTAAGAGGAATGAAGTATGTATGTGTGTCACATTTCATATTATATACCGCAGTATCGGTTGCATTGTCCGAGTGAATATATGTATGTATGTATATATAATTGTGTTTATGGAAATTATTAAATGTTTATGAAAGAGCAACTTTTAATAGAACTCTCGTTTAATGTTTGCGGTGTACATATTTGTGACAAAATGGTTTACAATTCGTTTGGGTATATGTTGGCATGGGTGGCGTTTTATTTACAGTGCCGGACATAACTATTAGCATAGTAACTTTCTGCTATTTTCACCAATTTTGGCATTTATAAAATTATTTTAACAAAGACTTTATGAAAGTATGTGTCAATGTCAAATATAAGAACATTAAATTTTGTTTTAAGAATATACGCAAAATTCGCTAAAATTCCAAGCAATTTATCAAAATTTTAATTTTATTTCACAGAATTTTAAGAATTTTTTTCTAGTATGCAGTTTTGTAGGCCAATAAATTTTAGTATAATCAGGTATTAGTCTTAAGTTTGTGAAACAGTTTGTTGATTTTGGCAATTTTTTTTCCTTGGGGTCTTCTGTATTTTCTTCCATTTATGAACGCAATTTTTTTATATGAAAGAAAACACTTTAGCTCGTCAGAAAAAAAACTGCCAAAAATCAGTAAAATGTTTCAGGAACTTAAGAGCTTACCTTATGATACAAAAATTTTGTGAAAAAAATTTGCGTACATTCTTTAAAACAAAACTTAGAGTTTCCGTATTAGACATTGACACATACTTTTATATCGTCTTTGTTAAAATAATTTTATTAACTCAAAAATTTGTGAAATTCGTAGAAAACGACTATGCCAGTACTTATGTCCGGCGCTGTATATTACAAATAATATACAAATTTTTTAAATTTATAAAATTTAAAAATATTTCAATACACCGTTTTGGTACTTTTTTTATTTTAGTTCCGTCGGTTATTTCTTTCTCTGTTCAAATTATTGTTCGAGCGAATATTCGGTTGCTGTTCAGTTAGCCATTTCTGGGGTTGAGTTCGTCAGCTTTAGTGTTAGTTCACCGGAACTGAAAAACTTGATACTTTGAAAGAGTCAAATCATCCCACGAGAAGAAATTTTCCGTCGGTTATTTCTTTCTCTGTTCAAATTATTGTTCGAGCGAATATTCGGTTGCTGTTCAGTTAGCCATTTCTGGGGTTGAGTTCGTCAGTTATAGTGTTAGTTCACCGGAACTGAAAAACTTGATACTTTGAAAGAGTCAAATCATCCCACGAGAAGAAATTTTTTAAAATAGTTCTCTGGAAACACCACCTTAGATATCAGACATATGAACGTTAGAAATACAGCGACAAAAGATCGTGTAACTTATTTCTACAGAAACTGGTCCGCGTTTAGTAGCTTTCGTCTAAGGTGTGCTATAATTTCAGTTTGTGTAGCATATTCCAAACTGCAGTAACCGGATCGTACCGATTAAGGCATGAAATAGCGCAATAGCTCGCTTCAAACCAAATGCTCAAATGAAAGGAAACAACTCTACACACCCTAGGGGTTGAGAAAAGTCTTTAGTCGCATGCTCGTTTTCGACTTATTCCCGATTCATCATAGATAAATCAAATTTAATGATAGATTTTTTACTTGAATCTTACTCTAACATATTTAAAAAATCTTTCAATTGAAGTATAACTTTAGCTCACTTGACGTATCTATGAAACTTTCTTATCATCCTGTTTCTTAAAATTTTTTTTATAAAACTGTTTCATAAACTAACTAAGTAACATTCAAATATTTTTCTTTCCTTTTAGGCGACTGACGATGCCAGTGGATTTCCGCCGCAAACACCACCTCCATATTCGCATGAAAGACGTAAGTATTCTATATAATAGGCAAACTATTTGATGTAGCTAGTTTTTAAATCAAAAACTCTAAATTTTATTGCGACGAAAGGAAGCTAGCTAAAGCATAAGAAGGTAGGTTTAAGGGGGTTAGACCGAATATTACGGCGAAATTTGACAAGCGATAGCTAAAAATCGTACCGGTAAAGTCTGGAGGAAAATCTGCTAAGCACTTAAAATTTTATACACCTAATTGGGAGGTATTTTCGAATTTTTTTTAGTTGCCAGTCCAGTTTTTAAAATATCCTCTTTTGGCACAAAGCTTATGCCAAGTTGACTAAGCTCCCATTAGATTTGAAAATAAACTAGGTAAATATACCAATGCGTGAAGCATCGGGGGACTCTATGCCAACTTGTTTGCACTTAATTAAAAAAAAACTATAAACAACTTGCCAAAAGGAAACACCACCCATTAAGCGGTCTTGGGTAATTTTTTAAATTTTTTGTTAGTCATTTCGATGCTAAAAAAATGTTTTCTGATCGCCTGAAAAAATGTAAGCTGTATAAAAAGAAATAAGAAATAAGTCAGTAGAAACAACGATAAATAGAGAAGGGAGTGTTAGAAGGCAAAATTAGGTGCACTCATATGGCTCAGCAATGGGAAATGCGATGTTAAAAGTTGGTTGATTACTGTAGTTTAGCAGCTTCCGAAAAAAATGTATCCGAATAGCTATGATGTTTATTTCCGAATTTTTCCACATTTTCTATTAAAAAAAAAGAAAAAACATTCAAATAAAACATTGTAAAAATTAACCATTTTACAACAATTGCTTTTTTGTACCAACAATTTTTGTTGATTTTGCGGCCTGTACATTTTCAAGTATTCATGAAACGAGCTCAAGGCCAAGAATAATAATTTTTCACATTTTAATTTTTATGAAAATTTTTATTGTTTTTATTTTTTTAATAATCATTTTTTATTAATTTAATTATTAAAAGTAATAATAACAAAAATGATATTGAGCCCGAGTATGTCAACTGCATAATTCAGCAGAAACAATTCTAAGCGCTCACAATTTCGGTGGCTATCTTGAAAGAAAATCTCAAATAAAAAAAAAAAACTTTACTTTTTCGTTTTATTTCATATGGCTATAAGTGCCTACGAAAAACGAAAAAAATCAGACTTTGTTTACTAGGTGGAATGTCGCTTCCTGAGTTGAGCTGAAATATGTTAGGAGAGGTGGGGCTCTCAAACTTTAATAAAAATGTTCTTTCTGATATTTTTAGTAAAATGTTATAAGTAAAAGGCCTTGAAAATTTAAAAACTTTTGTACGAAAAAGTGGTAATTTGAATACTGCTAAAAATAAAAACCCACTCCAAAAATGGAATGCAATTTTTTTTTTGTTTTCATCCTGTACATTTAGATAGTCGAATAAAAGAAAGCGTTGTCAAAAGTTTTCAAACGAAGTAGGGTGACAGCTGCCGAAATGCATTTTAAAGAAAAGTTACGACTTTTGTCTTTAATTTATCCCATTTCTGTTGAAAATTATGTTATTTTTAGCAACAAAAACACCCCCGAAGGTTTTGGGTAGTGTTGTCGGAAGTGTCAGTGCTTTGCCGGATATGAAACCGGTACGCTTCGGTTCTCCCTTGCGGTACTACCAGACTGTCGTGGTAGGGAGTTAGTATGACGAGTGCAACCTTCTCGGTCATGTCACCCTAGATTTGTAATGGTAGATGTTGTTGTTGTTAACAGTGCTTCGCCCTGCCCCAGATTGGACAGGGTTACACTGAAATAACAGCCCTTGGCCGGGTGAAAAAACCCGGGTCATTCCGGTGCGATAGAACCGGCTGTTGTGGGAATGTGTAATGGTAGATAAGAGCCATCATACCCTCTTCGGGTATAATGTCCACATATGTGGACAAAAGTTTTCTTTGTAAAATAACTGTCAATATTTCATTATTATTCTCAAACAATATAACAATTTATTGGGAACATATTCGCTCGCTTTTCTACATTTTTAGTTTCTCTCTTTACTTCTTCTGTCGCTTTCATTTCATGCGATATTTTCAAATGGACTGAAATATGCCAGATTGGATCATATTTTGTCACAAGTGAGTCAATATTTTTTTTGAGTACACATAAACACTTTTACTTTTTTTAATATATATTTATTTATTTTTAATAGAAAAACATTAAAATAGCTTTTTCTTTTTATTACTTAAGAATATATTGTTTTATTTTGCAGTTATATTAAAAATTAAAAATTTCGAAAAACTGTTTTTTAGTATAAAAAAAAAAATTACAAAAAAAATTTTGTTTGAAATAAACTCTTCAGACACCAGTTATTAAAAATAAGCCATAAACAATTATTTTTTCGAGCGTATTTTCGGTGCGGGATTGAAGAGGTTAAGTAGATCAACCATCGAGTTGTATGTCATTACCTTTGTGCATATTAGTCTCCTCTTACGACCGGTATGCCTACTTCGGGCATATTCGAAGTCCGCAGGGGTCTTGTGTGCTTGCGTGTCTTTTATAGGTGCTTAACCGATCTTTATGAGATTTTCACAGTATATTCTTGGCGTCAGTGGGTACAGCATAGGCTATATGTCGTTTTGTAAAACAGGGTGCCACCCCTCGGCTATATACAGTTTCAATTATCATAACTTTGAATGTGTCCTTTAGTCAAGATTTACATAACTTTTTAGCAGTGGGTGGTGCCACGCCCACATATTATGTGATTTGTTTGTGCTCCCTAAATGTCCATGGTTAATTGTCGATGTCTCTGAAAGTATAGTTTTTCGAAAAGCACCAGTTATATAAAGCTGCAATTTCGTATAGCTATGAATTTATTTGGGGCAAGTTAGTTATATTTTCTTATATAGATACGTGTTCTATATACCTAAAAAAACATTGGAATAAGTTAGATGTACCAAACCAAAAAAGCATTTTAACTCGCTACATCCTGGAAACTATGTACATATCAGTACCAGCAGAGGAAATGGAAGAAGAAGGGAGCAGGAAGAGAAAATTTGAGTTGAAAAGGATGTGTTAGAGGAAAATAAAGAGATTAAAAAAGAAGAACGGGATATGCGGGTGGAGGAAAAGCAAAAGAAGAAAGAAAGAGGAAGATATATGGGTAAATGGAACTGAAGGGGGTAAAACTCCTCAACTGTTAGCTAATAGCTAATAAAAATTATTTAAAAAAAAATTACTATTTCATAAAAATTTTAGTCTCGGCCTTGTGCTCATTTATAGTAGTACAAATATTTTCTATTTTCATACTCTCTTCTATACCATGTGTTACCAGCGCATATAAGCTATGATTACCAACTATAGTTGAGTAAGCAAACTAAGAGCGCAAATTAAAACTCTACAAAGTACTTTCAAATTACTATTGACACAGCACTAACATAGTAACGTGAACTTATGTAAACTTGTCTTCTACACTCATTTATGCAAAATTTTTAATAAAATCCATTTCAAATATTATTGCAGTTCTTCTTATAACAGCCAATTACATGAACTTTGCTCATATTCTGCAGCTCTAACAGGAAACTGTTGTTGATATATGCAAATTCATTTTTAGTTTTTTTTTTTTTATGCTTCGCGTAAAATTAGTAAGCGAATGGTCAACTTCTATTTGCATAAAGAAACAAGTGCATGCGTGTGTGTTATATGATGAAGCGAAATTGCACGCTCTGGTTGGAAACATATTCCACATTGTGAAGTTGTGTGGATTTTTTAATGCATATTCCACTTCACAGAGTATCTTTATGAGTATGTTTATTCAGAGGTGTAAGCTTCCACGTTAAATTGCCAATTGCAAAGCTCTAAACAAAATAAACAATGAAATACGAAAGAAGATAAAATCAATATAGAAAATGAAGTGTGGCTGCTGGGTGCTTTTGCGAAAGTGTAGATGTGTGTCCGTATGTGTATATACATGGCCAAAGGCTCTTCTATGATCCTGCAAATTCGATTAGTCTAGGACGCGTCCGGGATTTGCCGCAAATGAGGATGCGACTAATGCTAATTCTGATCACTTTGTATGTGTTGAACTGTTCACATTTGTTTGAGCATGTAATATGAAGTGGCCAATTGTACCCATTTCTTTCACTTTCTGCCCAAGCGAGTCCTCTTAACTTCTATAAGTATGCTACAAAAAGTGCAATTACCATATAATATTATGAGTATGCTGCATGAATAAAAATTTACTTATATCTTTTGAATTATAGCCCACTGTGGTCAAAAAGTATAAATCAGGGACAACTCCCTTTCTTACCAAGTCTAAAACATAATTTAAAAAATTTTTTTATGCATGCATTTCTAGCTCAATTTATAATCTCCGTTTGTCATTGAATCATAAGTTTATGTGTCTTTCAGTTTCCTACAGTGCAAGTCTCCGCTACGATGGTTGAAAAAAAGGATGAAATCAAGACTTAAGCGACACTAAAAAATTATCACAATATATTCACAAGAAATATATATACTTTGATTTTTTCCACTTCCTATTTGTTCCCGCATTTCAAGTATAATGGCAGCTCAAATAGCGGCACAAAGATTTCCAAAATTTTTATGAAAGTCTCCCTTTATTATTAATTATTTTTTTATGTGACTAAAATGGGACAAGTTTATAGACACACGCCATTGCTTTTCTTATAGATCCATTTTGCAAGCAGCTAGACTTCATTCTTAGAGAAATTTTGCAACATTCTGTCAACCAAAAGGCTAGCAGAATTATTGTATTTTTATAGCTAAGCTTCCATTGCATACCCTTTTTCATAACAACACAATTTTTGGTTAAAAATTAAATCTTCGTTTAAAAAAATACTAACTTCTTCGCCCCTTTTTATGGCTTGAATGGAGCTTAAATTCTAAATATTGTATCCTTCTTAACGCATGCGAGTTTGTTTACGAATCTTTCCCGACAAAAACGAAATTTATATATTTCCGTGTTCACCCACAAACTCATTTCAGATTTTTTTGCGAGAGCCTTCAAACGGACTAGCGTGTGGGTACGCTGGGGTTCATATATGCATAAGTTTGTATGTACCCACAAAATTGTTGCGGACAGTTGCAATTTGCGTTTTTGCTTGAAAAATATGATTGGGAATAGATAAATATAATAGAAGTAAGAGGAAAGAAAAAGAATGAAATGAAAAATACAAATATGACATAAATTGGTTTTTATTATGTTTTTCACAAATTTACATTTCAGCGATAGCTAATGTAGACCCCATGAATTATTATATAACTTCCCTGAAAAAACATTAAGTCGCGCGTACCAAAAGAGTGAATAAAAAATTGTGAAAATGTGTTCGGAGAGGTTCGCTTTTTAATCATGTTAAAATTGTTTATCCGTGTATTTGTGTGGTCTTGGAGCCTGCATACTTTTATTCACTTTTTGTGCTCCATAGAAATTCCATTAAAAAACTTCCGTATAAATTTCTAATATAGATTTCTTATAGTGTTGGAATCACCGTTTTGACCACGGCAGATTTAATTAGTCATAGTTGGTAGCGTTCATGTGTCATTATACAAACATATACCTGGTAGCGTAGAGAGTTCTAAACTTTGCGTTACAATAATATAGACCAAACTGTGACTATTCCAAGCAGGGTCTAAAAGTACACAACAATTTAGCACTACATACACAAGAAGCTTGAAAGTAGCAACAGTGATCGCAAATTTAGTTTCTCATTCCCCCATCATTCCCGCCCAACCGACACTAGGTACGTTTGCGCATGGCTAGTGGATTAAAATATGCCTAACATTTAAAGGACGGAAGTTTGTTAAGCATTGAAATATCAAACAGCTCAGCTACAGAAAAAGTTCATCAGCTGTGTATGCTAGGTTTGAAGGCACTTACAATTACTCCCCTTATTCCTTCTGGGGACACGGTGTAGTTTTTGCGTTTTATAGGAGTAAATAATATCATGTTAAAGACTAAGGCAATACGTAATGCGGCCGTTAAAATTACTAACGTTCAAGTTTTAATGGTCTGATTGCTAGGAAAAGGAGAGGATTGTTTAACTATAGCAACATTCTACAAGAATTCTAGAAGAGTTATACATAAAAAACTATGCAGCTATAAAATGCAAAATCCCATAGTTACCTGATTAAAAGTTGTAAAACACAACAGCTGATCATTTGATACAGTTTCTTTAGTATTGAACGTATGGCAACCTGCGAGTTGCATGAATTACATGAATAAATGAAGACTGGCAACCCAGTTAGTTATAATATGAGAACAAAGTTGAACGTGTTGGTTATTTTCGGTGGTGCGGGTTTTGGTTGTTTAAGGATGGTTTGTAGTCTTTTTTCTTTGCAGGTTTATGTGCAAGGAGGCGAGTGCCTGGCCCTGGATTAAGCACAGTTTGTAAAAATAGGCAAACAAAATTCGCTTAGCTAAAATTTTTATTTTCTGATTGAGAGAGAATCTTATTTACATTTTTTTTTTGGATTTCAGTAGTCAGAGAGCGGAGAAAGAGATGTATTAGGAGTGCTAGGAATTTTCGCATAGAGTTTGGTATCCTCTTTCAAAAGATTTCTATAAAAATATATCCATATTGGTATACGAAATCAACAAGCGACTTTAACTGCAGAGGTTTTTGAAATATGTTAGAATAACCAACTCGAGCAATGGCATGTATCTAATAAGTAAATAGAATGTATATACAGCTGTGTTCAATACAAGAAAAGTGAAATTAAAATGTATATCGTTAGACAGAATAGGAAGAAGCTGTGATTTTAATAATTTTCTTTTGAAACATAGCGAATTCCATAACAGAAACCACATAAGAAAAATTTAAAACTTTACGTTAAGTTCAGGAAAGTTAATTAAACTTTAAAAAATGGCTATCAAAATCCTCAAACTTTTTGGCAGTGTTTCTAGAAAATTTCTAAATACGCAGTTTTGTAGACCTATCAATTTTGGTATAACATTTTGCAGGTAAGAACTTTCCCGAAAATGTCTCTGAATTTTCAGAACGTATAAAGAAAAATAAATTTTGTATGGAAACCATCTTTGATAAAACAAGTTCTAAAAATTCAGAAGAAATTTCAAGGTACTTCTAACTAGCACAGTACTATCCTAAAATTGCATGAGCTATAAAATTCTGCCCAAAACTATTAAAATTTTTAAGTAAATTTTTAAAGGTTTACAGTAGACGAAGCAATAAAAATTTATTGAAACTACTTTTCAGAATGGTAAGAAAGCAATAATATTTAAGAGTCAATTTTCGAGTTCTATCAATGCAATTTAGGTTTTAGCGATTGGTTTCATACTGGCTTTAAAACTGCAAACCATTACATATCAAAACTTTGTCTGTATATAGTTTAAACATATAAGTTTAGAAAGAAAGTTTTCGTACAGTTGTTAAAAATTGTTATGCGTTTCTGCTTTTGAAGTTTAAAAATATAATTACATATTCTTAAAGGAATTCAATGGTTTAACACTTTTAAATCAAAAATTAGTATTTTTGGACCAGTATAATATACAGTGATCCACATCAGTAAACGTAGTTGATATGTACAGTGTCCATCTGCTTTTTATGTTGGCATTTACAGCTTTCGAAGCAATGTTTAAATGTAATATTTAAAAATATTTATTTCATATATTAATCGCGCTTCATTATCTTTTGAAATTTTTATTTCAATTTAATTTATTAAACATTTTCTTTTCATTTTTAAATTAATTTAACTTGTCACAGTGTAAAAGCGGAATTTTTTTAACTTGCTAAAATTCTATTGTTGGTTATGTTTGTCTTCAAGCCACTTATGCATAAACTATGTTTAGTTTATTCTCAATTAAAAAAAAAAATAGTAATACTTAACTAGTTGTTGTTGGAACAGTGCTCGCATTTTTTTATGTTTGTTTGTTGATTGATATTAGAGAAAAATTACAACGATATGCACAGTGCTGGTATGGGATTACATGTTTCGAACTAACCAACTTCTCGTCAGACCCCTTCTCGGATACTGTGACACAAACCCAAGTGCCTGCACCAAAGCCGCTGTTAGATTACTCTAACAACCAAGCTATGGTGTCCTTTAGCGTCACGATGGATTTTTTCTGTGATGTGTCACTTTTACTTTATTCCTTTTTACATTCTTTGGTACATATATTTTATATGTCAGCTCAGGGAAAGTGGAATATTTATATGCAGAAAGCACTTCTGTATCTAAACTGTTCTATGAACACGCCTAAAAAGCATGTCCCACGAAAAGACTAATTAGTCTCTTTGATGCCCAAAAGGGTAGTGTTGGACAGATATCCTTTTTCCCCTGCGGGTACAGTCGGACAAACCTAAAAGTAGGCTACAGAAATTAAAATTGGCTTATCCCAACTATTCCGTTATAAGCCAATTGTAGCCCATTGCAGAAGAAAGGTATTCATCCTGGTTCACTCTCTTTAGAGATCAGTCCCACGATTTTTTGCAGGGTAGCTTGAAAGGACATTACCCGCGCAAGAACATAATACAAAGCTTAAAAGTAATAATTACGTATACGCAGTGTAGCCTCCAATTTCTAGAAATTAATAATTAACATTTTTCTTTTTCTTATTGCAGCATATCGTACTTTAAAAGGTGAAAAAGGTGAACGTGGTCCAAAGGGACCACCGGGTGATAGTATACGTGGCCCACCGGGGCCACCAGGTCCTCCGGGACCCAAAGGTGAATCGGCAACATTTCCACCCTTCGTTGATTTTCCTACCGGTCCTGATGCGGTAAGTTCCAAGCATTTTTATTACTATTATTAAAAAGAGATGATAAATAACGAAACTACAAGAAAAGGAATATAGGCGATAGAGACATTAGGCTCACGGTTGATATTTTTTCCGAAAAGTTCACAGCACTAGTCCTCACTTACTTTACGAAATATAAAATAAAATTAAATTTGGTGCCGACTCCGAGCGTCATCTACAAAACAGATGAATTTTTACTGCGAAGCCTTATATTAAAGGCTGGGAGTAAAAAGGAGATATATGTTTTGTGTTAGTAAAAGGGAAGTATAGGGTGGCTAATGAAAGCCGCTACCAAAAAAAAATTAAATAACTTTTTTTCTATTTAATGAATCTGGTTAATTTTTTTTTTATTTTGCAGATTGACTTTTACATTTAACAAAAATGTATAACTGGGACACTGAAACAAGAATTTGGATTGTCCGCCGCTATCACGCACTGGAGTCCGCAGTTTCGGTTCAAACAGAGTATAGGCGCACGTTTGGCGGCAATCCTCCGAGCAGATGGACCATAATAAGACTTGTAAACAATTTTGCCGAGCATGGGACAGTCAACAGAATACCTTACCATCGAAACCCTTCAGTTCGAACGAAGGACACAATCGCTGCTGTAGCTGCTGCCATACAAAACAATCCACGTGTTTCGACAAGAAGCTTATCTGCTCAAATGGGTGTAAGCAGACAGTGATTACAGTCAATTATGCACAAAGATTTGGACTTATTCCCATATAAAATTCAGATGGCCAACAAACTGAACGCTGCAGACTTGCCGATTCGCTTGGAATTTTGCCAGAAGATGCTTCAAATGGTGGAAGAGGATGGAAACATGTTGAACTGTCTTTTCATGTCTGACGAGGCCCATTTCGATTTAAACGGCAACATAAACAAACAAAATTGTCGAATATGAAGTGCTTCCAACCCACAGATACTCCATGAGACGGAATTGCATCCACTTCGTGTCACAGTGTGGTGTGCAGTTTCATCACGCTGCATTGTCGGGCCCTACTTCTTCGAAGAAAACGGTCACACCGTTACGGTTACTGGAGACCGTTACTTGAGCATATTGAGAGAGTTTTTCTATCCAGAATTACGCCGAATGAGAATTTCTTTCAACTCTGTGTGGTTTCGGCAAGATGGTGCAGCTCCTCATATAGCCCAACCTGTTATAACAGAATTGCGATGAAAATTTCCCAATAAGCTGATATCCAGAAACTCCACATTCCGTTGGCCACCCAGGTCGCCTGATCTTACTGCACCTGACTTTTTCTTGTGGGGTTATTGCAAACAGGAAGTCTTCAAAGCAAAACCAACAAATTTGAATGAACTAAGGCAATCCATTCGAGAAACAATTGCGGCTATTCCTGTCTCAACTCTCCAAGCAGTAATGAACAACTTTTTGGTAAGATGCCGCACATGCATCGACGAGCAGGGGGGCATTTAAATTCCATTATTTTTAAAACTAATTAAGCCATATTTAATAAAATTTAATGAGCTTTAACATGAATAAAAGAAAAATGAATTCCATACACTGAAAAAAAAATTATTTGAGTTTCTTAATGTAGCAAAATTCATCAGCCACCCTGTATATAAAAGTGTTTTGTAAAAAGGTGTAAAAAAAAAATTCAGTAAAAGGTGGATAAATCGTTTTTTCTATGAAAAGGTAGAAATATCATTTTTTTCAATAAAAATAAGAAAAAGCATTTTGTTTGTTTAGCAAAAAGGAGACATATCAGATTCTTCAACTCAAGGGGGGCATATCACGTTGCTTGGAAGAGTTTGGATGTGCATGTTAAAGCTAACTAAGTGCAAAAGACAGTAATAAGGAAAAGGTGAATTGGCTTAAAATAACACAGATCCAATACGATCGTGAGCAACCTTTCACAATTTTTGCTTTCGATGATTCAAAGGCAATGCAAAGAATTGAGATCAATAAGAAAAATGTGCCCGAACACGCACTGAAAATGGCTCTGACTCCTATACTCTTTCCCTCGGGAAGACCTATACCTATTGCAAAATTTCACGATCTAATGGAATTGATACAATTTATTGACCCCCAACATCGTCAGTTCTACAAGAACCTGCAACAGGATGCAGAACTTATAGATTGGGGATTGGCAAGGGGAGAGAGTGATGAATGAAATGTATTTAAATTATATACATAATTGTACATATGAAAGCATAAGAACTTTTCTTGTAATTTTTACCAATGTGTTCAATGCTGGCATACTAGACCTCAACGCATGCATATTTGCTTTAATTTAAACCTAAATAATTCAATTTTTAATACAGAGTAATTAGTAGTAATAATAACTGTAATAATAATTAAAAGCGCAATCTGCGAAAGTCATCCTTTTGCACTTAGTTAGCTTTAACATGCACATCCAAACTCTTCCAAGCAACGTGATATGTCCCCCTTGAGTTGAAGAATCTGATATGTCTCCTTTTTACTAAACAAAATGCTTTTTCTTCTTTTTATTGAAAAAAATGATATTTCTACCGTTTAATAGAAAAAACGATTTATCCACCTTTTAGTGAATTTTTTTTTTTTACACCTTTTTACAAAACACTTTTATATACTTCCCTTTTACCAACACAAAAAATATATCTCCTTTTTACTCCCAGCCTTTGATATATCAGAAATACACTCGGAGAGTTTGCCAAAACTTTTCAATGATGTTAGCTGACCCGGGGCTCGAACTTTGTTTATTTTGACTAGTGTTTAGATTTGGGTGTGGCTTCTTTTATTTTAACCGTTCCATCAGCATTTGTTTGTGCTCTGAATCTAATAAAAAAGTGTGCAGAATGTTATTATTAAGGCCTATGGTCTAGAGGTAAAAGTTATCTAATTATTTAGTTACATCTTATTTATATCGTAGTTCGAATTATAAATATACTCTGGATGATAGCAATAACAATATTAGGGATATACTTTCGAGGAGATTACGATCGAAATCTGCCAAAACAGGTGAAATTTTGGTGGAAAAGCTTTTAATGGCAGAAATACACCCACAATATTTCCGAGGTTTTTTCAAAAGGTTCCTCTTAACTATTTTTATGTAAATTGGCTCGGTAGTTGAACCTAGATTTGTTAACTAAAGTCTATTGAAGCAATTAACTAACAATCGATTTTTTTATTTAAAGATAAATCTATTTGTGAAAAATCGATTTTTCAGAAAAATATCGATTCTTGTTCAAAATATTAATAAGAAAGTTCAGTGTTAAAGCTAAATAACCCAAAAAGCTTTTACTGTAACGCTGAATTTAAATAATAATCCTAAAATATACCAATTTTCAACCAATGTTGAGTTTTACTTAACATTTGACCAGAATCAGCATTGGATAGAAGTGATTTATACGAATATATTTATTTTGAGCTGTAGTGTTGACATAGTTTTACCCACTTCGTGATCCGTCGTACAGATAGCATTTTTTTAAAAAATTGGTTTAAAATTTGTAATTTTTGTAATCGATTTGTTAAAAATCGATTTTATTTTTATTTTTATAAAATCAATAGAAAAAACTTATAGCTAAAAAACTATCGATAAAACTGAAAATCGATTAGTTACCCACAACCCTACTGTTTCTTGTGATATTTTGTTTTTGCTAAAATCGATACATTTGAATATCAGAATAAAATAAATAAACGAATAAATTGAGATTAATCGAGATATTCAGCAATTTTGGATGCGCTTGGAGTTAGATACAAAATTTAAACTAGAGTCATTCGGAAAAGTTATCTATTTCCTAGTTAAATTCAAATAATATTTTGGTGAGTTGAATGTTTTTGGATACGGGGCTATGCATTTGAATAAGCAGTAAATTCATCTTAGAGTTCCTACACCTGCCAGTTAACTAATTAGGAAAGTGGTTGACAATTTACCACTTAAAGCAGTGATGAAAATCGATTAGTCACTACATATTAAACAAGTGAGGAAGCCTTAGTTTGGGTGGAACCGAACTTTAAGTACCCAGATGTGTGGAGTTATGATCTATAGAGGTTTTAAACTTTTTCTACTACCATGTGAGCAATCTTATAAATAATAATAAAAATGAATGAGTGTATGTATGTCTGGCGTCCAAAGTACTTGACCGATCTTTATGAAATTTTCACAGTAGATTCTTGTGTTCAGTAGTTACAGTATAGGCTATACATAATTTTGTAAAGCGTGAATAGCATAACTCGTATCAAGTCTCGTAATTCTATCTTACACCGTTCTGAAGTTATTAACAGTCGAATTTGAAATTTACTTGACTCATAAGTGGGTGGTGCCACTCCGACTTTCCAAAATTTTTCAAAAATCATATAAAGAATAAGAAAATGTATGTAACTGCCAAATAATTTTATTATACCTGTATCACTTAATTAGATATGGGCAGTACAATATTTCTACCTATTTTCCATATAACTTTTATGAAAAAGTAGGCGTGGTTTAAACGCGATTTCGCTTATTTTCTATGTTTGCATTTATCACAACAGTAGTACGTCTCCTACAAAATTTCCCTATACTAGCGTATACGGTTCTGAAGTTCTAAAGAGTCAAAAACTTGAAAATTTCTTCACTCATATGTGGGCGGTGCCACACCCCTTTTCCTAATATTTAATAAAATCGTCAATGGGAAAACCAACTTAATAAATCTAGCAAATGTCATTATTCTACCTGCTTTGGTTATTGAATTCACAAATTTTATACGTTTTTCGAAATTTTCGATATCGAAAAAAGGGGCGTGGTTATGGTTCGATTTCGCCCATTTCAAATAGCAACCTACGCTGTCCAGAAAGAAACCTGTGTGCCAAATTTCATTTAAATATCTCAATTTTTACTCAAGTTATCGTGTCCACCGGCGGACGGACGGACATGTCTTAATGAATTCCTCTTTTTATTATGAGAGCTTTGATATATGGAATTCCATATCTATCTCTATTATTTTGTACCGTTACAAAGCACCGTTATATGACCAAAACTATATACGCTGTGTACTAGTACATGGTGGGTATAAAAATGTCGTTCACATGTAAACTTTTACTCACCATAGGGTTAGAGCTGGCGTTCCTCAATAAACACTGAACTTGCAGACGAAAGTTATTGAACAATAATTAGTACATAATAAACACCACTGCAAATTCAAGAATAAATCTACAAATACAAACATATTTATATGTGTATATGCAAATTCAAGTAAGCATACAAACAAACATAAATGTGCTCTCGAGCAGTGTGCTATAAACTCAAGTTAAAGTTGCAAAATATATAGGTAGAGATGTGTATGAAATCGGTGTAGCGGAAGAAGCGCATTGCTTGCACACAAATGTATGCGTGTGCATTCAATTATCGACTGCCAATTGATTTTAAAACATACACGGCAGCTACGATATACGCTTGTGGGTACCCTGCCGGAAACAAAAAGTTGACACTATATATGACGATTTTAGAGCACAACCGAACTAGTTTTATTTGTTTTTTTTAGGGATTAATTGACAGCCTAAAGATCCCATAAATCAGTTATATTCTTGCCAAGTAAAAAACTCAATTTGTTCTAAAGATAAAAATTGTTTTGAGCTCTAGTGAATTTGAACTCATATAATCCCAACTTTTTTAAATACACATTGTGAAGAGAATAAAGTAACAGCAGATTTTAGACCTCAATGCTTGTTGTTCATATCTTTCGGAAAGTTTCAATAAAAAAATAGCTAAACAAACTTATTTATCATTTCCAAAAATGAAAAAAGTCAAAAAAAAAGAAAAATTTATAAACTTTCAAATATTTTTCATTCAAAAATGTGACTTGTTTCTTTTATGAAATAACTCTCAAATACAGACACTTATTTCATTTTTTAATTTATGAGTTATTTAATTTTTAAAAGTTGGGTGTTGTTTAATTATCATTGGGTTTGATGTCATTGGACTTATTTCATTTGGGACTTATCTAATGGTACCAACATTACCTGACTGTAACAGCGCTAAGAATCATCCCATGTTACAATGATCGGGTAGCCTAATTTTCCTGCAAGCTCCTGACCTAAAACAATCCCTCCTCCCAAACTCTTCCATCCAGCTATGAACCATCTGTAAGCAGGTTTGCCATGCCACTGCCCCCCAGATAAGTACACGGTGGCGTCCCTTGAGGGTATGTGCATGAAAAAATTAGCAACCGGAGCAGAGCAAAAGCTCATAGTAGTCTGTCTTTCTGTGGAAGATATCACTACTTGAAAGATTGCTGGAGTGTCCATTGTGCGCAAGTTTATATCTAGCGACTAAAAGCCTTATTGCAGGCCAAGCTGCGCCTCTCTTTCCACCAATGTAATTTGGGTACAAATTCAGCCACTCATTGCACTGTTACCATATTTAGAGCGCCCATCAAACAGATACACCATAAAAGAGAATAGGTATAATCACCATATTGTACAGCCAGTTCAGCATACTTGGAGAGATTCCTCAGCTTTTACCAATTGGTCCCCTAAATTGGTAAAAAGAACCGATTCGTTTATAGCTCTGCCATCTACATTATTCTTCTAAGACAAGACTTCTCTGAGCCCCAACGCTACCCCATTCAACCTTGATAGTTATGTTACACAGTGATCTGTTGTTAAAGATTACTAGTATCGGCTCGACTCGCAAACTTACCAAGGATTTGACTTAATACGTTATTAAAAGCTCCTTCGATGTCCAGAAAGGCCCTGAGCACATGTTCTGCCATTAAGTGCTTACAAGTTTTCTTTTCTTCTTTAAATGACCCTTAACTATCTAAACAATCTTGGCCGTCTAACAGAGCGCACCAGTCGTTTTATCTCTTTGCCAACTGGTGCCAATTGAAAACACCGCGGGATCGCAAATTCTAGCTGCACTTGGTCCTTCTAAAGCAGTCGCGGTCTCAATCTTCCTCTCTTCCGGCATGTGCCGATAAAAATACCTTCTCACCCAGAGAATCTTTGTTCATTTGCACAACACGGCTTTGCCAACGAATCTGCTAAGTTTTTGTTCGTTGAACTGAGTCGGTGTCTGCATACAGCTCGTTATTAAATCTTCGTCGGTATTCGCCGTCGCCAACGCGCGTGGTCTAAAGCTATAGCGGACCTCCCAGACCCGTCTCATAAGATATTGTCACTATCTTAGCTTCTGCATTGTATAGCAGGACGGCTAAGCCTCGAAACAGTTTATATATATGTTGAAGGTTTTCAGAACTTAAAACTGTGACCTTCGGTAAAGTGACTAATCACACTACCCGCTTGCTCATATTGCTCTCTGATTTTGCCTTGGATGAAATATTTTCTCACGGGTCCGCATGTTTGTATGACATTGTTTATCTGACATTAATATAAACTGCAAACGAAGTAATAGCAAATTAACTGCAATTGCTAAAGTAAATCGATGTACTCTGCTTGAATACTCAAACGAGTGGGAGTACATGTGTTTACAAGCGGATATCATATGGTGTGTTTGAGAGGGTTAAATCCCTTGTCTTACGTATGTATTTATTTATGATTGCGCTAATGCTAGCGTAAATATGCCAAAACCGATAATTGTCTACTTATTGGCATTATAAGGAATATTGAAGCATTTTAATTTGTTGTGCCACACACATGCAATTGGGTTTTAGTTGTTGTTAATATGTTGTTACCTTATAATGTTACCCAAGTGACACTTAAGGTTATTACAATTTTGCAGCGGACCATGCAAATCTACTGAATGGAAACTGCCCTCAAGCTTCAAAGTTTTAAAATGTTAAAAAAAATTATATAGTTATTAATTATGAAGTTTTTGAGTTAGCAAAATTTTCTTTTCACAAGTTGTAGAGGCTCTAACACCCTATTGAGTAGTACGAAAAAGTCGTTTTGAGTGAAAGTTATGGCCTTATTGCACTTTTTGTAATATCACGTGTGATATCTATGCATCACATTACATCTCAATGACATCGCATAAATCAAGCAAATGTAGCGACGATTTTTGATTCCAAATTTTAATTTTACAATATGATATGAATTAGAAATATTAAGTCCCATTAATTTATTAAAAAAAAAACCCGCAGCCGAATTTTATAGTAAAAACTACATTTTGTTACGAATTTTGGAAGAAACGCCGCTTCGAGATTAGCAACGCCGGAATGGGGGTGGAGGCTGCTATTCAAAAACGACAACCGTCAAAGAATCGAAACATACTTTTGGCATATTTTACATTCATATCAAAATATAAAATGAAAATTTGGAAGTCTCCACGGAATTTCCATTTTCCCCATTACTGATCACATGAAATCAATAAATGTACTACAGTTGCTTGTACAATCGATTCTGATTTACCTTAAACGTTATCAATATGCAACATTATAATACAAAACGGAGTAAATCCCCTAATTTCAACACATGGTTACCTAGGCAAATCAGGCGGTCCGTTCCGTTGTTGTTTTGTGCACAATTTGTTTGTGGGTTTGTGTTTATCTGAATAATTTTGTAGTTAACACTTTGACAAAAATCGTTAGACAAGTATCTAACTAGAGAGCACCTTTTCATCTGCCGTGGACTGCAGTTGATCGAAACTAGTAATTTATGGGCACAGTGGATAAAACAATTATTGAGATATTTGGGATAGGACAATTTTAGTTTGTGTATCGCACTGTTAGTTGTAAAATGTTGACTTATCTGACCGTGCAGCTAGGTGAACAAAGGGTGGTCTGCCACACAATACCCGTTGAGGCATGAAAAGGTAAAATTTGTCTCTTTATACAAAAGATATCAAAGTGGGCATTGGTCGCATTCTCTACTGCGACTTATGCCGGCTTTCCTTTAGACTTATCGCATTTTTTGCAATGTAGGTATAAATGGGGGCGCCGGTAGTTTTTTGGTATACAAAAAAGAAGAGTCCCTGTTCAAAGCACACCGAATGGTTACGTCTAAAGTGATTTCAAAAATAATTTTCTGAACGAGTCTCTTTTATGAATAATACAAGGTGGCGCAAAAGTAAGCTTCCAATGTTCAGCATATCGGTTGTGACACGTGCAGTGTGTGCTGTTGCACCGTCTTATTGGAACCACATGTTTTCGAATCCCAATTCATCAAGTTGCGGCAAAAAGAACTCGTTGATCATTGCCCTGTAGCGCTCACCATTCACAGTAACCGTTTGGCCCTGAGCGATTATTGGTCAAATAAATAGTCAGCAATATTCCGCGTTCTGGAGCAGTGTAGCGTAACATTGTTTATTAACGTGTATTTCGCATGTGTTTACTACACAAATGTCAAAACAGTACTGACTTTAGGGGCCAACCGCAAAATTTATAGCATTTTCTGATAGGAGGATTACTTTTGCGCCACCCTGTATAATTTAATAAGGACCTGATTTTGTAAAAATATATATTTATGTTCGCCTCTCAAAAGCGATGTGTCTTCAAGAATTTGGGGAAAAAGAAGGTACACAGAACGAAATAGAGGGAAATTCACATAGGGAAAGAGGTTATGATGACAAAAGAAAAATAACAAGAGTGATAAAAGTAGGGTGACAAAAGGGAATAGAAATGACAAATAAGAGTGAAAGAAAAAGAGACCAACGGCAGAACTTCAATACAGAATGATGATAATAGAATGAAGGATGTATATAGACAAAGAGCGCATGGTATGTGGCAGACGAGTTCGAGAATAAATATAGAACAAGTTCAATAACAGTCCATATACATATGTTTTTTATACATATACTAGAGGGACCGGGCAAACTTTGTCCTGCCCAGATATTTACCTGAATGGATCTAGAAATATTGGCTTTTCCTATCCCTATCATTATATCTATCAATATCCCTATCCCTATCCCCATTCCTATCCCTATCCCTATCCCCATAGGTGTAGCTATTTCACACACACACAATTCCACTTCACCATCGATCGATCCATTATTGAACTTTTCTACATTTATACATATATTGAAGCTTAATTTATTAACATCGACGTCAAAATAGTACTCTAACACCAGAACTCTGAAATGTAATCTTCAGAAAATTAATACAATTCCAATGACAAAAGAAGTACATTATACTTACATATCTACCTATATGAGTGAGTATAAAAATTTCCACATTTCGAAAGTTAAAACCCTGCAATGTCCATATAAAATTGTTTCGATTACGCACATTCTACACGCAGTAATAGAAATTCACTATTCAACCGTCATTACAGATTCATGTATAGATATATACGTAGCACATTTACGATTCCATTTATACATTTGTCATTTTCACATAAATTATAGCCAGTTTGAATGGAATAAAATGATGCCACATTTCCGCTATTCCCAGTTGGCACCATGTTTCAGAGTTACCTAAATATGACTGCATAATACGAGTGCCATATAAAGCGGGGTTCTCCTATTCATCTCACATCTATTTGTATACAACCCGCATGCCAAACACCCTTAGCAATACTGCCATCCTTTGCGCCAATTCACTTTTAAATGCTGCCATATTGTATGCAAACGCTTCAATTTCCATAATTGCCTCTACATTAAAGTGCGTGTGCGGTCTCATAACAAACGGTACTTTCAATTTAACACTTATGCATATCAACTTACACATACTGATGTATATACGTACATATGTAACTGCAGCGAAACACCAAACTAGGGACAACTACAATTTTTTCACCAATCTAAAACTATTCCGAAAAGGACGCAATCTGGTCAAATGAAACTTTCAAGTTTTGAAGACTGCTGGAACTATTAGAGCGAGAAATATCGAGGCTTTTGAATTATTTTCGTATATCACCAAACAACCCGTCTCAGTTTCGCTGCGTCTCGCCACTTATAGTAAACCAAGTCCGACTTTAGTAATTATATCTCCGAATGCAATTGAGATATGATACACATCGTTTATTGAAGCACTCATTAGTAACTTTCGTTTGATATACAAATTGTATTAACACATTTGTGGTCCACCTGGTGCAGTTGGCTCCAGCGGTAGTTGCATTGAATTCTCTGGTGCAGATTTTCAGTGATATGCGCCCAACCATATAGAGATAGACAGACGAAAATTCTAAAACCTTTTGCTTTGTATTCTATTGGCTCATTAGTGGTACCTCCTATCACTTGTTCTTGCATAGCTTGAATGTACAGACATCGACCCGTTACAATTTTATTATATGTAGAGATAATAAAAATACATTTTTTTTGAAAAATATTTCGGCTAAAATATTTTTGTTCGACATCTCCATGCTAAAAATACCAGTTGCCTGTGAAAAAAACAATTGACTGACCAATTTGTATGATAGCTTAAATCTATTTGCTTTGGCTGTATGGTACGTTTATACAAACATATATACAGGGTGGCTGATGAATTTTGCTACATTAAGAAACTCAAATAATTTTTTTTTCAGTGTATGGAATTCATTTTGCTTTTATTCATGTTAAAGCTCATTAAATTTTATTAAATATAGCTTAATTAGTTTTAAAAATAATGGAATTTAAATACCCCCCCTGGTCGTCGATGCATGTGCGTCATCTTACCAAAAAGTTGTTCATTACTGCTTGGAGAGTTGAGACAGGAATAGCCGCAATTGTTTCTCGAATGGCTTGCCTTAGTTCATTCAAATTTGTTGGTTTTGCTTTGAAGACTTCCTGTTTGCAATAACCCCACAAGAAAAAGTCAGGTGCAGTAAGGTCAGGCGACCTGGGTGGCCAACAGAATGTGGAGTTTCTGGATATCAGCTTATTGGGAAATTTTCGTCGCAATTCTGTCATAACAGGTTGGGCTATATGAGGAGCTGCACCATCTTGCTGAAACCACACAGAGTTGAAAGAAATTCTCATTGGGCGTAATTCTGGATAGAAAAACTCTCTCAACATGCTCAAGTAACGGTCTCCAGTAACCGTAACGGTGTGACCGTTTTCTTCGAAGAAGTAGGGCCCGACAATGCAGCGTGATGAAACTGCACACCACACTGTGACACGAAGTGGATGCAATTCCGTCTCATGGAGTATCTGTGGGTTGGAAGCACTCCATATTCGACAATTTTGTTTGTTTATGTTGCCGTTTAAATCGAAATGGGCCTTGTCAGACATGAAAAGACAGTTCAACATGTTTCCATCCTCTTCCACCATTTGAAGCATCTTCTGGCAAAATTCCAAGCGAATCGGCAAGTCTGCAGCGTTCAGTTTGTTGGCCATTTGAATTTTATATGGGAATAAGTCCAAATCTTTGTGCATAATTGACTGTAATGACTGTCTGCTTACACCCATTTGAGCAGATAAGCTTCTTGTCGAAACACGTGGATTGATTTTGTATGGCAGCAGCTACAGCAGCGATTGTTTCCTCCGTTCGAACTGAAGGGTTTCGATGGTAAGGTCTTCTGTTGACTGTCCCATGCTCGGCAAAATTGTTTACAAGTCTTATGTCTCTTGCCGCCAAACGTGCGCCTATACTCTCTTTGAACC
Source organism: Merzomyia westermanni (assembly GCA_949987695.1). NCBI lineage: Eukaryota > Metazoa > Arthropoda > Insecta > Diptera > Tephritidae > Merzomyia > Merzomyia westermanni. Next base: position 27,985,897 of record OX465291.1, read on the forward strand.
GAAACTACGGACTCCAGTGCGTGATAGCGGCGGACAATCCAAATTCTTGTTTCAGTGTCCCAGTTATCCATTTTTGTTAAATGTAAAAGTCAATCTGCAAAATAAAAAAAAATTAACCAGATTAATTAAATAAAAAAAAAGTTATTTAATTTTCTTTTGGTAGCGGCTTTCATCAGCCACCCTGTACAAGGAGCATTAAAACAGCCGTTTCATAAATTGCGTGTATTCAGTGCCTTCTACAATACGAAAATTGTGGCGAAACAGAGAACTAAACACACTTACAAATAACTTCCATTATAGCATATGCATATGTATGTACGCTGCAGTCAAACCTGGTAGTTGTATACTGGTTCAATACCAGATGACACAGACAGTCCGACAAATCGAAGTTCTCTCTTATTTCTATATTAGAAACTATACAGATTAAACATGGCGGTGGCCTACGAAATATCAATTGCCAGCCTATGCATCAGAATCATACCAGTCGCCATATTAGTCAGTATATGTGTGACCAGGTTAGTCTTTTCGAGGCTAGGTTTAGCCCTTTAGCCTCATAATTTTAGTTTTAAGTTCGTGGCTGTTTTTAGCTTTTTTTACTCCAAACCTTTTCTGGTCCCAACACCATATTTTTCATATAACATTAAAGTTAGTATTGATGACGAAATACAGAAAATTATTTGAAAAAATTGTCAACTATTTTTAATAGAGTTGATAACCCCATTGCGACATCGCCTAGCTGATAATATGAACTCTTTACAAAAGGGAATTTTTTTTTGCAGTTGATAACTCTTTGAAAGTTACAAGGCCGGATGTATTTTCTCACTTTTAAGAAAAGTCTAGGTATTCTCCAAGTGAAGTAGCATTGATTCAGCTGCAGTTTCGAGAGCTAATAACCGTACAGTGGACAACTGCGACCTCTACCATAGAATTTTGGGCGGAAGTCCGAGAACATAAAAGTTCATTAAACGAACCCCCTTTTTTAGAACTGGTCGAATTCGCTTTTAGCTTTTTGGTATTACCTCTCAGTAATAGGGAGGTTAAAAGAATTTTTAGTGCCAAGGACATTTTAAAAACTAACTTAAGAAACAGATTAAAAATTAAAATGCTTAAAGGCCGAATTAGCCTAGACTTAGACTTAACTTGACTTGAAACCCTTACACCAAAGAAATGAGCAGCAAATGTACATAGTTACTCAGAAAATAACTTAACTTTGAAACTTGTAAAACTACGGATTTTTGATTTCCAACTTTAGTTTTTAAGTTCAAAGAGAGACGTGAGAGAACTGTGCTACCATATAACAACATGGAAAGGACTAGTCCACATTCTAACCAAACGGGTTCCTTTAACTCCTATAAGTATGCTACAAAAACTGAAATTGACTTACACCCCTATGAGAATGGTACACACATAAAAATTGACTTATGTATATTAAATTATAGCCAACTGCATACTTAACGGATTAATCGCTGATCGCTGTCTTTAAAAATTAGTCACACGATTTTTTGAAGGGTTTTTCCAAAAGTATGCAATAGTAAAGCTTTCTATTCCAAGAAGTCGTGTTTCGACAAACACGCTCAAGCACTGTTTAACGCATATCCTTCTATACTTCTAAACAAAGGTATTTGCGAGCTTTATGCATAAAAATGCATTACTGTACTTATTCATTCATGTATGCAGGGTTTTCAAAATTTGGCTTTACAATAAGAACAACAGAATTGTCGGGGATATCAAAGAAACTCGATTTCCGTGATAATATTAACTCGGCGAAACTTCGTGAAATAGATAATAGAATCCAAATCCCCAAGAGAGTCACTTATCTTAAGGCAAAGCAAAATATTTCCATTGTTTGACCGTTTGGCAATCTGACTCCTCATCTAATCGAGATTTAAGCTCGAGTATTTTTTTTTCTCAGATCGTTGGCAATTCGAGATAACGATAAGCGATACGAGTGTTTACATTAGATTGGACAGGGTTACACTGTCAACAATGTAATTACACTGTTAACAACAACAACAACAACAACCGTGTTTAAATTACTCCGCTTACACTAAGGACTCGCCTTGTTGCGCCAATCCGTGTGGAATTCAACACAAGATCATCTTCCAATTGTCTGTGAAATCACCCTCCAGAAAACCTTATTTTGCGAATATATATCGATTTCTATGTTTTTTGTGTTTAGTTGGTGTTCTGTTAACTTTGGACCGATAAATTGGGACCAATTTAACAGGTTTCTGTACTTTTAATACAATATTTATTTTTAAGTCTTTGGTTAAGAATTATTTTTGCAGACAATTTTCGGATCGCATAGCTATTAAGGCTTACTTTTATGATATGAGGTTCCTTAAAGAGGCTTACTCAATCACAAACAATATTTCCGGCCTAACAACCCAAGTTCTTAAGTTGTTAGGAAAACAATTAAATATATTTCTAAATAACAAAGGAGATGATAAATCGAATACATCAATCAGTGATTATTTAATAAACGCAACACGACTCAACTATAACAAAGTGAGAATAAGTATGCCCCCTCAAGATAATAATCCCAGATTGGAAGAAAAAAAATCGCCTAGCGGATAGGATTGTACAAGGTGGCGCAAAAGTAATCCTCCTATCTGAAAATGCTATAAATTTTGCGATTGGCCCCTAAAGTCAGTTCTGTTTTGACATTTGTGTAGTAAACACATGCGAAATACACGTTAATAAACAATGTTACGCTACACTGCTCCAGAACGCGGAATATTACTGACTATTTATTTGACCAATAATCGGTCGGTTACTGTGAATGGTGAGCGCTACAGAGCAATGATCAACGAGTTCTTTTTGCCGCAACTTGATGAATTGAGATTGGAAAACATGTGGTTCCAACAAGACGGTGCAACAGCACACACTGCACGTGCCACAACCGATATGCTGAACATCGGAAGCTTACTTTTGCGCCACCTTGTATATATCGTATAAAGACTGCAGCCCATCGTAGACAAGCTGATTGGACCTAACCGTGCGCTTCATACCATTAAACAGATATTTCAAATACGTAAAAGCTTTCGAAAGCCCAATGATAAGAAAGTCAACACTCACCACCTTTACTACGAGAAGTAAATTGCTCTCTCGACTATATTCTGGTGTATGTACTGGAATGGTAAACGTTGTCGAAATAAAATTTGATGTCGCTTGTAGTTTTATGTACAATCATAAGGCTAACAGCAAACGAATCCAAAACCTTCCACTAACTAGACTATGTTATACGAATAAACAAAGATGCAGCTGCCCAACAGGTGTTCCCATCGGCAGCCGATTTTAGTACCGAGAGTGGCAGTGGCACCTCCCGTAAATTGGAAACCATTTGAAATTTTCTTAACAAATCAAACAAAACTATCTATTAAAACATTTTTGGAATTTATAAACATGCAGCATAAATTAATAAAAAAGGTAGCAATATTTTCTCTTAACCTGCTGCTAGGAATTTTTCAATCACCAACCATTTTGCCACATAATTATTAATTCATTACCGAATTTCCGCATTTCAACAGCTACTCATTTATTTACTTCTTCATAAATTTACAAGCTCTATTCTCTTTTCTTGCAGAAATACACTGGCAAATGTACTTGCAATGCGTCTGATATCCTAGAAGCAATTAAAGATAATGAAATATTACGTGAAACAATACGCGGCCCTCCCGGGTTGCCGGGTAAGGAGGGAAAGACTGGTGCGCCTGGACTCACGGTAAGTAATTGATTGGAAATATTAAAATACTTAACAGATATAAAATAGATGCGAATTTTTAAACTTCAGCTCATAGTTTTATTTCAATTAAAATATATATTTTCTTCAATTTTTAAAATTTAAATTAAACTCCACATCTCTGCATATTAATTAGGTAGCGAAATGTTTGGAACATTAAATTTTAAATGAAATTTGCCCTTGACACGAATTGCCAATATTTCGAATGAGCTTGGACATACGGCAGTGTTGGAAATGTGGTCAATCATCTTCTTTTTTTTTCAATTTTATACTCAGCTGAGTATGGCTCGTAGAATGAGTTAATATGACAAAGTCATATGGAAGAAAATACCGTACAGCAGTAGAAAAAAACTGCTGAAAACGGCCCACCATTTTTGAGAAGCTTTCGACTTGCACTTTACTAATATTTAATTTCTTTAGCATATTTAGAAATGATTTCAAAATTTGATCATCTATCATCAAATTTAAAAACTTGCTCACCATTTTTTGAAGTTTCCAAGAATTTTTGATTTAAGCTTGAAAAAACTGATTCAAAACATTTCTATGAATGAAATATCTTTGTTTTTATACGAAATTAACAAACGAATTTTAGCTGAGGAAGTTTTCTTCATATCCCAGGAGAACTTGAAGCGAGATCTCCCCAAGCTATGAATATAGAGAGTACTCTCTTTGACATCCTCTTGGAACAACAGAAGATTATTTTTTTTTTTCCTGCTCCTATGCTACTTTTTGTGGAGGAAAAGGAGAGATATCCCCAAGTGATGAATAAGAGAATACTCCCCCTGAACATCCTTTCTGATCAATAACAGAGATTTTCATACCCTGTGCTCCGATTTTACTAATCTTGGAGCAATGGGCGAGACCTCCTCATGTTATTTATAAAATATTACTCCCTTCTGGGCAGCCGCCGTGGTGTGGCGGTAGTGTTGCTGGCCTATCACACCTAAGGTCCAAGGTTCGAGCCCTTGTACAGGTACCTTAAAGAGTGGTTTGAAATTTTTTTTTAAAAACGGGGTCGCCCCCGGCAGTGCTTTGGCAAACTCTCCGAATGTATTTCTGACATCGAAGGCTTCTCAGCAAAAATTCATCTACAGATGCCTATCGGAATCGGCATAAAACTGTAGGTCCCGCTAATTTTTAGGAAAAACACAACACAAATTGGTAGAGAAGCTCGGTCTTAATCTCCTCTGAGGTATATATCGCTCCAATTTCCGAATTTCTCTGCTAACAGAAACGAAATTTCAACAAATGCAAAAAAAAACTTTCAACTAAAGAAAAAGCAGAAATTGTATAAATCATAAAATTTGTTTAGCCATCTAAGATCATCATTGCTCGCTTACAAGTTTTTAAACTGTACTCTTCATTTGCTTACATAGAAGGCTTGAGGCATGATTCTTATTGGTAGTTTAGTGGGAAATTAAATGTTTTCCGTATTACTCATTTAGGAGATTTTCTAAAATTCTCCAAAGCTCCCCATTACTCGATTGGTATTCATCAAAGAGTAATAACAAAAACTTTTTTTTGGGAGGTGAAAGGGACATTTTATGTTACTAGCCCTCCTAGGACATGCAATGTTAAAAGGGAGTACACAAAATTATATGGTAATGATACGCTGGTTAATCGGCATTAATCTCCCATAGCTTTTGAAAATGGACGAAATCGGATGATATCAACTCCCACTGTTCGCAAATCATATATTTATGAAACACAAAAAAAATGTATCTTTTTTATATATTTCTAATAATATCTCTATATATGTTTTATATATTTCAATACTTATGACCAACTTAGAGTAAAGGCTGAAACTGTAGAGTAAAATTAATTTATCGTAAATTTTTGAAATAGAGTCTGAAACCGCCCACTATTGATTAAGTTTATTTAACAAATTTATAAATCAAAAAGCCTCTAGATGTCATGATAAACTTTCATAACTCGACACACCGGTTACCCTTATTAAAATAAATGTATCTGAGAAAAACAGAAGAAATCGGCTAATGACCACGCCCTCTTTTATGTTAGAGATATTTAAAATTGTCATAGACAAAAAAAGAGGCACAATTTTTGCGAAAAATTGTTTTATGTCTATTCCATTTTGCTTTCAACAAATAATGCTAAAAAAGTAAATCTTTTTAAGTGGGCGTGGCGTGACCCGGTTTTAATTCTGTAAGCTTACATCAGGCGATCTAATAACTAGTACACAAATTTGGAAAGCGAATTTGGTTCGCTGTTAAATCGAATGCATTCAACGCGTTTCTTTTATTGAGGCTGGTGGTGTTGCTCTATTCGAAGTTCAGCATATTACGGATATATTTTTCCCACTCAGTATCAAAGGAATGCGCCTTATATATGTAAGTGCACTTAAAGCTTTTTTAACATGCTATGTGCATGCCTATGAACGCGGCTACATATAACGCCCATTTTTCCTTCATTTATATTTATATTGGCACTTATGTGCTGCGATTCCGCTTGCGATAGGAAGGAAGGTAATATAAATTTTTGAACTTGCATTGGTACTTTTTTACATCACAGGAAACCGTTTTGCAAATAAATCATTAGCTCTTAATTGCCTGGAATGGCAAACGATTGTTGCTCGGTTTTGATACGAAAGGAGCTTTGAAATTGTGAAAATAATTATGCGCATGTGTTGTATATAAGTTGGTGAGATTGGTTAGCAATTTATTACAACCTTAGCTCCGTTGGAGAAGAAAATGTAAATCTTAAAGTATTGATATTTTCAGTATCTCGAATCAAGGAATATTTTCATATAAAAAGCCATTTTACATCTTTTAGGTGCATCAACATATCTCACTTTGGTGTTATCTTGACTAACTAGGTTCATATATACATATCTGGATTTTTCCACAGTTATTGTTGAGTTTTAAGCTTTAGTGATATCATATTAGTAATGGCATCATGATTTTTACAGGTGTAGGGAAATACGTGAGAGGCCTTCGCACAATTTTTATTGAATTCTCTTATTTTACAACAAGTGACACAAATCACAAACGTACTTAAATACATATGGTAATTCTGTTTTACAAGTGATAACATTTATATTATTTATAAGTATATATAATAACTAACTACCACATATAATAGTCCCTGTACATGTCTACTACTACACAGGTGACGTCTGAGAACTATAATTGTAATTGTGTGTAATGAATAATTTTGAAGATTTTCCCTATACTCATTCAAGTTAATTTGGTTATGTAGTGGCTGATTGGTATCAGTCAACGATTGTGATTATATCTTGACTAGTTTGGGATCATTGTGGCACGAAATTATATTCATACCGGAGGATACAAGGACAGCTTTTGTAACACTTCCGCATGAGTTCGAGTCATTAGAGCATTTTTTTAAACTAGTTTATTTATTCCATTTTCTGGATCGAAATCATTTTGGAGATGTTTCTAGACCAAACTATCTTATTTCAGTTCAAGTATTTCCAGGAAATTTTGCGCTACTTCAGGGATCATATCTTAATTTATTTGCCTCAAATGTGCGCGTGCTGAGTTGGTCGATAAAAATTTGGTAACTCAACCAATCCCGAAAATAATCTCAATACGGGGATGAAACGGTCATGATTGACGCTTTTAAATTGAAATCGACGAAATTAGTGATTTCACCACACCAACTTTTTTATTCGCATGAGAAAAAAACAATATTTTCTTTTTTTTTTATTTATTTCTTGCAAGGAGTAAGCGGCACTCTGAAGTTAATACTTTTGGCTTTTCGCAGAAAAAAATTAAATTAGACGCATTCAAAAACATGTGACTGGGAAGAGCGTAAAATATAGAGGCAGATCGTATAATGACAACCAAGAGAGTCTACAAACCATATACATTCATGCAAGGTGTGTGAGATTTATAAGGACAAATTTAGAAGACAGAGAGAAAATTACGTTGTCTACTAGATTGGATTTGAATTGCTAATATATGTTTCACATAATTGAAAACACATACACCATTTTACTGAGTGTACATTTAACATGCCTGGATTATGAGTTTCTCAAAGAAAACATTTTCTTATTAATTATCAAAGCTCTAATGTTCAGAATAACTAGCATTTGAAGTTATTATTTCGAGCTTACCATTACATTTTGGAGCTGCTACCTTTTTTTATTTTTAAAGGCCTTAAATATTCAAGGGGCTTTACAATAATTTCCTAGGGGCTAATCTGTTTTTTTAGTTTTGGGTTCTATCACACATTATACGAAACAGAAACTCTGGTGCCATATTAGAAAGGTGAAATTTTGTGGGGCGTTTCCTTTTATCATAAAACGAAGTTCTGCCACAAAAAAATATAAGAACATTTTTTTCCAAAATCTATTCAAAATGCACAATTTCACCTTTGTCCCTTTTTCCCTGTTGTTAAAGTTCTTTTTTTAATATTTCGAAAACTACTGCATTCAAAAATAAACTTTGTCACTTAAACTTTGGTTTCCTCGGAAAGCGGTGCCGCAATATACCGTTCGCTATATAGCGGCCTCTATGCCTACCGTCATTAACGGCATCACTTTCCTGTAAAGTTCGATGAGCGTTGCGGTCAAATTGGCCGATTTTGTTCTCACTATTTTGCTGCCTGTTTAATGAGGTTTTGATTTTTGTTTATTCCTAATATTTTTTTCAAAAAAACAGGAATGTCACAACTGTTGTTTTGTGTAAAAATATTAAAAATATTTGATTAAATTCTCACCGTTTTTGAATATGGAAAAAAACGCTGACGAAGGATTTGCCACCGTCATGACGGCAGTAATATTTTATGCTTGCCGCTGTATTACGTTACGGTGAACTTCACCGTCTTCTTAGTTTACACGTAATTACTTTTATATTGCAATGTTTTTGACAACCTACTCTACCGCTATGTGACGGCCGCTGTATAGCGGCACCGCTTTCGAGGAAACCACGGCTATAGAGGTATAAAATATATTTAGAAAAAAAAAAATTTAATTTCGAATTTTATAAAAGTTTTAATTTCTAATTTTAGAAAATTTTTAATTTTTTATAAAAGTTTTAATTTCTAATTTTAGAAAATTTTTAATTTTTTAAAATCTTCAAAATTAAAGTTCGCCATTACATTTGGATATCAATTATTTTGTGATCTATCTAAAGATATCCTGAAATTTTCAGCATGGTGTTTTTTCAAAAATATAAATTTTTGAATTGTGGCAAACCATTTTTTTTAATTTAAAATTACTAAATTTTGACCACTGAAAATTTTTTTTCTTACTAGTGGAATGTAGAAACAAGTGGAATTAAAACAAAGAACTTAGTAAATTTTTTAGGGGGTACTTAGTGGTATAAAAAAAATTTGAATAAAAATTTTCAATTTTTAAAATCGTAAAAATTAAGGATCGCCATTACATTTTTCTGTGATCTGCCTAAGGATATCTTAAAATTTTTAGAAAGGTGGTTCTTTTTTTTTTTTTTTGGAGCTGTGTCAAACAATTATTTTTTATTTAAAATTACTAAATTTGACCACTGAAATATTATTTTCGTGCAAAAAGTTTTTTTTAGACTTTTGTTTCTACATCCCACTATTATGAGAAAAATATTTTCATGCGCAATTTGGGCAACAGTTAAACACTATTTGACCTCGACCAAACCATAAAGAAAATTAAAAAAAAAAAAGTTTGTGCTAATTTCAAAAAAAAAACCAAATTTGGGAAAAACTCTAAAGCGCCCTTTTAAAAATTTCAGGATATTTGAAGATACATCAGAATTTCGCTACGAAAAAATTTGAGTCCAAAACTTAAGGGCGAACCTTAATTTTTGCAATTGTGAAAAACTAAATTAGTCATTAACGGTGCCGATGCATGAGGTCGAAGTGTCGGAATTGATCTGGGCTTTGAATGTGGTATATACTCTGTCATAAGCAGACAATTCAACTAAGCAGTATTAATTTCCTTTTATAAAACTTCTTTTCATTTAATTCTTTAACAACATTTTTCTCGACTGAATTTTTCACGGTTTCAGCTGAAATTTCACGCTTAACGCAAAAAATTGAGGTATTTTTAAAATATACCTCAGTTTTCACAACAACAGCTAAAAAATGAGATATACGAATTTGTTGTCATAGCCTACAGCAGGCTGCTTTGTCCTCGTACGAGCTTCAAGTGAAAAAATAACACTAAAAATATACATATACTAATACACACACATATATACATGAGTTGTCCATCAGCCAGCATTGAGGCAAAAGTGAAACTTAAGTACGTTAATGGTGCAGCTATTTTGTGACAACTATGAGTGTAAGGACGAGAGAATCTGAGACGCTAGCGGAAAGCAAGAAAGTTTGTTATCTTCTAACAAAGTAAATATTTTGTATGCCTTGAGCTATGTACCATACATACAATCACACACATTCATACAGACTTAAGTTAACATGAAAAGCGGAAATAAGAAGTAGTGACGTGTAGCGCTAGTATATAAGGAACAGGTTCCGCTTAGTTCTGTGTGTTGGGAAGCAGGTCCTTGATTTGATTTCAGTGTGTTATCGAAATAGTTTTGATGCCACGCCAATTTTTGAAAATCAGTACATATGTAGCTTTAAGCATATCAAGAGGTCGTTTTCTAAGAAAGCTTACTTAAAGTAACATCCATATAGTTACAGCTTTCTCTACTAATTTTACCAACTTCCAGACCGTGCATTGACATTTGTCATCCCATTTCCAAGAAATGATTTCCAAAAAAAGACGTATTTCGTCTTAATAAATAAGAGGTTACCCTGTTCTGATATCAAGATCGAAGTTAGCCTAGGATGAACCGCGTCTGTGTCAGAAGTTTTCTTTCCTCTGCGGTGGTACTAATGTCTATATGACGAAATTTACCGTGGAGGACTTGACAAAGTAGTTAACAGGGCTTGCGTGTATGAAGTTGAGGGGCTGCCGTCTAACCTTAAGCTCAAGCGGCGTTTTGTCCTCTCAGTGTGGCTTTTCTCTTCTTTAGTGGTCTTTTGTGATCTTAAGTCAATTCAGTGAGCAAACCAAATCACCTGTAACTCACCCTGGACTACAAAAATGGCGCTAGTCTGCAAGAGATCACTTGTGTACAGAGCTTTCTTCTGCTGACTCTTAGCCCATGTTTTTAAGAAAACAGGACAAGTGCTGAGCAAAGGCCCGAAGTATTTATATACCTTTTACTCTTTTGTTATGACCACGACCCTGTTGATGCTTATTATAAAATAGTTTTAACCAATGGGAAGATAGAACAATCACTAGCAGACAGCCCTACACAGGACTGCTGTAGAGCGCAAATCTCCAGTAGGCGCATGGCTGAATTATGTTCCCATTTTGGCATTGGATGGCATTCAATTGATTGCATTCTTCGTTCTTGCCAATTTCGCTTTTAAGGACACTACAATGATAAGGCCACTTGGCCTGGCGGCCTACAGAAAGCTTCGCGTCCAACCTTCTCTACCTACTTCGATACATTAGTATACTATTTAAACGTTCTATCCAAACATGTCCTTAGTCCTATTGCTCCTTCGAGGAAACAACGATATTTAAGCTAGAATGGCGCAGTCACTGTCACTCAGTAGTCTATCCGAACCTTTATAAAATCAAACCCGGAAAGTGTAAAATGGAAGGGGCTCATGAGCTTTGCCCTCAATATCCAACAAAGTATACCTCTGTTTCCTATCGTTTTAATAGTGCTAACCGTACAAGTCGAAGGAAGGCTTCCTTGTCTTATACTTCAGGTTTCAGCAAGACTCTAAATTAGATAGGATTGACAGGAAAATATAAATTGCTCTTAACTTCGATGTGGGCTAGAGAAAGTCACACCTGATAGAATCGGTCACTGCTGTGAAGGATGGTATTGTAATGAATCCCTCTCTTAAAAAATATGCCTTCTAAAGAAGCTAATCTACTTAGCGGTGTCTGGTTCTTTAGAACTCAATTTCCGCATATATATCTCCATAAAAACAACCGCACCATATCAACTCCACAAATTTAACAAATTTCTGTCTTTGAAAGGAGACATCGCCATAGTCCACCGACTTAAAACAAAGTGGATACGTTGGCTTGGCTACATGCCGCGAATGGGAGACGATGTTCCGGCCCGAAAGGTATGCATTTTAAAGATGAAGTGTAGAGCGATCTACCATCTATTGATGAAGATGTAGCGGTTTACCTTTTTTGATCTTGGTACCGCTTACTTTTTTAATATAGAGAACATATATCTTGTACCAAATAAATTCGTTGCTATATCGAATTGCAGCTCTTTATAACCTGCTAGCTTTTTCCAAAAACCGTATACAACCTGTGCCGTGCCCAACGTATTTCTGAACCTACCGTGAGAGTTTGATAGACATCCACAATTAACTGGGGATATTAATGAAGCACAGAGTAAACACAAAATATGTGGCCGTGGCAGCGCCCACTTTTAAAAAATTATATAAATCTTAACTAAAGGATACATATATCTAAATAGCATTATTTTAGATCAAATACATTTACAGCTATGGCGAATTGACATTTAATATAATCTGGGAGCGTAAGACCGCCCACATCTCCAAAACTATATATAGCCCGTGTCGGACCCAGAGAACGCCTGAACCTATCGTGAAAGTTTCATAGACATCAACAATAAACTGTGGATTTTAATGAAGCACAAACAAAACACAAAATATGTGGGCGTGGCACCGCCCATTACTCCAAAACTATGTAAATCTTGACCAAGTGATCCAAATATCATTAATTCATACCAAACACCTTTAGAGATATGACGAGTTGAAATTTTATATGGCCTGGGGGCGTGGTACCGCCCACTTTTCCAAAACTATATATAGCCTATGCTATAACCAGTAACCCAAGCATATACTTTGAAAATTTCATGAAGTTCGGTTTAGTACTTTGGACGCCTATGAAGGACGCAGAGACACACATATACACATTCATTTTTATTTATAAGATCCTGTAACTAAATTACCATATATTTAAACCCGGGTCGTTCGACTGCGGTTCTGTACACCCCTATTACAACATCTGTAGCTCGTCATGCAGTCATATTAGCATACAAAAGCAGGCATAAGCGTTTTATCACACATGGCACACAATGCGAACACATTTTCACACACAAAAATTTGACATTGAGAAAAGCAGCGTAACTCACTGTGAAAATGTTTGCTTAGGCTATTGTTGCATTAAGTGCATGATGCAACTTGATATTTTACAAGCTCTTACATTGCTTGGCTCTGCATTGTAGACATTTTGATAGTTATTTTGCCTGCAGGCATACAACCCGACAATTTGAAGACGGAGGTAAAGAAGCAGATAAACAATGTAAGGAAGTGGAATGTGCAGTGCACATTGATGTTCGTGCGTACGAGTGTGTGCAACGGAATCTTTTGAAGCACTTATGAGCGTAAGAAAGCAAAATTTTGCATGTACTTGCAACAATTGTTATTGCATCTAATAGGATTTTAATGATTTAGCATGCTTTTATGAACAGATTTGTATGTGTTTGTGAGAGTATTAGGTTGAAAAGGTTAAGTGCAATTATTTAGGAGCAAAAGTTTCTATTGAATTGAATTCAAAGGGCAGGTTTTAAGAAATTTTGAGCATGGAAATTTAGTTTCTCAGTGATAGTGATATTTTGATCATATTAACCCAGATATTCCGATTGCAAGCATGTAAATATTTTTAGAATACTTTGTATTTATATTTGGTCAAAATTACAATAAAAAGACATTGTTGTTGTGGTTTTATAAAAATTTATTTGGAAAAATGGATTCCAGAGCCGTCCTATATATTTATAATACATTGGGCACATAGCATACTGCCAACGGGTTTGAATTTATTCGGTGCGATATGTAACAAAACATCTCACGTGTAATCCCACTTCGCACTTTTGGCACTTAGTTGTGCTTTTCTGATGGCAAGCCGCACATCGGTTGGTTTCTCTTGTGATATTACAAAATAGTCCAATCTATCAAAGCGCAATTGTTCCTTGCTATCTCTCAAAGGATGTCCTTTTTGGTTACCTTACCTTTTTTATTTTGGCAGAGTAAGGTTGTCGCAATGCTTCTTCGGAAAGATAATTCGCTCAATGTGCCATCAGGCATTTTGCGCTACCATGTTTATATCCACAAAATCTTCATATCCAGAATCTTCATCTGTAACATCTTCAATTGCATTTGTCGCAGGAAACAATGTAATGAAATCGGTGTTTAAATCAACATCCTCCAAAAGAGCCAAAGCTTCCTGCAAAGAAAATGTTCTACATATAGGACACTCAGATTTTCGCTAATATTACAAAAACAAAAAATGACAGAAATGAACAAGACATGATATATCACTAAGGTTATACGTTTTATAATTGATTACATACAAAATACTTTGTTTATTAATTATTAGTTAAGAAAAATTCTACTTACCGTGCAAACGTTACGCCATATTCCGACATTTTGAAAAACTGTCAGGTTTATGATTCAATAACACGAAAACTATAAAAAAAACTAACCAAGCGTACTGTCGACCGCGAGCTACTAGCAAATACTAACTTAATAAACAAAATAAACTGTACATAAAAGCACGTGGCGCGTTATGCAAGCACAAATTTGGGCGTGCTACATGTAGGACATTGGGCATATCCGGGTTAATATAGAGTAGAGTGTGCAAAAATAAAATTTTCTTTATTAAATTACATATATCAATATACCTTTCAGAATAGTGAAAAAAATACTGTTAAAGCATCAGACCTTAGTATTAATTTTTAGTAGTCTTTCATTGCTAGCTTTTTGACACTAATTTAATTTCTGCCCAAAAACTGCCAAACTGTTGAGGAAAGTAAAATTAACTGCATACAGCTTAGTAGGAAATTGCATACCATATAAGTTTTTCTGTACAAAAACCTTAGTAGGTGATAGGTAACAAGATCAACGAAAATAAGGTCAATTGACTTTATTTCGCATAGCAAATGGAAATAGCGTCAATTGACCTTGTTTCGCTTTTCGAAAGGGAAATAAGATCTGTTGACATTATTTCTATTATAAATATTTAATTGTTTACGTTACGTGATTGTTTTTTTTTTCTTTTAATTCTCATTGTGTAGGTGATATGAGCTTAAAAAGCTTTTTTGATAAATTTTAAATTATTTAAAAAAGCTCCGCAGGCGCAAAATTTGTAACAAAAAATCACGCAATTTTTAATTCCAAATTTTCAATTTATATTATAACTAGCAACCCGTACCTTGTTTCACACAGGTTGATAATATTTAAAACAACTTTATAATTAACATTACATACATACGTCCGAAGTGAAGTAACGCTACCGAGCTCTTTCGCGAATTCATCAAATGAATGGCTCGCCACAGCTGTCGCTTAAGGCACGCTGACTTATTCGGTTGGCAGCGAACAAACACACAAACAGATTTTTTTTGGGAAAAAGTGCTGCTTTGGTTAAACAATTTTGGTTAAATAAGAAAGAAATCAACTATTTTTTCGATGCAGAACGAACGTAAATATTTCAAAGTTTAACTTCAAGGAAGATTCATTCTAATCGGTTGATTAGGTTATGATGTATGGCTGTGTAAACCAAAAATTTATGTTTTTTTACTACATTTTGTACGATTGCCACGCCCCCTTTATATATTCTTTCACATTATATAAAAAAGTCCATCTCACAAAGCTAAGCTTTAAAATGCAAAACCCCGCTTTCAAATCGAAGCATTCTGTGCGAAGCCAATTCCGTACATAGCCTTTTAGCGACTTTATTTTATAAGTAGTATAGATAGATATGAAGTTAAAATTTTAATTTTTTTTAAGACACAAATTTTTTTTTTTTGAATAGGTTACATATTCTCCCGTTTACTTAAGATTTTCCCGCATATGGATTCCTTTAAGCTCCTATGCTAGCAACTTATGTTACTAGGCCGACTGCCGCCTGAGCGATTTGATCCCATACAACGGGTGTATCCTGAGCCTTCCAACCCGCTTAGGGTTATTAGACTTCTTCTCGATTGTGATGTTTTCAAAGCAATATGATAGCATAAAAATCTAATAAGATTCCAAAATTGGCGTTCAGTATAAATGCTCTGCATAAAAAGTCCTTTCGCTTTTCTATGTACATATAATAAAATTGTAATCTCTGTGCATTGCTGATATTCATGAAAACTTACCAGGAAAGATCATGATTAAGCTAGTAGAATCCAAAGCAGCAGTTTTAAGAATTTTTGTCCGTCTGTCTCTATGCTTGGACGCGCATCGCTCAAAAACTGCTAAATAGAATTGAATGCAACTTTTACCGTTGCATTACTAAACGTCTAACTTAAAACTAAAGGTACCCCTTATTACGATAACTCGACTGGTTTCTGGATTATCGACAAAAATGTGAACCAGGGTGACCCAAAATATGTTAGTACAAAATGGTTATCAAATGAAAGGTGTTAATGAGTGCTGAAACAAGCGATGTGTGGTTTCGGAGATATAGTTAATAATAAAAATCCGACTTAGTCATTAGGTCATGTTTAGAAAAAAAGTCAAAAATTCAAACTAAAACTTTTTGAACAGCTGACAATCGTTAAATTATAACAAACTACACATTTTTATACCTATCGCTCTCATACGAGACCTCAAATTTAAATATCATACGAGCTAAACAGGAAAAACTAATTTTTAAACAGGTGGCAGCCCAAGCAAATTAAACCTTTCTTCACATCAGCAGGTTTAGCCCTTTCATATGCACCTCATTATGAAAAACCGGGTTAATGGAGTAAATCCAATACACTGAAGAAAAAATCCCTTAGCGTATTATATCTATATATAGGACTAAGTAGCAACACAACACTTTCTATATTTTTACCACCAAATTCATACAAAATATAAAAGTTTTATAAACCTTTTTAAAAATACATTTCCATACAACATTTTTAATTATAAGAACTTTAGTTTTTATGAATATGTATAAATTAATCTCACATTTTATTTTGAAAAACAAAAATATGGTTTTCTAAATTATTTTCTTTATTATTTGAATTAGCATCCAGTTGAACGAAGTTTAATGGAATATGTCCAACGAAAAACGGTTTGTTTGAAACTTGAAGCTCATTTGAAACTCTTTGGTAGTCGCTAGATGCTCACTATAGCAAAATACCACATTTCTCTTACTAAAATCCTAGTTCCTAATATGTATAACTAACGACCGGGTTCACATGTGATATGTTTAGTGCAACTGACCGAAGCATACAAATATTGTACTTATTTTTTTCTTTGGGCATTACATACGAGGTGTGTTCAAAAAGTATCGCGAATTTTGTGTTTTTTCAAAAATTATTTATTTATTCATGAATATCTATTTTGTCCCCTTCAAAGTAATCCCCATGAGATATTATACACTTGTGCCAACGGTTTTTCCAATCTTCGAAGCACTTCAAAAAATAATTTTTTTGTATCTTGTTATCTCGTCAAGAGAAGCGTAACGTCGTCCTTTCATGGGCCTCTTCAGTTTAGGGAACAAGAAAAAGTCACAGGGGGCCAGATCTGGGGAATACGGTGGCTGCGGCATCATTAGTGTGTTAGTTTTGGCCAAAAAGTCGCGCACAAGCAACGATGCGTGAGCAGGGGCGTTATCGTGGTGCAAAAGCCAATTTTTGTTCTTCTTTGCACATCTTCTCGGCCTTCTGAGAACATTTTGTACCACCGATAAACGTTTCTTCGGTCCAAGGTAGCTTCTCCGTATGCCACAGTCAACATTCGGAATGCATCCGCGCACTTAATTTCGTTTTTCGCACAAAATTTGATACAGGTTCTTTGATCCATTTTTTTGAATAGGTAAAAATCGAAGACGATCCAAAACACGTGCAAGCAAAATAGCTGTCAACAATTAACTGAACATTCAAAATGGCCGAGCTTGTCGGCATAAGTGAGAGACATGAGTACCAACATAACGCCACAAAAAATTCGAAATTCGAATATACGTAACCAGCGAAAATTCCAAATTCGCGATACGTTTTGAACACACCTCGTACACCGCGTTACACACTTTCTGTCCTATGAACCAAATCTACTTTTTCGGAAAGTTGGGAAAAAATAAAAATACACGTGTATCGGCGATTTTCATGTACACGTGAGAATTTTTTTTTTATGTATAAAGTATAAAGCTCGTAGTGTCCGTCTGTCCGCCTGTGGGAAAGACTTTGGATGGATTTTTAACCCTTTTGCAATTCAATTGTGCAATTTAATGTTTCATCTGTCATACCAGTTGTAAGTGTTGTAAAAGTCAAACAGTTTAGAGTTAGAAAGTTACTATCGATAAACTTTAAATATATGGAGTAGGATGGGTCGAAAATAATTTTTTTTTAGAACGCTTTAGTATTTTAAAAAGTTGTAGTCCCTTCAAGTTATGCCGAAGAAAGTGAAAAAAAAATTCAGGAAAATCTGAGAATTGACAAAAATCTATTTTTTAAAAAATTTGACGTGATACATTTCCATGAGTCTGCCTGCAAACATTCAGCCCGATCGGATCACGGAAAAAGGCTAAAAATCGATCCAAAGTCTTTCACACAGGGGGGCAGACGGACACTACGAGCTTTATACTTTATACTGACGTGTACATAAAAAAACGCGGATACACGTGTATTTTTATTTTTCCTCCCCTCTCCGAAAAAGTACAAGGTGGCGCAAAAGTAAGCTTCCGATGTTCAGCATATCGGTTGTGGCACGTGCAGTGTGTGCTGTTGCACCGTCTTGTTGGAACCACATGTTTTCCAATCCCAATTCATCAAGTTGCGGCAAAAAGAACTCGTTGATCATTGCTCTGTAGCGCTCACCATTCACAGTAACCGTTTGGCCCCGACCGATTATTGGTCAAATAAATAGTCAGCAATATTCCGCGTTCTGGAGCAGTGTAGCGTAACATTGTTTATTAACGTGTATTTTGCATGTGTTTACTACACAAATGTCAAAACAGAACTGACTTTAGGGGCCAATCGCAAAATTTATAGCATTTTCTGATAGGGGGATTACTTTTACGCCACCCTGTATATTTGGTTCATAGGACACAACCAAAGCTCTTACCTAGCTACCTTAGTTTGTTTGTTACAAATAAAAAAATCGCTCCATTGGTTTCGTTTGAAGTCAAAATTAATATTTTTTTGTTAAGCTGTTTTCCATATGCCACGAAATATGAACTCAACGAGCAGATACGGTGATAATTTCTGTCAAATTCCTTGCAACTATTTCGAATGTTTAATGTTTTTTGCAGGGACTAAGTTTACTACCCAGACATGTTTATTGGGCAGATAAACCTTAAGAGTTAAATACGAAAACAGCTTCAGAACTTTAAGCTAGTTATCAATCAAATAAGTAGGTAGCTTCAAAAACTGTCGGGCTTGAACGCTCTATATCGGTCTATAGCAGCTTGCAAAGATAATGCCGTGCCAACCTACTGAAGACTAAAGTTGCGAACGACTCAAACTTAACCCTAATAAAAATTAACATCACCTACACATTAAAAATCATTAGCTTTTTATTTTTCACTTGTACAATTTTATTTTTATTGTTATTTTTATTTAGGTCTAATTGGTTTTTATTTTTTTCAATACTTTTTTCTTTCTAAATTTACATATTTTTTTTTGTTGCTACATTGCATGTTTTTAGGGCAATAAAATATGTAGAAACAACGGAAATTCCGTTACTGACTTGTCGCAACCCAAACAATATTACGAACTACCAAGCTAATCCCCTTAACTTAGCGCAATTAATTAAATCAGATAAAATAAATGTGCTTTAAAAACAACAACTCGAAGAAGAGCGCAATAAAAGGAAAACAGCCACACTGTTACGAAAGAAGAAAGCTACCTTAAGAAAAGTGTGAGAAATAAAAATAAAATAAAGAAAAAATAAAATTGCAAAAATAATAAAATAAAACAGTTACCAAACCCCAACAACAGCTATTACGGTCCACATATCTTTTTACATGTTATAGCGTGCACAAATATAAATAAAGGTCGGTATAAATAATATAGAAGAAGTTGAGAAGGAGTTAACGGAAGGCAGCATTGACATAGCGTGCGCGCCTTAAAGCATGCAGTAAAGGCGTGCCAAATGATAGAACATTTATTGACATTTCGGAGGCTAGATTGAAGTAAACTGAAATTATACATGCATTGTAAACACATTTACGAAAGTCTAATATTGTGTATATAGCAAATACTGCCAAACACCAATCTGTATAAAAGTAAGGCACGCGACCAAAAAAAGTGGGTAATTTTATTAAGAAGCGTTCACTTTTTAATGACGATTAGAGTTCGGATTATATTCAAAATGAAACGCCTAAATGTAGGCACTATAACCACTGAAAAAACTTGAAAAAGTAGCATATGTCTAGGCGCACGATTTTGCTTAAATCTGATCCCCAATAATGATGACTTTGCTTTTCGTGGAAGTGTTACATCTGAAAGGGTACATACTTTTAGGCACGCTTCGTTTCAACACAAATCCTGAATATATGAGTTGATCCATACCAGCCATGGCTAAACACATCTGTCGTTGCGCCAAACTCTGATTCTAACACTATATCAAATTTCTACCTGCACCAACGCATAATTATGGGAATTGTACAGAAAACAACAAGTGCCCAAAAGTATGCAGATCCTAAGAGGTCACGTGCCACTCACTGTTTATGCAGATCTTTACCCGTTGTGGTTCGCAGGTGTGCTGATATTCATCAGAAAAAAAATTATGGATCCAAGTTTTCCCTAGGCAGAAGTGGCTAGATTTTTGGAGCAACTTGTACAAAAATGAACTAACTCGGAAACGAACGCTTTAGAGAAAGTAGTCTATCTGTATAAAATTGTAATCGTTTTTTATGGCAAAATGGCTCTTTCTAAGTCTTGATAGTTTATTCTTCAGATAAGTCCACTTGATATAGACTATATCGCTCTCGCTAGATGGAAGTGGAACCACTATATTTTCAAAATCCGTATATGAGTTCAGATTTTTTCGTTTTTGGAAGGTACATATATGCGTTTGATATTTAATCAAAAACTCTGTTACAAAAAAGAAATCACTCTAGGTATCAATGTACTCGGCTGATTTATAGTGAGCTGACCAAATTAAGTAAATTTTGCTGGAACTTAGCTACTATAGCACGCAACAGATTTCCTAGCAAAATATAAGTGATTGAGTTGAGTCATGGCACCGGTGCCAGTTTTAAATTTCTGTAAATATATTTGTAAGCCACTACTTTGCTTGTTCTTGTTTGAGAGTAATTAACCTATTATAAAAATAAAATATTAAGTATTGATTTAGAACTAACTCTACTTGCTAATTGTATCTTGTAAATCTTTTCAAAAAGCTTGATGCTAATATTACTGTATCTAAATTTATATCATGCTACAACTTGCTAACTATCTTTACTCATCATAATTACTAACTCTACTTATTAATCTTTTCTTTTCCTACTTACAGGGTGCTACAGGGAAACCAGGTGAACGCGGTGCCCCCGGTCCGAAAGGCGACCGCGGCGATAGGGGCGATCCTGGCTCCCGCGGTCCCGAGGGTTTGCAAGGTCCTAAGGGTGAGCCAGGCGTCGACGGTATGCCCGGCGTGCAGGGTCCACCTGGACCAGCGGGCCCACCTGGCTTGCCAGAGAATTACGATGTAAGTATACGCTTTATTTATTTTATAAACATTATGTTGTATAAATATACAGACGGTATGCGGCGCTTGAATAGGTATAGACTTAGAATCTGCAGTAAAAGTTTGCACCTATTCAAGTATCGCGCGGTAAATGTATGCTCATAAGATTTTTATTATACGATTTATAAGTAGTCGAAAGCAGATTTTACTATTCTTGATGCATAATGTACTATCCGATAACTGTTCATCTACCGAATAAGAAGAGGAAGCAACACCAAATATCGCATGCTATCAAATCGCGGGTAAGGAATCCTTCATGCTGTACTAAAATTCAACTCCATAAGAGTAACCTTAGATCAGCTTTTTTACCGCGTGGTGAGTTCCTTACGCGCGTATTAATAGCATGCCAGCCTTTTCGTTGGTTTTTCTTGTTATTCTCTGCTCTTTGCTCTCTATCTTAAAATAGAATACACCATTTCGAATTCTCATCAGTTGGCTATAAAGGCATCAAATTTGAATACATTTGTATGACTATGTTATAAATGACGTTATGAATTTAAATATTACTAAAAGCAACATAAAATTGGCCTTAACCTTCTGTTTCGGTTTTGTTAGACGAAATTAATGTGCCACTGAAAGTCGTGAATGCAAAAAGCTTGGTCTGCTAAAAGATAAGAATAATGTTTAAAATTTATTAGAAAATTTTTTCAAATTACTGAGAGATATCGATATTCAGACTTATGTTTCGTTTACCGAAAATCGAGAAAGAGCGTGGCTCGCTATCCCATCTCTGTTGATGGAACATTCTACGGCAGATCATCTACGACTTCAGAGTAATCTAACCGACTATGGATATAGCAACATTTGACTTTTGTTCTTAAACTGGTAATCGCTGCATTAGAAAACTGTTTGAAACATAATGGTGATTTTTAATTTATAGTTAAAAGAGCTGTTAGCCGGGTGTATTGTGATTTATACTCAAGAGTAACAGTAGTCAGTTAGTGCGTTTTATAATTAACATCTAAAATAAAACATGTTTATTATAGTTATTATATTAGTGTTTGTCCTGTTTTTTCAATAACATTTTTTTTTTAGAATCATTTAGTATTTTAGAAATTCTTTGTTTGATCTTACAAATCGCACCTTCAAAATAATACAATTTAAAGAAAAAAAAGTTCTGATTAAGGAAATATTTTGTGTTATGGATTATTTAACAGATAAATGCAATAGTACAAAACCTATCTTCCTGCAGTAATTTTCTCTGGCGAATTTAATATTTATTCAATGTTTAACTACTGAAGAACGCCGTATTTCAAATTTTTTTTTAAAAATATGTACGACACACAATTTTCGTAATGGAAATTCTCAGACAGGTTAATCTTAGACCTGTTAAATAATGATTACTAATGGTAATGACTACCGGTTTGATTAACTACTTTCTTGAGAATTCATTTAATGATGGATTACCAATTACTGTAAATTTTTAATGATTATTTTCCAATTAATCAAAAAAAAAATGGTTATTTTTTTTTTTTTTTTATTTTTTTTTTTTTTCAGTATTGTTGTAGAAGCATATAAATATACATATCACCAATACTGAAAAAAGTTGATTGCGATTAAAATAAATAAAAAAAAATCTAAACAAGTTTTTTTTATTATTTTTGAAGTTTTTTTTTTTTTGATTTTTTTTGACTTATTTTAATTTCTTTGACAAAATAATAATTACCAATTAAAAAAATGATCATTACCAATTAAAAAAGCTACTTAACTAGTTGATTACTAATTACTAATCAAATTTAACAGGTCTGCTTTTAAAGTACCATTTAAAAGGCATTTTCCAGCCGTTGACATTCATGCAAATTTAAAAAATTTTTTTTTCAGTATTGTTGATGTGTATGTATATGTGCCTCTACAATAATACTGAAAAAAGCAGAGTGCATCAAAAATAATCAAAAAAATCAGAGAAAAAACAAAAATAATCAAAAGTAATGAAAACCACTTTTTTGATTTTTTTGCTAATCGTAATAGTCATAATTTTTTTGATTATTTTTTTAATTAATTTGAAAATAGTCATTAAAAATTTAAAGTAATTGGTAATCAATCATTAAATGGATCCTCCAGAAAGTAATTCATCAAACGGGTAATTATTACGATTAGTGATCATTATTTAACATGTCTGCTAAAAAGTCTAAATTGGTTCAAATTTGGCTAAGTTAGTAAAGTTTTCCACAAACCTACCCCTCGAATTATATTCAATTTTTAAGCAAATATATTTGCTCACCTTTCACGATTAAACGGTTACATCATTTGAGGTGTTATTTTGTGAAAAAATTTTTCTAAACGCCCTTCATATATTAAAAAGTGGATTTTTCTATATATTTTCAACTTGGTTCTATGAGGCGCCTTAATGTACCTAGTAGAAGGTTAATAGGAAGAGTAAATAGGAGAAGTTGAAGACGTTTTAGAGGAAGAGGATATAGGGGTGGGAGGGAAAGTAAGAGAAGAAAAATAGGGAAAGCTCTAAGGATAATCAGAGAAAGCTATAGGGATAAATAAAGAAAGTACAATTCGTCAGATATATCCAAGCAAGTTTTATTTTTAGATGGTGAAGTACACTTACTTATGTCGTGTATAGATTTTGTGTATGCTCAAAGGTTTGTTAATAACTCATGAAATATTACAATAGGTTAGATATAATAATAATATCCAAAACGCTGCCAATATTTTTGATGTTTCCATTACAGAACTTCATATTTAGACAGCTCCAGTGCTTCAAAATATGATTTTAGGTAATTATTACTATCAAACTGACTGCATGCCACTAGCCTCTTTGCTAGCCATAGAGCGAGATAAAGCCGCTGTATCGAAATAACCGCTAACGAACGTTCGCATCCATGTAACCACGTAACAAGCCTAAATTAAAGTCGTCAGACAAGGCATACTTTAAGGCGTTCCCGCTTTTACACAACTAAGAGAAAAAAAAATAACCAGGACTAAACGGTTATGGAATTTCATTTTTAGTTTGAATTCTTGGTAATTTCCTTTCTTTGCACAGCGTAAGTCAACTTCAAAGTGCAGAGAAAAAGGTTTTTCAATATTGTACATGTTTTTTTTTTTCATCCGCTTATCGCGTGGGGTGTTGTTTAATTTTCCTGTGTTCTGGCACCTTTATTGGTTGACTTTTTAAAGGGAACCTAAATAAATTTGCGAGTTGTGTTTGCAAAGGCATTTGTACAAATAACTTTTACCTAAGGAGAGAGAGGTAGAATTAAATAGATAGGAAAAAAGAAAGAAAGGGAGCAAAAACCCTGTAATACAAATTATAAAAGAAAGGTGGGAATGAGGAGTCGGTGACATAAAGTAGGTGAGTAGTGGGCAAATTTTTCTGAGGAAGTATGAGCATAGGTAGAGAGCAAAGCGAAAGATATATCGAGAAGAGAAGGGTTAAGGGAGTAAGGACGTTAAATAAAATTAGAAAGATGTTTAAAGTGTACCTTAACTATATGGATTTCAATCAGGCATGTATTATATCGCACCGAGGATGCAAGGTTGCGCCCTGGGACAGGTGCTTTCAAACAGTTTTTTCAAAACGGGGTCGTCCCTCGGCAGTAGTTTGGCAAACTATCCGGGTGTATTTCTGCTATGGAAGGCCTCTCAGCAAAAATTCATCGGCTTTGCAGATGATGTTCGGAATCGGCAAGAAAATGTAGGTCCCTCCACTTTGTAGGAAAAATGTTGCAGCAGCACCCCACAAATTGATTGCGCCAATTCAGTTTTTTTTTCTGTATTATTATATCATTTTAATTAAATTCTTACATGCCACAAGCTGCGACCATGGTATGATGGGTAGCAATATAGCAGTTAGTGTATGGGATTCACATAGCACAACAAATTCTTTAGACGTTGGAAGAAAACCTCGATAGTAATTTCCTGGCAGTAATATCGAACCCAATTTTTATGACTAGCACATAATAAATTTTTCAGTGCGCTGAATTTTCTGAGTTTTACTTAATTTGCAATTTGCAATTTGGTTTTTTTAATTTTTTCTTAACTTTAATAACTTGTGTCCCTTATCAAGCTTATCACTTGGTGGTTTACAAAACCTGTGATAGACCCATTAAAAAATTTTGTTTGTTTGTGTGCATGCTACAACCTCTAGCAAACTTTGTAAATAGACGAGTAGGCAAAAATGTATAACAGTACGGATACATCGATAATTTCTCGTTTCAGCGAATTTGAAATTTGTTTTGAATATTGAGTACTCTTATCGACATGGAGTTTAAATAGAATACTTATAAGTTGAATTCAGCGAGCAATTTTTTGTACTCAGCATAGCTCATCGGGGGTGCCCCAACCACTTTTAAGTTATCCTACATTTTCCATAAGTTTTAAGAGATTCATTTCGTATAAGTGTTCGCGAGTGTTAGCGTTCTGACATAACCTTTTCAATGTCATTGGAAAGTCAAATTTTTATGAGAAGTGTCACTCCCTTTTCCTATCATCGTTAATATTTTGGGATCTGTTGGAGCCTAATCTCATGTAATCAATTTTCAACCATTAATTTTTGCAAAGATATGCAATATCAAAAAGTTTAACGGTGTAGCCTTGCCATGCCTCCTCAGTGTACGTATAAACACTTCCAAAATCATTAACTGAAATTAACAGTTTCCGATAATTTTCCTTAGTGTTTGAGCAAAAGCTATGAATATTTTGGTAGTAATAGATCTGACTACAGAGAACACAATTTTGTCTTAGCTTGACTTGGGCTCTTGCCACCTGATATCTATTATCTTTTATCTTCTGATATATTGAATGTATCGAGTACGAGTCATATCGATACATTCTCAGCTCTAGTCTCAGTGGGAAAATTTACATTTGCACTTCTTAAATGAAACAAAAATGGAGTGAGGTAATCATTGTTGGGTTGTATGAAGTTAATTATGTCACAGCAAAAACCGACCTTTTTATTTTGGTCTGCTCAAATTTACCTTTTTTAATGAAAACAGCCTATGGTGCTAACCTTTTTCATTGTTATTTTCAATAACATGGCCGTCATTGGCTTTTCTTATATTGTGCAAATTTATATAGACATTAAGCCTATTATGGTTTCGAGATGTGTGAGTACTGATCTAGAAAACGTTTTTCCGTAAGCATACAAATATTAGTAAGTTTTTTAAACTAAGTAAATTTGTTTGCTTAATGTACAACAAAAAATGCGCTTGCGGTAAGCTCGGAAAGTGCGTCTAGTATTTGTATGAAATTTATGTAAAGAGAAGCTGCTTACGACACAAATAGCTTAAGATATATTTGGCTTGCTCTCAAGCCATTATTATTAAAAGTGAAATAACTTAGTGCCGCTTTTGAGGATATTCCCGGGTTAGGTGCGACTTTTAAGAACAACTACTAGGAACTTTGACTCTACCATACAATTAATAGGATGAAAATATCTTTAAGAAATTCTTTCACGGTAAAGTACACATTTTTAGGAGAAATCATGCCTCAACCGATTCATAAAAGACAACTGGAAAATGCGTATCTAGAGTTTAGTCTAATCTAGACGAAGTAGTGAATATAACTTAGATACGATTGCCTATATTTTTTAAGTTTATTGTGGCTTATACCAGAAAATCTTCAGTGCCTTAGAAACTAATTAGTGTCTACTTCGAGCATACTTTAATGATACTCTGCGTTCTGAGGTTACATTTCTCACAACGCAGTGGGTTAAATTTAACCCAAAGAATTTATAAAACAAAACTCGTTATATTCCTTTAACCCTATCTACTAACGTAAAGTATACTTCCCACATTCAAAGTTTGTTGTAACTGTAAAATTTTACAAATATTATTATCACATGAAAGTGCTTGGAACTACTATTGGCATTATCGCTAAAGTCAGATTTCTAAAGGGCAACAAAAGCAACAAAAAATAGTGGAAGAGAAAGGGATGGTCGAGGTGTCTTATTTGTGTTATTTCTCACACTGCCTTATCTCTGAACAGTTAAAAAAAAAATGGCCAACAGCATTTGTCGGCTTTTATTACCCTCAGGTGGATGACAGAGGTAAGACCAGTAGTTGGTTGGAAATGAGTACATTGACCCACTAAGTTACTCTGTGGTCCAAGCGGTGGCGTGTGATTAATGCAGAAATTTTAATTTTTTCTTTCAATTCTTTTTTTATTCTGCTCCTCATAGAAAAATCACTAGTTTAACTTGACGTGATTTGCGGATGAAAAATGGAAAATGCGCTTTTACACTTAATTAAGCTATAGTGGGGAAGCTGAGTACGAAATGAATGAAGTATTTAATACATAAAAACTGCATTAAGATGGTAGCAAGGGAAGCGTTTCTTAAAATTAAATGTGCGGGTCAGCTATTGCACAAAGAATTAAACTAAACGAAAAAAAAATATGTTTGAGACTATGCAATAAAATAAAATAAAATAAAATAAAACAAAATAAAATAAAATAAAATAAAATTAAATAAAAAAAAGAAAATAAAATAAAATAAAATAAAATTATATAAAATAAAATTAAATTAAACTAAATTAAGTTAAATAAAATAAAATAAAATAAAATAAAATAAAATAAAATTAAATTAAATTAAATTAAATAAAATAAAATTAAATAAAATAAGATAAAATAAAATAAAATAAAATGAATTAAAATAAAATAAGAAATCATGAAGTCAAAAATCAAATTATTTCGTCCGCTTTGGTGATTGAATTTAAACCCCTGAGCAAACTATAGTCTTTCTAGTTTCCTGCCTAAGTGTAAACAGTCTGTACATACGTATTTATTTCTATGCAAATCCTTAGATAAAAATTCCTGATAAAAATTCCTCATTTCATCTTCTAGTTCACAAAGTTTTCGCTTTCTTTTAATTGAATTCAAACTTTTCAAGTTTCTTTGTTTCTAAATCTACACTATTTTCAAACGTATAAAAGTAATTCTTTGATGAATTCCTAATGAAGGCCTCTTCGACTGAGCCAACATAAAATTAAGAAAGAAATGTTGGAATTGCTAAAAGGCGCAAACGTTTAAAACAAATGTGGAATGGCTTACATAAAAGAAGAAAGCGAACAACAGGAAAGCAGATTTCTCAAGAAATGTATGGAGCAGTGGAGTAAAGAATGCACAACGATTGACCAAAAGCGACACAAAAAACAATCTAGCGTGGTATTAAAACAAATAATGAAAATGAGGAAAAAGGTTGCCAAAAAAGGAATAGCCAAAAGCTAGAGGTACAAACAAGTTGATAGTATGTTGCATTAATTTCATTCAAAGTCTTTCCGCCAATGGGAGTTGAAGCAGAAAAAACGTGCTGTTCTAAAATTTTGCTGAAAATATTCTACAAAGAGATTTTTTTTATGCACGCGCTTACCTTCAATTTACCACCAATTTTTGGTACAACACAAGTTGGCAGCGCTTATGACGGTTTTCTAACGTTTTTTTACTACAACTCGATATTCGCTTATGGAAAATTTGTTTTCTTGCAAAGTTTTATTTTAATTTTTTTAGATCCTTTTGCTATTTTGTGTAAGCAGCAAGCACATCTTACTTATTCCAAAAGGATACCGAATGTAGCTCATTGGTGTGAAGCAAGTTGATAATTTGTTGCTATTAAACACAAATATCCACAACACCTATACACACACATAACTACACTGCAGTAAAACACCGAACTAACCGGACTCAAAACTAGTTCAAAACTAGAATTTTGGGACTGGTCCGAAAAATTTGAAATCCGGGCCAAGATTATTGAAAAGTTTTGGAGAAAACTGTAGTACCTGGAGTGCGATACATTTCGATACTATGTCCGTCAGGCACGTGTCCACTATGTACGTAGGCATTTAAACTATACTAACTTACCATGATTGAAGTAAAATTTGTTTGCTATATTCTAAACTACTGGACTGATGATATATTTCTGTACAAAATCTGACAGTTGACATCTCGTAGAAAGTCTTCATGCTAAAAATACTAATAGCTTATATAGAGAACGACATTTGGTTGACTAGCTGTGCTTCTATTCATTACTAGATATCGCGAAAAGGTTGAAATTCAATCAAAAAAGCTTATTTATCTATTAATTCTAATTTGTCCTTCTGTTGCCTTTGTATGTTGCTGCTTTCCTTTAAAATATTGCCGCTTTCTTAAATAATATAGTTCCTATTTCGAATTAATTTGCTTTAATTTTATTTCATTTTATCGTAGTCTATTTTTTTCTCCTTTACAATTTCTTTTGGTTTTGTTTCCTTTCCTCGTTTTTTTCTTTCATTTCCTTTTTTTCCTTTCCTTTCTTTTTTCCTTTCTTTTCCTTTAATTTCCTTTCCTTTCCTTTCCTTTCCTTTCCTTTCCTTTCCTTTCCTTTCCTTTCCTTTCCTTTCGTTTCCTTTCCTTTCCTTTCCTTTCCTTTCCTTTCCTTTCTTTTCTTTTCCTTTCCTTTCCTTTAATTTCCTTTCCTTTCCTTTCCTTTCCTTTCCTTTCCTTTCCTTTCCTCTCCTTTCCTTTAATTTCCTTTTCTTTCCTTTCCTTTCCTTTCCTTTCCTTTGCTTTCCTTTTTCCTTTCTTTTCCTTTAATTTCCTTTCCTTTCTTTCCTTTCCTTTCCTTTCCTTTCCTTTCCATTCTTTTTCTTTCTTTTCTTTTTCCTTTCCTTTCCTTTCCTTTCCTTTAATTTCCTTTTCTTTCCTTTCCCTTCGTTTCCTTTCTTTTCTTTTTTTCCTTTCTTTTTTCCTTTCGTTTCCTTTTCTTTCCTTTCCTTTCCTTTCCTTTCCTTTCCTTTCCTTTCCTTTCCTTTCCTTTCCTTTCCTTTCCTTTCCATTCTTTTCCTTTCTTTTCTTTTCCTTTTCCTTTCCTTTCCTTTAATTTTTTTTTTTTTTCGTTTCCTTTCCTTTCCTTTCCTTTCCTTTAATTTCCTTTTCTTTCCTTTCCTTTCCTTTGCTTTCCTTTCTTTTCCGTTCCTTTCCCTTTTTTTATTTAATTTAATTTTTTGATTTAATTTAACTTGTTTCTTTCATTACGTTTCACACAAATCAAACCGGAAAAAGTACAAAAATAAAACTAACTCCTTGGTGAGAGCTCTCAGCTCCAACATATTTAACTTAAATAATCACTTATTTTGTTTTTGCAAAACCTCTATGATCAAATAGGTTTACATATTTGCTCATTTATACATTGCTTCCTTAATGTTTTTTCCAACAAAGCAACTCTGCGTGCTCTCAGGAGAGCCGTTCTTACACATTGCACGCCAGCGCTGAATAAAATAACAGCAACTCATGCAATGTCTACTCACACAGCAACGGCTCTATAGTGTGAACACATGTATGGCATTTGTAGTGGTGTCATTTGCAAACTGCATTATTGTTAATTCTTTTTTAATTTTTTGTGACTGACTTTACTGCTGCCTGGATAGACCTATCGATACATATGTAAGTGTTTATACCTGAGATGCATAGTTTGGCCGTAAGGCGGGACAAACTTTTTCAATCTGCGCATTTATATTATAGATACTTCGGGAGTAGTCCACAAGTAGCTGGCTTGACTGCAGTGTGATTTCGACAAACTCAGCACGAGGAGTTGCTATTGAGAACGCTGGTATTTTAAATTTTGCTAATTTATTTTTATTCTTTGTTTACGGTTCATTGATTTTGCTTCAAGAGATTTTCTACGAATTTCTTTTAATTTAATATGATTTGATTTTCTCGCAGTCCTCTCGATTGTCAAACCACGTACATACATATTAAACATAGTTCAAGTTTGTCGCTGTGTTTGTAGAAGGGAAACAACAAATTTTCCGATAGATAATGAGTTTGAATTCTTTACTGTTATTGGCAGGGAGGAGTGGTTGGAGTGTCGCTTCTTTTTTCTTCTTTTTTTGTATTCTTTTTCAATCATTTCAATGCGCGTCGTCATTTGTTTGTTGATTAGCATGCGGCCGCCCAGAAAATTGATAGTCAAGAATTGAGTGCTGTTGTGATTTACTCCCTCTCTCAGTGTTCTGTTTTTGTTGTTCGTTTTTGCGCTTTCGGGTCGATTGCGCACTAAAAGTGTTTTCATTGACATGCCATTTGCATTTTTATTCGAACGAAATTACAATTTTCATTGCAATTTCAGTGTGACAGGGTCATTTGCTATTGTAAAATGTAATTTTCTATTTGTTATTTTATTTTGCGCTTAATGAGCAATACAATTATGACACACCGAGCAACAGCATTTTGGGGTCTCAAATAAATCCATTTTGAGCTATTATAAGCTCCAAAAAAAGGAATATCTTTGCTTCGTTATGTTTTGTTGGACAAGTTTTGATGGAAAATCGTACGTATATAAAATTTTCAGAATAGAAAATTAAATCCATTAGGCCATGTTCCCAGGTCCGTCTGTGATAAATAAAAAATAAATAATTGGAGCGATATATGCTTCTAAGGAGATTTAGGCCGAGCTTCTCTATCAATTTTGTGATGTCCTTCTTCAAATTTTTCCTACAAATTGGAGGGACCACCATTTTTTTGCCGATTAAGAACGGCATCTGCAAAGCAGATGAATGTTTGCTGAGCAGGCTTACATGGCAGAAATATACTCAGAGAATTTGCCAGACCACTGCCGAGGGGAGACCCCATTTTGAAAAAACTTTTCAAACCAATTTTGATGCTACCTGTCACAGGGCTCGAACCTTGGGCCTTCGGTGTGGTAAGCTAGCAACACGAGGGTCACACCATGTCTACATATAATCAAGTTATATAAGGAAACCTGATATGATGGATAATTATTGAACCAACGGAATTTTTATATGTTAGTCTGTCTGTATGTTTGGGCGCGTATCACTCAAAAACTGCTGAATATAATTAAATACAACTTCCATCGTTACATTACCATGCATCAAACTAAAGATTTAGGATATCTTAACCGGTTTATGATTTATCGATAAATGGACCATTGTGACTCAAAATGTGATTAAGTTCCATATCTCAAATGGGTTCGGAGATATAATGTTTAAAATCGGACTCAGTCTATTATAAATTCTGAGACGCAGCGAAGCGTGGCCGGGTTTACTACTTTCGTTAACAAAAGTACATTTATACCTTTCATGACCCACCAATAAGTATACCGAAATGATCAGGACGATGAGCTGAGTCGATTTAGTCATGTGCGTCTGTCCGTCAGTTTTTGAGATATCCATTTTGTAAGCCATTAATCATTCGTCGGAATCAGGAAGATCGGAGCAATACAACGCATAGCTCCCATACAATCGATTGTTCCAATAAATGGGGTATGGGCTATAAATTTTGAACTTAAAAAGCAATGAAAACAAACTTTTTGCGGGTTTTGTACTTGTTATATATGTAATGTGTGTAGTGAAAATCAGCCAGATCGGACCTACATAGCATATAGCTCCCATACAATCGATTGTTCCGATAAATGCAGTTGGGGCTATGTATCTTTAAATTATCAGTTTTGCAGAGTTTTTACTAAGTGTGAGTAAGGATCGGACACTTGAAACCGTGATGCATGTTCATGAAAGTTATAAAGTCTTCTTCCTTACTTGTTTTAACTAAAGTTTACTTGGCTGTTATTACAAAACAAATTCAAGTCTTTCGGCCCTTCGGGCCCTTATTCCAAAAGTTTTTGTTTGAACATTTTTTTAATGCTAATACAGTTTTATCTGCTATGGCCAAATTTCTCTACTAATTTTTTTTAAATATTGAACCTTTTTCAAACTAAAGTAGATTTTGCTTATTATTAGAAATCAAAATAAAAATTTTTCGGAAAACTTTTGCTGATTTTTGAACAAATAACAAAAAACGAAATTTGACTATTCGATTTTTGCTTTTTATTTGCCATTAAATATTTGAATTCCCAAAGCAAGAAAGCTTCTTGAACTAAACTAGAAATTAATATGTCCGCAGACAATGGTGTCGAATTTGTTGCATAGTGTTAGGCATGGTGGTCGTAAAACATTAGATTTTATGTTAATGTCAGTTATCTAAAAGTTTTGGTTGATGGTCATATATATGCAATTATGTAATATGTATGGCATTAATTTATTGTACTATTGAAAAATAAGCATATGTGACTCATAAATGTGGGTAGTCCAAACGCTACAGAGCTGATTCAAATCTATAAATGCTGACCAAGAACTTAGAACATAACGATGGTGGCTAACACTAAAGCATCAATTCACGGATAGGTAATTCACCACTGGAAAAATTTGCTTTTAATTCGCGAGTTTCAAGGCTAGAAACAATTTTATTTTATATAGTAATCACAACTAAACGTTTTCGCACTTTTGACGAACACTGTTTCTCAGTAAATAATCTATTAAAATACAGTGAATTTAAGCAATTTACAGGCATGTACAGTAGTAAATTACCTACCAGCATCCACTTACTTTTGCTCTTGGATATTATCATAGCTAAAGCTTCCCTAGTGCTGCGCTGTAATCTGTTCTCTTTGCGCAACGCACGTTCTGATTTTAGTTAAAATTTTTTTTCTTAAATGACATAAAATATATTTTGAAAGTGCGATATCTGGATTGAAGCTCTGTAAATTTTTAAAACAAAGAAATATATTTATTTATAGTTATTTATTTAAGATTTTTATTTGTGAAGTGATATAGTACCTTAATTTTTCATATTTTTGTATAATTCAATGCTTGTTTTTCTTTTTTGCATTTTACTTTGCATTTATATATAATTGAAAGATCAAATTTAGAAATCTTAAAACTATGCTGAATTAGTAAACCTATTTAATATTTTATAATAAAAAAAATATTTTACTAAAACATAAAAAAAAACAGATAAATTGGAACCCCACCAGGACATTCAAGGTATACATATTAAAAAAATATATTTATATATGGTAAGATGTAAAAAGAAATTTAGTAAAAAAAATGCAAACAAACAAAAATGAGATGATAGAACAAAAGTCCTTATAAAACATGATAGTCCTATGACATTTTTATATATAAATTTTGTGCGCAACTTTAGAAAGTACCAAAAGTCGTCGAAAATGGGAAAAAGAGATGTATACAATCTATTTAATTTCATACCCAACGGCGGAAGAAACGCAATACAGCAAAAATTTTCGAAAACTTTTAAGCACACTTTGCCATATTTAAATCAGAAACATAACAAAAAAAATTTTAAAAAATATAGTAGTAAAATATAGTAAATTATTTTTCACTTGCATTGTTCTTGCGGAGCTGACTGTTAGTGCACCACAAAAATTTTTTAAAAGTTTTCAAAATATTTTGGAACTTTTTAAAGATCTGAACAAAGATTTCAATTTAAATAATATCATACAATTAAGTATTGAATGGCAATATAGATTATAGACTAGCTTATACCCGTGGGTTTCATCCACGTTTCTATCTATATATATAAAATTAAAAATCTATAGACCGACTTGAAAAATTCCAGTTGTATGGGAGGTGCCACGCCCCCTTTTTAGCAATCACCCGCTTTCATGCAGGCGTTAGGGATTAAGCTCATATAACCCCATACCAAATTTCAGTTGTCTAGCCCAAATACTTCCAGAGATATGGACTATGAAAAATTCCATTTGTATGGGAGGTGCCACGCCCCCTATATATATCAAACTATTTTTTATCTCATGATCATCCCAGGACGCAAGTCGGTCTATAGATACATACATAATTTGAATTTTATATATATAGATATGGCCAGCTCTATATATCTATGTATATGTATGTTTCAACTTATTTGCAAAAGCCAATTTCGAATTGTATTTGGTCATTTATGATATGCGATAGTAATATTTCCTTCTGCTGCATCAATTACATACATAAATAGATATTCATGAATTAAATTTCAAAAATATTTAGCAAAAACAAGATAAACAACAAACAGAAATTATGTGTTTATTTTGTTTTAAAAACTTGTTAGGAGTGCGTGATATAGTTCACATTATTAACTGGAAGAAGGGATTTGATATTGAACTATAATTCACATTTAATGAAAGAAAGCAAGAAGTATTCCGACTAGCTTAAATAGTCGCTAAAACGATGATGCTACCATTGTTGGGACTTTAAAGTGTCGAGCCACTACGCACGAGCACGTATTAGGAGCATATCTCTAACGTGCTTGCAACCGAAATGCGGAATCATTTTTATTGGTAATGGCAACGTTGCTTAAGATATCCGTCAAAGTTATATTGACGTAATGATTTAGTAGCAGCGCCATAACTGCGACTTTTAGGAAATTTGTGCACAAACCTCTCCTTTTAACTTATTTCTCGCTTTATCTTGCAACTATTTTGTTTTTTTATATTTTTTCCAAGGTGTATTAATATGGCTCCTTGTCCATTTTAATTTATAACTCAAAGTTTAATTATAGTATTATAGTATCAATGCTGGAGAAAATGATACAAGCTGCAGAACTTAACCGCGCTGGAACAATATTTTATAAAAGCGTGCAACTGTTGGCATATGCTGACGATATTGATATCATTGGCCTTAACAACCGCACCGTAACTTCTGCTTACTCCAAATTAGAAAAAGAAGCCTTGGCAACCAAGCCACTGTTGGCAGCAATAATTTCGAAACAGTAAAGGACTTCGTTTACCTGGGAACCAGCATTAACACCAACAATAATGTTAGCCTAGAAATTCGATGAAGAATCACTCTTGCAAACAAATGCTACTTCGGACTGAGTAGGCAATTGAAAAGTAAAGTCCTCTCTCGACGAACGAAAATAACACTCTATAATTCACTCATCGCACCCGTCCTGCTAAATGGTGCAGAAGCGTGGACACTAACAATATCTGATGAGGCGGCTCTGGGAGTATTCGAGAGAAAGGTGCTTCGAAAGATTTGTGGACCTCTACGCGTTGGCGACGGCGAGTACCGAAGAAGATTTAATGATGAACTGTATGAACTTTACGCAGACGCCGACATAGTTGAGCGAATTAAAACACAGCGGCTTCGCTGGCTAGGCCACGTAGTGTGAATGAGCGAAGATGCTCCAGCCTAGAAGGTATTCTTATCGGCACCCGCCGGTGGAAGCAGAGGAAGAGGGAGACCACCACTCCGATGGAAGGACCAAGTGGAGACCGATTTGCCATCCCGCGGTGTGTCCAATTGGCGCCAGTTGGCGCAACGAAGAAACGACTGGCGAGCTATGCTGGACGGTCAAAATCACCTAGGCGGTTAGATGACCATTTAAAGAAGAAGATTATAGTATCAATAATAATAAGAGAGAAACTCTTGTCCTTTTGTGATAGCCCGAGTAAAATAAAATGAATGAAAACTTTGCTGTTGAACGCAATGATAAGACATCGACATATTCCAATCAAATTTAATTTTTTTATTCGAATATTGTTTTATTAAAAAGATTTGTCTATAAGAAGGAGTATCTTAGAATAAATAACTTTGAAGTCGTATTCACGAAAAAGCACAACTTTAGGGTAATTACTTTTTGACGACAGTTTCGGCAACTAAAAATATTTAGTTGGAATTATAAGTCACCAACTTGTCATCAGCCCTTTTTTTGGACACTGGGATATATTTCCATACCCGCTGTTAGAATGCTCAAACCATTTAGCTTTGATGCCCTGTAACGTCCCTTTACAGTTTTCCCTCTAAGGTGCCATTTTTATATTATTTCTTTTATATTCTTTAGTACATACAAGGAAAGTGGGATATCTTTAGACGTGTTCATAGTACAGTTTAGATACACAGTTAGATCATTTTAACAGCAGCTTTGATGCAAGCACTAGGGTTCGTATACCAGTGTCAGAGTAGGGGTGTGGTGAAAAGTTGGTGACTTCGAAACATGTCACCTCATACCATCGCCGTGCAAATCTTTGTAATTTTTCTAATATCAATTAACAAACAAAAATTGAAATTCGAGCACTGCTTCAACAACCTTAAAAATATCATATACCTTAAAAATATTTAATTTGAAAGTTAAATTTACTGCAAAGCACAAAATGTCACTTTAGCGTCACTTTAAAGTCATGACAAAGTTATGACTACCAAAATTTCATGTTTAGAAGTTTCCGGTGCCACCTTATAGCTCCGTGGGCAACTTGAACAAGTACTGTCAACGCAGGGATTTTACCACTAACTTTTCTATTTTTTCTCTACAACAGTGGAAATTAAATTAGTTTTAGTAATTGGCGAATTTTCTCAATGGATTGGCCACCATACTACGGTCGGTTGTCAGTACAAACACATTTTTAACCATGCAGTTAACAAAATATTCAATATAATACAAAATTAC
Organism: Merzomyia westermanni; assembly: GCA_949987695.1. Lineage (NCBI taxonomy): Eukaryota > Metazoa > Arthropoda > Insecta > Diptera > Tephritidae > Merzomyia > Merzomyia westermanni. The sequence goes on from OX465291.1 coordinate 28,023,458, forward strand.
TTGACCTGTTGACTGGGTTGACTTTCATGTGATTACCAACAATTTCTCAATCGAATGCTGTTGTGGAAAAATTATGAAATGAAATAATTGCTTTCTTTATATTTTAAACGCACAACTAATTAAAATTGCTTCAAAAATATTAGAAAAAATTTCGAAAAGTAAAATTTAAGTAACATGAATTAGTTCAAGTTTTTAAAACTTTAAGTTCGGCTTACTAGTAAACACGACGTTCTCAATAACGTTGCTACTTAAGATCTAAATAATTTCAAAGTAACCAATAGTGACAGCAACTATATCTCATGTAAAACTAAAGCCAAACATAAATTTTTAGAAAGCTTTATCAGTTCACTCTTTAACTAACAGAATTCACTGTTTGCTCAGCAATTATTCAGAAACCAAAAAAGGAAGAATGAAGGCTTGACTAACATTTTTTTTAGAATACTCTTAGTTTTTTTAACACTCTCAATTGTTAACATTTTCATTTATTACAATACATATTTTGCATATGTATGCGCTCAAAAGTTATTTGTTATGCTATATGCATACATTGCGATATAAAAAAAAAGTGATAACAATTTGTGTATGTATTTTGTGCTGAAAATTGCGAAAATATCACTCATACGTCATGTCGTCTATCCAACGAACATTTGCGGTGTCAGCGTACGCGGATGGTAAAATGGCATGCAGCCATAGTTGCGGTCGTGGTTGTTGAGCGGAAATGCCAAGCGCTATAGCCAACGACATAAAAGATGCATTTTATGTGGCACAGCCTGCAGGCCGGTATGCATGTGTGCTGTTTGCTGAAAAGCAACTCAGGCCAGATCATGTATGTATGTATATGTGTATGTGTAAAGCAATGCAGCCGTTGATATGCAGCAGGAAGCGAGATTGGTAGCTGCACTTCATTCCTTTTTGTTGCTACTACTGTTATTAATAATATCATGGTTGTTGTTATTATTGTTATTGTTGTTGCTGTTATTTTTATTACAATCCGTAATAGTATGTCATATCACTATTATTATTACTTTTATTTTTTCATATGCGATCGCAGCACGAGCCGACACTGGAATTTACATTGTGTGTTGGCGACTGTTGCGACTCAGTGTATTTTTTAAATACATTTTTTTATTATTTCAGTTCCGTACTTTATTGCGGTTGTTGCCAAAGCAAATTAACCCTGTCTGTTGCATTGTGATTGCATACATTTGATCTGCCATTTATAATGTCATTATGAAAGTTTTAAGGCAAAGGGTTTGCTGTTATCTCACGTTTTGTAAAATTGAATTCGATATGCTGTGGTTAAATTGTATATTGAATTTCATGAATTTAATAAAAAAAGGGCCATAACAACATTAATGTATATTACTACCCTTACATAGGGTCGCTCTCCATGCTCTTATCCCTCTGACACATTCTGGACATTGTATGTAGATGGAACTTGCCAATGGCAAGAGATTGGCAGTGTGTACAAAACCTGTTTGTTTTATTTTTTGTGAGTCATTAGTGCTAGGAATTACCAAGTTTGTGTTTTTAAATATATCAAAGCAAACAGCCATCTCTTATCACAGGTTATTTAAATAATTAATAAAGTAATAAGCAGTCAGTTAAGAGGCGTTGTTAATAATTAAAGCAGTCTAACAAGGGCATCGTGAATCTGTCAAAGTATAAAAGTCGCATAGACAACAAATAAAAGTAATTTATAGTTCAAAAACAATTTTATTCGCAGGTTTAGTTTTTTCAGATTTGAAACAAAGATACACTTAAATTAAATTGCAAACAAATTTTATTTGAAGACTTTTGGCAACGCGAATATTGGTATTTGAATTCTCAAAATCTGTCCAGTGTATCGACAATTTTTCAACACAGAGACAGACCTGTTAAATTTGATTAGTAATTAGTAACCAATTAGTAAGACGGCGTTTTTAATTGAAACTATTATTTTATTTTTTTTTTCAAAAAAATCAATTATTAATTGATTACGATTAGGAAAAAAATTAAAAAATTAAAAAAAAATTGAAAAAATAAAAAAAAATAAAAAAAATTAGTTTTGATTACTTTTGATTATTCTTGACTACTTTTGATTTTTGTTTGTTTTTTTTTATATTATTTTTGATTTTTTTCAAAACTGTTGATGTGCATATTTATCTGTTTCTACAACAATACTGAAAAGAATCAAAATAATCAACAAAAAAAATCAAAAATATCAAAAATAATCAAAACGAATCAAAAGTAATCAAAATAGCTTCTTTTGATTCTTTTTTTTTGGAATTTTTTGATATTTATTTTTTTTCTGATTTTTCTTAATTACTTTTTTAATTAATTGGAAAATAATCATTAAAAATTCATAGTAATTGATAATCAATCACTAAATGGGAAGTAATTAATCAAACCGTTAATCAATACAATTAGTACAAGGCCTGCATAGGGACAAAAATTACACAAATTTTCAACTTCTTGTGAAATAGAATGAAATTTTTTTTTTCAAAAATTAAAGTTATTAATTTATTTGTATTGTAGGTAAACACTAAATAATACCATAATTGATCAAAAGTAAATGCTCACAATTGTTAGTGCTCCATTTTAGAAATTCTCTCACAGCTCTTTGTTGAACCTCAAAATCACATTCTTTGTCAATGCAAAGCAACTTAAATAATTTTCGGAAAACTGAAGTATTTTTCTCAACCGTTATTTAGCTCCAGCATAAAATTTTTTTTGCTTACAAATCGTAAGCTCAGCTATAATACGAAAAATTCGAGTTGGGGACCATATTGCTCTTCGCTAGGATTAGGAAAGCAAAGCTAATAGATGTAGTGAAAGTCTCGAACACTTACTGACTTCAAACATTTTCTCTGAAGCAATTATCAAAAAGTAATAAAATTAAAACCCAGGCCTTCAGGTTGACTACCTCTGCTCTTTCGTTTCTGGCATAATGTTGCTAAACAATCGTAAACAAATTCAATCATGGTATCAATCAAACTGAAGATCGAAGATAGTTTTTTCTACTTAAACTGGCCTTTGAATCTCTCAAATTTCTCACATATCGGTCTATTAGTAACTTAATTTTTTAAAATGCAGTTAGGTTTGGAGTGGCCAATAATTCACTGCCAGGAAAATGTTGCCACTCAGTTATTACTCTCAAACCACTTCAGTAGAAGTTTTTGCATTCACACCAACAAAACTTCCCTTTTAACTTCTGGGACCAGTCTCTATCAAGCAGCTTCCATTGTGACGTCTTTTGCATTAAGCAGACGAACACTACATGCTTTGAAAAAATTTTTCCATTGAAATATTTGTCCATAAGTTGAAAATAGCCTTACTTTGATTAAAATTTGAGCCCTCAGACTGTACACTCTAATAACAATTTTTCTTTACAAGAACGCTGTGTCATACTCTGAGCAACAGCTATATCCATTCGCATATTAATTCTCATCCATGGTCCTCCATTTCAATATCAAAAAAAAAATATGTATAACCAATATTCGTATTAATACCTTAATAGCACCTTTTGCGTTTATTGTTATGATAACTTTGCACTGCCAATATAGTATAATGTGCACATTAATGTCCAAAAAAAAACTAAAAAAAGGTCAGACAAAATTGGCATACACAAACTACACACCGCAGTTGAGGCCGACATATAAAGGCTCAAATTTGATGGGCTTGCATAAAAATTTCCACAGGGAATCTCAATTTTTGTTAACTTTTGCAAAACTACCTTAATGGGTGATAAATAAAAAAATTTTAACAAACAAATTAATCCCAAACACACATTTGCAGAAGCAAAAAAAAATTTAAATCAACAACTTTTAAGCTTAAAATTAAGAGGTATTGTCAAGAGGCGTGGTTACCTAAATCCAAACAGCGCTCAAGTCAAAAGTACGCGTATTTCGGTTACCTTGAAAAAGCTACATGCTACTCATATATTTACATATAACTAAATGAAATGATAGGCCTTTAATCAGTCAGCTCTTTGTGTGTAGTGAATATATTGTTCAACCAAAAATAGAGATAGCCTTCTTTCAAATTCGGATATTTGGTAGTATGAACAAATTCAAAATAAAAGATTTTTGAATTAATTCTCTTTAAAGGTGGAAGTGTGTTATGTGTATACCCATGTGCTGTAAGTTAACAGTGAAAAGTCAGGGATTGAAAGTAAATATGTATGTTTATTAGGTTGAAGCGGCATAAAGAGCCAACTACTGCTAACAACCAATTTTTCTTTCACAACTTGGGATGAGATTTATAGAAACGAAAATTTTTTAGGAAAGTGGCTTTTATAAAGTTTTGAGGAGTATTTTGAAGTAGCTGGATTTTTTTTTCGAATATTAGCTGCACTGACACGAGTATTTGATATGAACGTGTCGATCCTTCGTGGCCATACCACCCATCCATCTGTGAAGAATTGTGAACTACCGAATTAATTATGTTCAGCAAGATGAGATTATTTTGCCGCTTGAACGTAATCTTCAATCCAATTTATTTCAAGTAAAACAACATTAAGAATATGTATTTTTGATAAATAAAGAGATTACCATAGTTGAACTACTAAAATATCAAAAATATTCAGCCCAAACTGATATAATATTCCATATTTGCTCTATATACACAGAATTATTGCAAGCTAAGCACTCGTATTACTTAACTGGAACTTTAAAGTTCCAGCTACTGCTAAAAATTAATTTGTAGAATAAAATCCACCAAATTTGGTAGTAAAAATAGTGCTTCGGTAAAACTAGTTCAAAGACTTCACTAGCACAAGATGGAGCCATGCTGTGGCAGCGGAAACTTTATAAATGAAATTTGTGGTAGTCGTAACGTTTCCATGACTTTAAAGTGACGCTATATTATAATTTGAAAATTTAATAGGCTTAGCCGCCGACGCTACCATCATGTATTAATTACTTGGAAGCTGTGGTTTTTGGTGAATATGTCTTCAAAGTTATGTTTGTAAGATGCCCAATTTTTTTTCTAATTAAATCTTATGCCGCTATAAAGCTCGTTAAACAAGTTGTACCAAATTACATTAATTAAGAGGCTACTAAAGTATACAAAAGGTAATTATATGCGTCTTGAATACTGACTAAAGGATATGATGGCATCCTCCGGCAGGATAAGTTGCACTGGTAAACGTTCCCACGACAATCGGGCTAGTACTGCAAGGTGTTATTAGCGGAGTGTATAGGGTAAATACCCGATAAAGTTCAAAGGCTTTTGGGAATAGGTTTGTCGCTACTCAAACAAAAAAACAAACCATAATTTCTGAATCCAAATTCAAATAAGAATGACAATAATTATTTTAAAGTACCGAATAACACAGAGACGCATTTCGACATGTAGCGTGTGATGTTTTTGCATCTTGGTAAATACTAAAACAAATTTTTTTTTTTTTAATTACAATGTGTATGACACGTGGAATATATCGATGTATTACAATTATGTTTGACAGTAAATTTTCAGTCGTGTTAGTTTTTTTACGAATGTTAATACAATAATGCGATAATATTATAATTAACTTTAATTTTATATATTAGAATGGGCAAAGATCCATGTGAATACACAACGAAACAAATGTATAGTAACAAAACAAGTTGCAAGATAAAGCAAGTCACAAGTTAACCACAACATCAAGGAAACGTTACCGGATATCTTAAGGAACCTTGCGTTAAAAAAAAACAAATAATTGGCGGGATATATACCTTCTGGGGAGATAAAGGCCTAGCTTCTCTACCAATTTGTGGTGTGCTGCTTCTAATTTTTCCTACAAATTGGCGGATCTACAGTTTTTTTGCCCTTTCCAAACGGCATCTACAAAGGAGATTAATTTTTGCTGAGAAGGCTTCCATGGGGCGGCCCCGTTTTGAAAAACTTTTTTAAACCACTTTTGATGTTACCTCTACCAGGGCTGGAACCTTGGAGCTTCGGTGTGTTAGGGCAGCAACATAACCGCCACACCACGGCGGCCGCCGGAACGTTGCGGTTACCAAAAAAATGTTCCGCATTGTGGTTGCAAGCATGTTATAACTACGTTTCCATTACGTGCCCTTGACTAAACGCTCAACATCTTAAAATTACAACAATGGTCGCAGCTCTGTTTCAATGACTATTTGTGCTAGTTGAGTATGGTAGTTTGAGAAGTGAAATGCTGTTAATAACTCAAATTTATCTTAGCTTGAGTTTTGTTGTTATTACTCCTTGCTAGAAAGTTATTACTGAGTTCAAAATTTAATATAATTGCAAAAAATGCAGTTTCCTTTTTTAATTTTGACCCATCTTAATAAATAAAGCTCTATGCGCGAAGAACTGTGTGCGCTATTTTATATGTGTACGTAGGCATTATGGAATAGTTTGTTTTTTTGCAAGACGAAGAAATGATAAAATAAGGGTTATGCACATTAGCACATAGAGGTTGTTAAGGCGATAACAACTGAAGCAACAACAACAAGGACAAAAAAAGAAAAACTACAAAAATCGTGTTGTTATAGTGAAATGAGATTTTAATGTAAATGTGGCATCATTAATCAAAACGTGCTTATCACATAACTACAGGGTTTAATCAATACAGAATCGTCGTATTTAGATAATAAAAAGGTACAAAATGATAATAACAACAAACACCAAATCGATAAACCCAAAAATATACAAAAATATTGTGAAATTATAAAAAGATAGGCATACATAAAAAAAAGAAAATAGTAAATAAACCTAAAATTCTACATTAGTTGATGCAAAAAATAGAAAAAAATCGATAAACACACATACCACACGATCTATAAATATTTGTCGTACCTTATGTATGTTGTTCTAAGCATTCCACTAACATATTTCTCTCATTTTCCCATTTTCACATTCACAAACATGAAAAACCAAAAAACAAAATATACACAAATAGGAATCCTTAATGGGCAACTCAATGCGAGCAATGCGTAGCTCATCACCTGGGCCCAAGGGTCCACCTGGTGATAAAGGTGATGCAGGCGCGCCAGGCGAACGTGGTCAACAGGGTCAGAAAGGTGAACGTGGTGATCCAGGAATGACTGGCGAAAAAGGAGATAGGGTAAGTTAGCAAGAAAATATACAATAACATTTGTATATACTTTTATATATATATATTCATATAAGATTAAGTAAGTAGGTGTTTTAGTGTGGGCGCCGTTGCTGTATGGATGAAATTAAGTCTTTGCCTTCAATAAAATGTTTGTTGTATATAAGTAAGAATGTATTTGTGTATGTAGGCAAAAGTGTGTGTAATATGAACATGTCACAGATGGTGAATGTGCAATTGTGAGAAAGATTAGCAAATTGCTTACCTTTTGAGAATAAATTAAGTAAATAAAAACATTTTACGGAGTGTGTGTTATACCAATAGTGCACATGGGAAAAGCGAGTCCACTGAGACACTCAAAATTAATATCTTTATATTATGGGCCAATTTCACCAGCTCGACTTACTTCGTTTAGTCAAGTTTTTCACTTATTTAATTTCACCACATAACTCAGCTAAGTCACAATTTAATCCACCTACCACCTGACTCATGCTCGACTAAGTCAGTGTTGCTGTCGTTCAAAACCTAAATGTCAGTAATGTTAGTAATTTGTTTTGTACAACGTCCCAGTCGGAAAATTCGTCATGCATGACTTTAACGGCGTAACGAAATTATCATTTTCAATTAAGCGCTATTTTTAGTGCCTTCAAACTAAAGAGAAATGGGGGTCTAAGATTAATACACTCCTTCGTGCATGGCTATAAATGCACATTTCGCACTTGGGTACTGGGATGAGCAGTGCTGGGAGGTATTAAAAAAACTAGGTGGACCTTTTATTAGTCCAGGTCCAGAATTTTTCAAACCTTTTTCTCAAATATGCGCAAACAGCTATTTGAAATTCCACCACTTATATTACATTCACATTGAGCCATAAACTTGAGTTGATTAACAACATCAATATGAATTAACTCAAAAAATGTCCCTTTAACTCGAGTTTATGACCCATTGTGAACGCAGTCTTTTTCACTTATTTTAGCAATTTTCAAGTGTAGATGGCGCTCGCAGTGGATTGAGCGCTGTGATATTCGCAATGCCTTTAATTATTCTATCACTGTTCAGTCTTAGTATTCAAATGTATATGTCGCGAGGCATGTGAATGTCACAGTCACAATAGAGTTGCAGTACGAATTGATTTTTTTGTGCAATCGTTTATTTTAAAGAATTCATTTTTATAAAATACGCTTAAACAAAAGCACTCCGCTAATTAAAACATGGTTTTGCATGTAGAGCTAACCCCCACCTTTAAAACGATACCTTATTTATTAATATTGGTTCCAAATTAGAGCAGAAAATTAGGAACTAACACAAAAAGACCTTACAGAAATAATATATACAAGGTGGCGCAAAAGCAATCCTCCTATCAGAAAATGCAATAAATTTTGCGATTGGCCCCTGAAGTCAGTTCTGTTTTGACATTTGTGTGGTAAACACATGCGAAATACACGTTAATAAACAATGTTACGCTACACTGCTCCAGAACGCGAAATATTGCTGACTATTTATTTGACCAATAATCGGCCAAACGGTTACTGTGAATGGTGAGCGCTACAGAGCAATGATCAACGAGTTCTTTTTGCCGCAACTTGATGAATTGGGATTGGAAAACATGTGGCTCCAACAAGACGGTGCAACAGGACACACTGCACGTGCCACAACCGATATGCTGAACATCGGAAGCTTACTTTTGCGCCACCGTGTATAATACTACTATGTATAAAGCAGCTGATCGAAAAAATTATTTAATTCGCTCAATGGGTGAAACCGAAATTAAGTTATTATCAAATATGTGCTAACGTAAGTCACGGCTTAGTTTTAGTCTCATTCTTTGGACCAAGTTTAAACTTTGGGAATCTTTTCAATCTATCTTTAAGTACATCACCAGTCGTCAAGAGACATGGAACTAAAAAAAACTAAGTTTGTTATGTGCTAGGTGGCCCACGAATCGTGATATTAATGTTATTAACTGTAAACTTGGGACATAGTAATGCACTATCAGGTATAAGGACTCTACCTGTGTTATCATATTTCCTATTTTTTCACTTGGGATTATGGCACTGTTTGAAAAAAATTAAGAGTTTTCTACCCCACACAGAAAGGAATTCTGTGCTGTGGATTGCATGGATTTTTACCGGTGTCTGTTTAAATACAAACTAGTTCTTCAGTTTTAGAGATATCTCGTTATACTTACTGTAAATAGGAATCGCACCCAAGAAACAGTAATGCTTATCCATGTAAGGTATAAAGCCTTCGGCACAGCCAAAGACAGGGAACTTCTTACTTGTTTTTTGTTTTTTTTTTGAATATAGTTAATTTTTGCATTTAAGTTTGGCTTACTATTACCTACCAGGCTTTTAATTATTTAAATTATCAGCCCTTTGCTTGAACTATAACAAAATTCAACTCAATAACATTTGTTATAATTGTAACAATAGATATGTTTAGGTATGCTTGGAAAAATTCAAAAGCTCTTTTTATATCAATTGTTATAACTTTTGTTATGACCTATTGAGTATGTGACAATGCTGAACAAATTATTTTTAATAAAGAGGACAGTTATGTGAAGGTATGGAGGACCATATTGCTCTGTCAGCTCTGTGGTAAGAAATGAGGGCCCCAAGGCCTACAGAACACCCGTGGAAGGGGGTGTCATCTAACCACTGCTGTGGCTGTGTGTCATTAACATAGAGGAAGTTTATTGGTTGCCCGTGGACCGTGATATGCTCACCGGGAGCACCCAAGCACAGAGCTAGTGATCTTCACCACTTGGACGAATAGCTAAAATTTCTATTCGGCTTCTCTTGATGGCCAAGCTACGTCTTTCTGAAAAGTGTTCTTTTAAAGTAATATTAGGTTAAAAATTGGCACTAAGCCCTGAAGCCATAGCATGGTTGTACAAAGAAGTTATTCGACCCGGGGAAAGCAGTCGAAGCGAAATACATGTACAACATCCTTGAGAAATTTCAGGTAGCTTGATCGGTTGCGCTCACAGTAGCTGTTAGATCATGTTCTATAGAGGCTCTGAACATGACATGTAATAGGAAGGCTACGGATCGAAGACAAGGCATCAAAACGTACATTGATGACTGGAGAGTTGGGACTCTGGAAGCGCTCGAATACAGGCAAAGCTGCATTTTGTAAAAGTTAAAGACTTCTATATTAAAACGAAAAGTGACTACATCTGCCACGAAACCAAAATGGTCTGTCAGCCGTTACTTTATCCATGCGTCTTCCGGTCTCAGCAAGTCTATTTCAATCAACTAATCCGATAGCAATATGGTCTGTAGAGTAAAGAGAGTGAACCTTGATTCAATTAAGTTGAAACATTGCTTCTTTAATGGTTGGGCTCTTCAGTGAAGGAGGTTAATGGACCCTTTTGTTTTATAACTCTCTGTGACTCTTCTACAATGAAGAACGAACTTTACCCATTCCTGAAGGTAATGGGAAACACATATTAGTTTACAGGGAAACATAAAGCAGACGAACTACCCTGGCATGGTTACCTCAGAAGCAAGGGAGCTCCTTGCACTTTTCGGACTTATCAGGGCCGTATATTTCATCGCTGCGCTGGCTTAGCAAAGTCTAATAATAGGTGGAAATGGTTGCAATATTGTAGAGTCTCTAGGAGTTTGTAGCACTCCAACAATGAATCAAGATTTTTAACCATTCCCCAAATTATTAGAAGACACATATTCCGAGTCAATTTCAGCGGTCACTGGACACTGAACTATTGGGGTACATGTGGCACTAATTGGTCTGGAACATGATATCTCGTATCAAAGCGACAATGTTATGGAGGCGGTTGAGCACCTTCTGGCCGGTTTTCCAACAATCCAGTTTTCACCATCTAGAAATTCAGGGTTATTCAGGCTGAGGGATTGTAAGTTTTCAATGGCACCGGCAAATCAAAAAACTTATAAAATACTTTGACATATTTTTGAATTATTTTCTATAATTAAATAAAATTTTGAACATTTTTTTGACATTGCTTTTTAAAAACGTTTCACCTTTTATATGGTGAAGTCAAGGCGAATTTCTACCAGGTGATATAAAGGCGAATTTGTTGCTGTATACCCACACATACTTCGTGTATTTCGTTTGTTGGCGAATTCTCCTGTGAAATTGCATACAATTTTTTTATTTTGGCAGAAGAAGCCACTGCTCTTATGTTCTTCTAAAATCACCTGTAAGTGAATTCGCCTTGGGTGAAGTAGAAAAGCTTTTCGTTTGTCGTTGTTGGCTCTGCATACCTATAACAACTTCGAAAAACAAAATTGTGTATTTTGAAGTATATCAATTATTTGGTATAATAAATTGGGAATAAATTATAAATTATTTTTATTTTTCACTTCAATTCAAATTTTCAGTGCAACTATTCCTTCTCTTCTGAATACGAATTTGGAAATCTAGTTACAGTTTCCTTTCGTTCCGTCCTATTCCTTGAATGGATGCCCCGACTAAGCATGAGAAGGACTGCTTTAACAACAACAACAGGAAAAGAAAAAGTTACCTCTTTAAAACATTTTCAAAACCTTGTAGCAGGACAAACAAATTTCCGTGTAAATAAGAAAAGATGAAAGTTTCTAACTCTTAATTACCACCACCTTAATAAGACTTTTACCTATAAAAAGTAGTATCCCTATTTCATATCAAACCAATTCTTTGTTGGTAAAGAAATAAAATTTGGATGTACAAATCGGATATGTGAGATCCCTCAGAAGGAGAATTGAAGGAGTACAGGGTAGAAAAATGCCTTTTATTTTTACAAAATCATGACAAAGTTATTATCAATGCAGCATCACAGAGTGGTTAAGAATCTCTCCTTGTCATAAAAATTCAAGTTAGACAGAGTATCCTTTTACTCCATTTCATGGATTTATATTCGCATTTTCATGTGAAATTGACAAATGAGTTTTAGTTTAACACATTTTCGTAATATCTTCGAAGAACCAACCGGGCTATTTTGAGTGGCATGTCTAAACCGGTATAAGTAAATGACCATTGCTGCATTTTCTTCCTTGGTTCGGCACATTTTTTGTCACTTTTCTTCTTCATTACCTACACAATTGATATTGACGACCGCTCAGTGCATAGTATTTCTTTTTTGTTTAAAATTTTACAGTGATTAAAACTAAGTAAATTTCTGTTTAACTAATTGAGGTCGCCTAGAACGTAAACGATTTAAAAAGAACATTTTTGGTCAAAATTCATATTATTGAAAAAAAAACCGTTTCGAAAGTTTCATGTTACCCTTAGATATATCAGATCTTAAATTTTTATGATTTGTTAAATTAAAAATTTTCTTTATATTATTATATTTTTTATTTTTTTTTTGAATTTTAAAGTGCCATAGTTATTATTTTTTATTGAAAAAGTAAACTTTACAAAACAGGAAAAATGAGAAAAAGTGAAATTCTGAATTTGATTGACTTTTGAAAAAAAAAAAGTTTTAAGTTTTTTCTTTGTTTTATGATAGAGGAGACTCGCCACCACTATTCATTCAAATCGGAATAGGTCGATTCCATGAAAAGACCTATAATGCATGAACATTTTTTTGTATTTTTCCATCACTTTTTACTTAAATTGTCTTAAACCACCCATCGCTGCTGCGAACTCAAAGTCCAACTCAAATGAATTAAGAAATAACAACAACTTTATTTCTGAAGCTCACAGCGGAGTGCATAATATTTCTTAGCATATCCTATAAGCTTACTTGGTATTCGCTATACAACCTAGGAACTTATTTTGTAAATAGTGAACCATCGTTAGTTGTATTTTTCGTTTTGGTTAATGGTACTAGTCATGTCTAGAGTATTTAAAATCACCTGAAAAATTACTGCTCAGGATGTGCAATCTTTCTATCTTTATACCCAAATGACAAAATAAGTAGACTGCAAATTGATTTTCAAAAATTTAAGGCCATTAACTAGATAAACTTTATATAAAATTTTGTGCACTGAACCACATACACTGTTTAGAGAACTGTTCCGTAGCCACCATACACATCACTTTAAATCCATAGTGGCTCAGTTTGATTTGTTTTTTTTCCTCATTGCTTTCCACTTTTATTAATTCTCTCTTTGCTATTCACGAAATTTGATCCCAAAAGATCGAATCCATCATATTACACCAGAGATTCGAGTGTTAGTATCTAGGTGCTTTAGTTTTCTCCCCAGCGCACAATATATTGAAGTGCTCCCCAAACAACTTAGTTGTGCCACCAAGGTCTGTCACATCTGTTTTAGCCTTCACGTATCTCAATTACTTACACCACCCCTCTCTATCAATACATACAATGTGCCAATGTGTCGTATGCTTCTAATCTTACTTAGTCAATGTCTCGCGTAGTAAATGTAACGCAAATTATTATCGCAATGTGCCTTTCATTTCAACTTTTACTGCCTTTTAACTGCTGATTCTTTTACTTCAATCGCCGTCTTTTCGTGTCTATAATATTTTTTTCGCTTCTTTGACTTATGTCGCCCCATTCTTTTTTTGTGTGTCTTACTGTCATTTTGTGGCCTAACATTGTCTTGCAATGAATTTGATTGCTGGCAGGTGTTGTAGGCATTTCGCACGATTCATTCAAGGCCACTACAATCTACTTTTGAGTGTATTTTTATATGTGCGCGTATATTTTCTTTACGTTCACTTTTGCTTTTTTGTTTTGTTTTAGCATAAGGACTTGAGTTTTTTTGTATTTTTCAAAGCAAAACAAAAAAAGTATTCCCATGAAAGTTAAAGATTCGCTTTGCTCTACAGCATCCTTGGCTGCTAGCATTTGCTGCTGCTATTATAGTCTCTCTGGTGATTATCAAAACCACCATATATTGCTATGATAATCATTGTTGCTCTTAAGATACGCTGAGTAGGAACAAACGCATAGAGATATATACATTAGGTTGGTTAAATTTTTTGTCAGTTTACTATATTCTTTTCCACAGCCAGCTAATCACGTTCCTGCAGATTCCGATGCTTTTCGAAGCAGCTACCTGAAATTTGAAAATTCGGAATAGAGTACTATAAAATGAAATTCACGTTATTAATTTTATATCACAAAGTAGGTTAGGTTAGGTTAAGTTTGGACAAATTAGCTGCTGCTTTTTGGCACCAATAATATAAAGTTAGTATTTAAAATTTTTTTTTCATATTTTTTGCTATATTCGTTGTCATGTTTTTCCCCAAAGAATTAGATCCACCTTAGAATTTGGTGGTATGTTTGTGTGTTGCAATTTTAATATGCTTCCACGCTTTCCGTTTTTATGTTCCTCTATGCACAATTACTACGGTTGCGTGCTTGTCTGTGTATGTGTGAGGATGTAAGCATATACGTATAAGCGTAGTAGTCATTTTTGGCACTTAGCACAGCCCACATTAAGCATTTTTGTCTTTTTTTTCAGCGCACAACTTTGCCTTTTATTCAAGTCCTTCGGCTACGTAAAGTGTTTTCTTTTCATGTAAGAATTTTTTTCTGTTCAAAAATTTCACGCAGCTTTTATCTGACACCTCAATCTTGATTTGGACAATGATTTATTTGACCTTTGCTACATAATTTTTGTCTCCTTTTTTTTTACTAATTTTCACTGCACGATATCCTGCTTTGAATAAAATGAGTGGTGAGTATTCTAAATCTAAATCGTGTATGAGTTTTAGAGTGTTTAGGTGCGCCAATGAATTGAAATTTTAAAATGTAATTTTGTTAGTTCCTAGCAAATAATCTCTCTAGCAGAGAAAGTGAAAAATTCATTAAAACTTGTTCTATGTTGCTTTATTTCCAAAGGGAATACAAAGTATTTTATTCAAGGAGGGACTACTTGATTTATTGCCTACACACTATGTTTTGGTAGAATAAATAGCTTATGGCCTGCTTTGGGGATACATACGGATCTACATTACTGTATTATCCTTATGGTCTTATCCTTATATTTAAATAGAACTGTCACCTTTTACTTGTCGTGCTGGCTGTGCCCATTAAAAGTTTGTTTACCTGAAACTACACCAAACAGCATCAACTTCGATATGTGCCATGCTACTTAAGTTGAATTCTTTTTACTTTCAAAATTTTGTTCCTCTTAAATATAAAATCCTATCTGTATTCATAAGATCATTCATACATATTTTGCATAGATTTTAGGCTAGGTTGGTTTAAGAGAGCTCGAATCTCAGACTTCCAATCGGAGGTACTTACGTCCATTGTGAGTGTTCTCATTAGATGCCCAGTCGGCGCAGATTCGTCCAACCAGGTGTTACTCACTTAATCCTTTTCAAGCCATTTACTCTCTCATATGAACTTAAGAAGTAGCGAAAGATCAACGTTCATTTCCTCTGCCAAATTTGCGAAATAGCGTGTCATAGTAAAACAGGTAATAGCACTGTGGCTATATTGGAAATGGTTTCTCTAAAACGTCAGAACAGCACAGCAAATGTTAAAATGTAAACAAACCGATTGCAAGCAAGTTTGACAGTTTAGAGAAAATTAAAATGAAGAAAAAACTAATCAGCTGTTGAGATGACATTACCTGTATAGGTATGCCATGGTGCTCCCAGCAATCTGAGCTGAGTTTACTGAAGTGCTAGGCATCGACAAAGAAAGTTATGAGCCCACTCCGCTTCCTGCTGAACTTGTCAGCTTCTGTATATGAAATTTCTTACTATTGGTATGTCAGCACAATGTCTTCTAATGACACATTGTAGGTACTCTTACCGCAGATTTGTTAAGTTTGAGAAGACGCTAGCTCTTTTTCTGTCTAAACATGGCCATATAGACTTTCATACTTTGCAGTCATCTGGGTTGTTTTCTTAAATCAATGCTCATCGATTTGTCTTAGCACATTTCTCCAATAGCGGTCGCACGGAGTTGTCTGCCCCTTGTATGTCCACTTCGGAGCGCTTTCTGAACTCCTGGAGATATATATTTGTTTTCATCAATAGCGCGGGGATAATTGTTGATATGATTCAGCGCGAGGATTTGCACCTTCGAAGCATATAGGATTCTATCACGGTGGACTCTTATGCCTTTAAAGCATCTTGGCTCAACCAAGATCGTTACATTTGTCCCTCGTATTATACTATCGCGCAGCAATTACGGGGCCTTTTCTAGGGCATAGATTTTCGCTCAGAAAACACTACGCGGGCCAGGGTATATTATAATCTCTCTATCAATGACTAAACGCTGTTTCCATTCCTCCCTCGGGGGATATTCTTGCTTCTGCCGCCGAAGTCAATAACTGACGTGATGTAGTCCGCTTCGGCTCTTTGGTCATCGTAGAGACACCGTTTAGAGCCTTTGCCATGCCATTCAGTATTGTCGAGCGTCCATAGCTGACTGGCTTCTAAATGTTAGTTTCGCTTAGTCTGAGAGCTAGTTTTGCGGCCAAATCCTGAACGAACACGTGCCTCGGCATCAGGTGGAGAATCAAGTTTAGCTCCATCTAAGGTATGTTCCTTAGCGTGCCTGATATACCCAGACATTCAGGTCTTTGTATTTTCGCAGCTTTCACTTGATTGCTCTATTTATCTAGCACTTTCCACCAGACTAGAGCTCGATACGTTAGTAGCGGTTGGATGACTTTGTGGATTATGTACGGTATTTAAGCGACATAAGCTATAGTTATTTCTTTCGTTTATTTCATTTGCATTGCATGCTATTGTAATTCGCAAGCAGCTTATGAAATATTCGAAAGGTATATATAGTTTATGCTTTGCAATCCCAAATTGGAGTTTTCACAACGAAAATGAGGAAGCCAATTCCGTGCAATACCTCAGAACTAACAGTGCTCGACCACAATTAATACATACAAAGTGTAAGAGGTGCCCCGTACCCCCCGTTTTACATAGAACAAATAATTTTAATAAAATAATAATAACTTAACATTACTCCTTCTATGCTACATGTGCTCTGCACCCCCGGTTCTACTCTCTGAACAAAGAATAAAGTAATATACAAACATTAATTGAAAAAAAAAAACTACTCGCCCTCCATAAAGCTTAGACATGTGGTGCCCAACGTGGGGCACGAACCCACTACCCTGAGATTAAGAGTCTCATGCTCCACCGACTGAGCTAGCCGGGCAGGATGGCTACCGCCAATAATGATTTTAGCCAAAGCCCTCCTCCAACAACTCTGGTTGGAAGGAACAGACTGGGACGAGCATGTCAAACCCCTCGCCTTCCACAAATAGAGCAATTTTCGGGAAAATCTCTCAGCGATAAGCAACATCAAAATCCCCCAATGGGTCGATTTGTCCCCCGATAATCCATTCCAAATGCACGGTTTTTCATATGCCTCAGAAAAGGCATTCTCCGCCTGTATGTATCTCAGAGTACAGTGCATTGAAAATGCCTATATCGCCCATCTGTTAGCTGCCAAAAGCAAGGTGGCCCCCTTAAAAACAGCATTACTCGCCTAGAACTGTGTGGAGCATTACTACTCTCCAAACTAGTAAAAAAGATATGCTCTCATTTAAATTTGCCCACCCACGAGCTATTTCTCTGGTCAGACTCGTCAATTGTGCTAGCATGGATAGAAAATCACCCCACACCTGGAAGACCCATGTTGCAAACCGTACTGCCGCAGTTCTCAGCAACGCTACGTGGCGCCGGGTACCCGTGGATGTAAGCCTCAAGAATTATTAGAATCCTCCCTGTGGTGGAAATGCCCCGAGTATCTCTCTAAATCTCCCGTTTTATGGCCCAAAACGATGCTTCAAAACCACAGTCCGCCAGAACAGAAACGTATTGAAGCATTGCATACGGGGGATACCCCGGATCCATTGGAGCGTTTCTCCTCGTTCGCCACAGCTCTTCGCGTCATTTCGTACGTGCTTCATTCACAAAGCGAAAAAACTACCAATCTCTTCAGCTCGTTCTCTCTCTCAAGAGGAGATTACATATTCGAAAGGACGCCTCATCATTCTAACCCAACAAATGTACTATGCGGAAACAATCTCGTTGTTGAAAGCCGCTAAGCTTATAAGTAAAAAGAGTCCGCTTTTGTCACTTAGTCCGATGTTAGAAAAGAAAGAGATCTTGCGCGTGAACGGGTTACACGTCATTACCTTTGTGCATACTAGTCGCCTCTTACGACCGGTATGTCTACCTCGGGCATATTCTTAACTTCTAACGCGCAGGGGTTCATGCGGTGATAACCCCCAGTTCTTCCTACCGTCTCTTTTATTGGCATATTATGCACGCAGAGCTTTCTTTCATCTCTCCTCTATGTTCCTACTCCAATTTAGTTTCTCGCCGAAAATTATGAATTTTATAAATGCTACTTAATTTCAATTTCCAAGTAAGTGGCAACTCAATTCAAATATATACTTTATTAAGCAAATAATAATATTATAATGTGTGACTATAAATATAAATCCGTTAAGACGTTTTCAAGTAATAACTATGTAAACATAAATGAAGGCCTGTTTTTGCTGTCATTTTTAATGGGTTGGTTAAAACATTTTAGAATTGTTTGGAAAGCCTTAAAAACTTGTGTGACCTTTTTTTTCTAAAAACAGCTGTGTACTTAGTTGACAATACAGATTCATGCAACTCTTAAATTTTAATTCGCTGCGAAAAATATTGAAATTTAAATGATGGTATATCAATAATAAACACATGTAAATGCCGAGTGTACTACAGCTATGAAACTCAATATATGTGCTTGTGTATGTAAAAAGCAATCTTTTAAGTCTAAAAGTTATGAATTTTCCCTAAGTAATTTGACCAAAATACGCAGTCAAGCACTAAAAGAAATTTGTTAGCAACTAACCGCCAACAAAAGCATGACATGTCGTATGAGTAACTTTTGCCATGTATGCAAAACATTTTTCAAACCACAACAACAACTACCAATGAAAAGTTTGTTACAAATTTCCGTGAATTAAAGTTTAGTTACTTTCAACGAAACTTTATTGCCATTTTCTAACTTGTCACTAACATGCCAAAGTGCACACACACACATAAGCGTAGATACAAACAAATAAACAAAAACAAAGTTCTGCAGTCATAAGCATATGCTAATCCAAGCACATCCATATATAAAATGT
Source organism: Merzomyia westermanni (assembly GCA_949987695.1). NCBI lineage: Eukaryota > Metazoa > Arthropoda > Insecta > Diptera > Tephritidae > Merzomyia > Merzomyia westermanni. Next base: position 28,042,538 of record OX465291.1, read on the forward strand.
AAATACCCTGCGGGAAAAGAAGCCAACTAATAGCAATTCTAGAGTTCTATCTATCTATCTATGGCGCGATATACAACAGGTATATCATCATAAACCTCCTAAGAGATTTTTGCGCCAAGCTTCTCTTCCAATTTGTGGTGTGCCGATTTGAATTTTCCCTACAAATTGGTGGGACCTACAGTTTTTTGCCGACTCCGAACGGCATCTACAAAGGAGACGAATTTTTTGCTGAGAAGCCTGTCATGGCAGAAATACACTCGGAGAGTTTGCCAAACCACTGCCGAGGGGCGACCCCGTTTTGAAAAACTTTTTTCAAATCACTTTTGATGTTACCTGTACCAGGGCTCGAACCATGGACTTTCGGTGTGGTAGGCCGGCAACACTACCTTCACACCACGGCGGCCGCAATTCTAGAGTTATTTGGATTTAATCCAGAACTGATTGTCATTCAACCAAAATGTTTGCTGCATATCGCATTTGAGTGGCAAATGTTTGATTCTGCAATTTGTAGCGCTTTCTGACACATTTGAGCTTTTAGCTTATTATGGCATGCGGCGACATTTTGTATGTGTAAGCACTTTTTCAGAGCTTTGTTACCTTAACATTAACAGATCAAGGGCTTTTAGGGACTATTCGGACAAGTAAACGTACTTGATGTTACGATAAACAATTAGCCTGCATTTGTGTTTTAGTGTCAAGCTTGATTTTCATAACCTGTTTGGCTTAGTGGCTGTTTATAATGTCTCTATATTACGCAGGTGCTTTGTTGAGCACACAGAAAGCTCTGACAAGGTGTACTGCCTTTTTGTTAACTTCATATCTATTATACGCTAAAACTCATTTTAAATAAATCTCCAGTTTAACTGCCAGATCATTAAGGACTATAGTTCATTCATCAACACGTCTTAATTGACAGACATTTCCGTTTTGAAGTTTTTGAGGTAGCTTTCTATTGGGGGCGGTTGCTTGAAATGAACCCAGCCACCTTTTCAGCATCAACCCACACGCTCGTGTGCCACAGCTTGAATCAAGACAAATTTGTGGATTCTCTACTTCCTAGAACATTGTCGGAACTTAAGATAAGATATAGCTTGAGGAAAGTTAGGTATCCACACTATGGAAAAAACGCACATCGGCAAGGCACATTTTCATTGAACCTGTTAATGCAGTCAGCCATAATATACACAAATGTTCTTCATTCGTCAAGCACGATATGAAAAAAATTTAGGAAAGCTTTTTTCCCAAATCCGTTTTCAATTTTTATGGAAATTTTTTAAAATTCAAAATTTATGATTTTTTCTGTTGGGTACTTTTATTTAGAAAACGCAGTCGAGAACATACAGTTGTGTTAAATATAAAAGTAGTGAAATTAAATTGGTTATCATTCGACGAAATAAAAAAGAAGCTGTGTTTTTAATCATTTTCGTTTAAAATATAGGGAACCCTATAACAGAAACCACATAAAAACAAATTTCGAAGTTTACAAAAAGCTGTTGCTGTTGTTGTTATGGTAACGGCAGAAACACTCCCCGAAGGTTTTTGGGGAGTATTGTCGATTAAAGAGTCCTTGGCCGGATTTGAACCCGGTACGCTCCGGTACTCCCTTCCGGTGACCAGTGAAACCTTCTAGGTCATGTCACCCTTCCTTTCGTAAAAAATTTTAATATTTTTGTGAAGAGTTTTAAAAAAAATTGTTGAGTACCCAGTTTTATAGCACATTCAATTTAAGCCTCATAATGTGCAAGTAAGAAGTACCTCAAAATTTCTCACGAATTGTTAGATTTTTTTGTCAAGGATTTTGGGTATTTCTTTCCATACAAATTTTTTATTTTTCTTCTAAATTTTCTAAAATTCTGTCCAAAAATATTAAGGTTTTGAGGTAAAATTTTAAAAAATTAATTAACTTTCCCAATTTTTTTTTTTAATTTGTTTTTATGTGGTTTCTGTTATGAAATTTGCTATATTTTCAATGAAAATTATTAAAATCAGACCTTCTTCTTATTTCGTCGAACGATATCCTTTTTAATTTCGCTACTATTATATTGAACACAGCTGTATGTGTGGTGTTTGCGTTTACTTAGTCTATTGACGTATGTTGAAAGCAGCAATTTCGCAGAGTATACAAAAGCGCGTGTGTGAAAGATCGCATGTGGTTGTTGCTGTCAATACGCACAACAGAAATATCGTATTGCCCTTTTAATTTACATGCAACAGTCATCAAAAACGTTTGGTCCAACAACACTCACAGTAGAAACTTTAACAGCTTAACTAAAGCAACAATATTGCACAGTAAGTAACGAAAAAAACTGTCTAACATTGGACGTTTGAATACGAAATGTAATGTTTGTAATGAATCGAATCGCTGCTAGCCTTATAAACTTTGTTGTTACTGCTGCTGGTGCTACTGTGTTTGTTGGACTTATTTGCTGAATTCTGATGTATTTATGTATTCATTTTGTAAGCTGCAGGTCTTTTGCTCGCTCAACTCGTTGCGGCTGAATGGCGTTTGCAAAGTTTAACGCATTGAGTATTTGTAGATGAATGTTGCGCTACTCATACCCAGTGTGGTAGCTTGCTGCTATGATGACACCATGTTGGTTTATGCTAAGTTCGGCTGAGTTATGTTACGTTTTGTTATACAAAGCTATATATGCTATTTTATATACAATTTTATTATTACAATACTTATCAATTGTATACAAGATTAGAAGACCCAAGTACGCTGCGATTTTAATAATTATATTTTAAGAACTAGTTGATATATGGAACTTAATCACATCGTTTATCGCAGCACTTATTAGCATTTTTTATTTGATACCTATATTGTACTAACACAATTAATCTTAAATTTTAAATTGGACGTCTAGTAATACTAATAATAATAATTCCCAACGGATAACCCACCATCTCGCCCAACCGACACGAGGGGCGCATCCGCATAACGCACGCCTTTTTTGTTTTTTATGTATATGGATATATATTGCCGAGTCGTTGAAAGGCAGGGGTTTGTTAAGTGTCGAGATCTTAAACTGCTCAGCTACAGAATGAAACTCATCCGCTAAGTAACGCTAGAAATAAAAACTTATAAATAATGTATTAAGAGAAGAAAGATTCAGTTAGATTGTAAAGAGTAAATTCACAAAGTTTGCTATGGGTTAAGCGAGGATAGTATCGATCGTTTAATGCTAAAAAGCGAGTGAGAAATATCAAATGTGCTGCAGTGAGTTTTATAATTGCAACACAAACATCGAAAGGGCTCATGCTTTTACTTCAAAATTAGTCCTACACTGTTTCAAAAAAAGGGGTTTAAAATCTCTTGATGGCCAAAAAGGAATGTGAATGTTTAGTTCTCCCAACAAAAATGGGCCAGAGACCCACCCGTTTAATAATTTAATCATAATTATTGTTCCGAGCATTTGTCTACGACTAGCAAGGGTAGAAAGGTTAATAAGTTTCAAGCGATTAGTATAGGGAGGCAAATTATACAAGGAATTCCATGAAAGATCTATCAAAGCGAAAAGTAAGAATTGTTTTTGAACCGATTCTATCCGATCAACGTGGACCTGGTAGCTCGGATTCAAAACTTTTGAAGCTGCATTCAATACAATTTAATAGTTTTTGAGTGACACAGGCAGAGAGAAATTCAAACACGTTTGATGTGGATTCTATCGGCTTAGTAAAAATCTCTTCTATAAATTTTTCTTGACTTATCTGCAACTTACGAACATCAACCTCTTACAATTTAACTATCTGCTTTTCTTTAATGGCGCTTAATCTTCTAAACAGTTTTTGCCATCCAATATAGCTCCCCAGGTACTTCTTCTTTCTGCCAACTGTTGCCAAATGGAAACACCACGGGATCGCAAAATCGGTCTTCACTTGGTCTTTCCATCGCAGTGATAGTCTCCCTCTTCCTCTTCACTTGCCGGTGTCCGATAAGAATACCTTCTGGGCCGGAGCATCTCTTTCTTTCTTACAACATGGCCTAGCCAAAGAAGCCGTAGAGTTTTTAAAGCTCATATGGCTCGTCACTAAATCTGCTTCGGTACTGACTGTCGACAAAGCGTAGGTTGCCATAAATCTTCCAAAGAACGTTTCTGCCGGATACTCGCTGAGGCACCTCATCAGATGTTGTGAGTGTCCAAGCTTCTGCATCATACAGGAGACGAGTATGATGAGTGACTCAAACACAGCATGTGTTGCTTAATTTTGAATTATTATTGTTGCTCTTAATGCGGCTTCCAAGGTGAAGGAAGTCCTTTGCTATTTCAAAATTATGTCTGCCAATAGTGATAAGATGCAGACTATAGCATGCGAGACCCAACGGCAGTGACATTTTGCTTGGTGACAGCATGTGCTTCATTTCGTCCTCCTTTTCCCTTTTCTTTTTCTAGTTTGGAGTTAGCAGAACTTACAATGCGGTTGCTAAGGCCATCGACGTCAATGTCATCGGCATATGCCAATAGTTGCACGCATTTATAAAATAAATTTCCAGCGCGGGTAAGATCTTCAGTTTTTCCTTTAGTATGTAACCGCTCGGTGAGGTCCTCCCCAGTCCTCGTTTAGCTGATAGAACTTTATATGCGACATTCAAAAGCACAATTCCGCGAAAGTTGTCGGAGTTTGCAGAAGTTGCCTTGTTTGGATTGGGTCGAGAACATTCCGCCTCACCTCTCTTTTCAACTCGCGATAGCGCTCACACACACTTCTCGCTCCTCGTTACATTTACTCAATAGGTGTCCCGTAGGCAGCGTTCTTTCTGTCCATTGCAACACGGCACTCTTCATCGTACCAGGTGCTTCTGCCTGCTTGCCGGTTTCCAATGGGTTCATCAGCGGCCTTATGGGGAGATTAAGAGATGTACTCCCACTGTTGAAGCACTCCGTTGGCATATGCTCTCAGAGAGCACGTGCTAGAGATGATCTGCGAACTTATTGGCAGCCCGTTCAGCTTTCCTTGCGTTTTTTGCTGCACCGTTTTTTTAGTTCTGAGACGGGTAAGCATATTCGCTCCTACTAGGTAGTGATTAAAGTTGATGTTAAGTCCACCCCCCTATCGCGAAGTGGTCGATATTTTTGTTCGTTTTTGGATCGTCTGTTAGCCATGTAGTTTTATGGATCATTTTCTGCTTAAATCTGATGCTGCATATGACTGTATTTCGGGCGCCTGCGAAGTAGATCAGCCTTAAGCCATTTGGTGAAATCTCTTCTTGAATACAGAACCTTTCAACTGTCCAACCTTATGTTATGTTAGGTTTCTATGCAATATTATTAATTTATATCTTATACTAGTTTATTTTATGTTGTGTTATGTTGTATTATGTTAAATCTGTGTGCTATGCTTCACGAGTCTTTGGTATTTAAACTAACTTGCCATTGGGTATTAATTTCTGAATTGCACTTGACTTTAGATATATTTACAAATATTCATATGAATTAACGAATATACAAGTACGCCTAGGGCACATATACTTCCCCATGCGTGACCTTATATGTAAGGCAAACTATTAGAAATATGCGCAAGTACTCGTACTTTTACAAATTTCAAATTTCACTACCACCTGCTCGCACTCATGGCATATATAAATATACCCAATAAGCAAAATACCTTTACTATAAGCTTACGATAAACTTACTTTAGCAAGCTTTTCGTTTGGAAAACGTTTACTATAGTCATTGTTAAACGTTTGGAAAAAATCAGCGAAAGTGATCCGATTTTAAACAATTGGAAATGAGGTTTGGACAACAATATTTAATTAACGTTTTGTTCAAAGTACAGTAAGGGTCTGTTGAAAACTGATTGATTAAACTCCAAATTTAGCAACGACGGTGAAAACGGGCCACGGAATATGTTAGACCTTTGCTCCGAAGTTTGTTGGTTCGATAATTTTCTCAACTTTTCTTTTAAATAAATTATTGTTATTATTTTAAAATATGTTTTATAGTTATTTCAATTCCATTTATTACTTGTTTTTGATTTAAGTATTATAAAAAAAAATGAAAAAAATATTCGACGCGAGCTTTTTACCAATTTCTGGCTGATTTTTTATACAAATTGGCGGGAGCTACTGTTTTTGCGGACTCCGAACGGCATCTGCAAAGCAAAGCAGATGAATTTTTGCTAAGAAGCATTCCATGATAGAAATACCCTCCGACTCCGTTTTGAAAAACCCAGAACTCGAACCTTGGGCCTTTCGGTGTAGTACACCGGCAGCACTACAGCTACACCATGTCCCCCATATAATAAAGTTCATATACATCAAGTAGGTAAATTATTTATTATTATTTTTGAAAACTGCCAAACTGTTCACCTCGCAGAAAGTTCACATCAAGTTAATTCCCCAAGGCTACCATACAATTGTGAAAACATAATCAAATGATTGTGAAAGTTTTTAGTTACAAACTCGTTTGAAAAACGTTGAGTTCAACGCTTGGAAAATATTACTTAATTAACTAGCTTACTTCATTGTTTATTGGGTATATATACATTTTTATACATCAGACGCTGCCAAAAAAAACCAAGAAATTTAACCCATGAATATTACGAAATTTTCCGAGCAGAATAGAAAACTGATTTTATTTTTACTAGTAGCAAAACAAACACACAAAATTAACCAAAAAGCCAAAGGTACCTGTTTTTGCCTACCCGGGTAAAAAAAGCCCACTCATTAACATGTTTTGCCAAAAAAAAGCTTTGTTGCGGGTACGTTTATGTTATGTTTAAGTACAAACATACGTATACCTCTAGTCAGACCTGTTAAATTTGATTAGTAATTAGTAGTTAGTCATTTAGACGCCCTTTTTAATTGGTAATGATTATTTTGATTATTCTCAATAAAAGGTAATTATTAATTGACTACGATTAGAAAAAATCAAAAATAATCAAAAATAAGTAAGGACGGCGCTGTCTTCGGCTTTCCCGAAGGCTTTATACCTTTCATGAATAGAGCTCCGATCTTGGTGATTTTTCTACGAAATCTTTTACCATCTATAAGCAAATATCTCACCAAGTTTCAAGTTTTAATATTTCAAAATGAGGTATAAATGGCCCTAATCCTCTTATCTGAACGATCGGTTGTAGTTGATATATACTATACATAGCTCCGATCTTGCTGACTTTTTTACGAAATCTTTTACTATCTATAAGAAAATATCTCACCAAGTTTCAAGTTTTAATCTTTTAAAATGAGGGAGAAATGGCCATAATCCTTTTATCTGAACGATCGGTTGTATGGGATATATACTATATATTGCTCCGATCTTGCTGACTTTTTTACGAAATCTTTTACTATCCATAAGAAAATATCTCACCAAGTTTCAAGTTTTAATCTTTTAAAATGAGGGAGAACTGGCCATAATCCTCTTATCTGAACGATCGGTTGTATGGGATATATACTATATATAGCTCCGATCCTACTGACTTTTTTACGAAATCTTTTACTATTTATATGAAAATATCTCACCAAGTTTCAAGTTTTAATCTTTAAAAATGAGGGAGAAATGGTCATAATCCTCTTATTTGAACTATCGGTTGTATGGGAGATATATGCTATAGTGACCCGATTATACCGGATCCGACAAATGTCTAATATAATACAAAAATACATCCGTGTGCCAAATTTCCTCGAGATATCTCAAAAATTGAGGGACTAGTTTGCGTTCAAACAGACGGACAGACGGACGGACAGACGGACGGACAGACGGACATGGCTGTATCAACCCACTTCATCGTCCTGATCAATTTGGTGTACTTAATGGTGGGTCTATCTCTTATATTTCTAAACGTTACAAACATCGGACCAAAGTTAATATACTATTTCATGTTCACGAAAGGTATAAAAAAATCAAAATAATAAAAAGTTATCAAAACCACTTTTTTGTTTGTTTTGTTTTTTTTTTTTGATTATTTTTGATTTTAAAAATCATATTTTTTCATTAATTGGAAAATAATCATTGAACATTGAAAATAATGTTAATCCATCATTAAATGGATTCTCAAGGAAATAACTAATCAAACCGGTAATTATTAAGATTAGTTATCATTATTTAACAGGTCTGCCTCCAGTTCACCCATCTTGGCAATACAAACAATAATGAAAATAAACGCCGGAGATACTACAAAAACGAAATAAGTTTGCCTTCGAACCAACAATTGATGATCTAGCGAAAGTTACGATTCTATGATCTATTGATATTGCATTTCAGAGGCGCACTGTTTGAGAACAGCTTTCCTTTAAGGAATACTTTTCTTGCTGGGGTCAACTTTCAGTGAAGGCAGTTAACATCTGTGTGAAAAAATGTAGGTTAGCAGAATAGCTTATTTTGCCTCTGTGAGGTCTCTCTGCCTTGCTCAAGCATAAGGCGTAAGAGTTGTTATTATTTTTTTTTCTCGAATTTAATAAAACCTTTTAGTTTTAAGAAATATTGCAAACATCAAATGATGCCAAGTCGTGTCTTCTCATTGAGAAATATTCCATCTCTAAAATTTGTTTAAAACCCTCACCAATAGGCGGAGCCATTTGGAAAGAAGAAAATTTTGAATAATCGAAAACAATTTCGACACGGTTTTATGTGCATACTAACACATATAAATTTCTAGCAAAACTCATAAAGGTTTTGCGCGCCAAGTGCTGACAGGCATGTCTATAAGCTATTCAACCAATCTGACTACCATGCTATGTGTAAGGGTTTGTGTTAGGCTGAGCTGCCGGCCAAATATGCTACACGTTAAGTATTTTATTTATGAAAAGCAAAAAGCAACAGCCCGAAACAATAATAACAAATATGAATATGTAGCATTAAGATGACGTATGTATACAGGCTTGAACTATTCACAACGACAGTTAACATTTTATGTTTTCGTAAGCTTCCTAAAGTTGGCATTGGTATGAGCGAGTGCCATGAATGACATGGTTTGTATTGACGGCGGTGACGGTTTTGATGAAATGCGCCATTAAATATGCAAAAGTGTGCAAAATTTGTTGTTCCGTTGAAATTTTAATAAACGTCTGACATGAGTTTTGCATTAATGTTGCCTATTACAGACGTCTTTAGGCGCATAAAATGAACGTCGATTATTCTTTGAAATATTTGACTCTTTTTAATATTGCCTGTTGGTTTTTTGTTTTTGTGTTGGACTTTTTATAGTTGTTGTTTGTGTTGTTGCTTTCGGAAATAGTAGCGTATTGTAATATAGGCATTTATGTCATGAATGCGAAGTAACACGAAATACCAGACGTCGATTATGTTCGCTTTTATTAAAGTGTGGAAAAAATGGTTAAAGCATGAAGGTATGAAAGCAATGTCTATAAATAAAAACTTTAGTTGCACATTTGTTAGTAAAACTGGCAAAGGTATGAAACCTCGATTATGGGAAATATTTTTGAAGTTTTTCGAAATACCTTAGGCAATAAGCATGATTCAATAATTAGAAGGTTAGCTCACTAGTGCCATATTTTGACAATTTCGGCCATCTTGCTGCCTGAAAAATTGTTATTTACATTCTGGGTTGCTTTTCATCGAAACTATGTAAAAATAGTAGTTAAAAATGTAATATTATACAAAATTTTAAATTAGTTGGTTTCAGAAAATATATTAATTTGCGCTATTATTTAGATCGACTTTTGGGGGTGTAGGGTCCCTGCATACTTATTTACTTACTTAGGTCTATCGTGACTTCGAAGCTGTTTCCTATGTGATTCAAAGTCTTGTTTTTAACAAAAATTGTCTACTATTCTCTGGGTTTGATAATGAGTTCTGGCTTAACTTATGTATAAAGCAACAGTTTTAAGTCAACTTCTGTTTTAAGTTTGCATGAATAATATTATTGAAACTTAGACTATGTCCGTTTGTATTTATGCCCTGAAAAGTTTCTAAAAAATATGCATCTTGTTAATTTGTCATTATTATTAAAAAAAAGAGTCCTATAGTCAGACACAGGAATGTGCAATTATTCAGAGTTTGAGTTGATAAGTTTATTGTATAAGCCATTGCAGGCTCTAAGATTGACGAAAATCCCTAGTATCATAATTATACCGAAACCAATATTTTGCAGTCCATGTAAACCAAATGAGCCGAAATGAAACTTTTAATCTTGCTTCACCAATATTTTCATTTTAGCACACTCATGATTCTGGCAAGAGGGCGAAGTGCGTACATATTTTGATTGCAGATATATATTTATTATAGTTTTTGTTTGAGCAGTGACCGTTTTTTATTGTTTTTTAATTGATTATAGAAGTTTACAACGATTTATACAGCGATAGTATGGGGTGACATGCTTTGATATTGTACAAGGTGGCGCAAAAGTAATCCTCCTATCAGAAAATGCTATAAATTTTGCGATTGGCCCCTAAAGTCAGTTCTGGTTTGACATTTGTGTAGTAAACACATGCAGAATACACGTTAATAAACAATGTTACGCTACACTGCTCCAGAACGCGGAATATTGCTGACTATTTATTTGACCAATAATCGGTCGGTGAAAAACGGTTACTGCGCAAAAGTAATCCTCCTATCAGTATTTTTGATTTGTATTTAGTTGACCTTACAAAATGTATTACCACTAATTTCCTACATTTCTGGGGCGGAGTTACGACATACGTCCCTGGATCGTAAACCGTTTTTAAATCACAAGAACTTCAAAACTGACCAACTTTTTAAAAGAGTAATAATGCATAATTGAAACAATACTCCTACTTTTTTTCTTTCGCAAAAGAAACCCAGAAAATAGAAATGTCAAAAGTAAAAGTCAGCTAGAGAGCTAACCTTCTTGTAATTGAATCATGGGCAATAAGCACAAACAGCCAAAGAAATGTTTCAAAAGTTTCCAGGAAAGCCTTTTGAAGTTTCAAATGGTTTACTAAAATCAAGAATTCTTAAGTAACTTGAAACTATCACACTCACTGAAAGTAAGAAGCTAGTATTTTAGGTTATTACTCGATTTCCAAAGAAAAATTAACATTTCTAGGAGATATAAAACAACATAAGCTATTTAGTTTTTTCAACTTTAGTGTTTCAACTTATACCAGTATTATACAATTAAACCAGTATTTTTTGTCTAGCTTATTTTCAAATACGTCGTTATTCCAAAAGCAAACAATTTTATTTTAGTTATTACTATAAAAACCAAATGTTTTTTGATTCAATTACTAAATCTGCTTTTCTTAACCCGTATTGAGTTAGGTTGCTATTGCAAATTCAACAGAGCCTAAAACCAACATAGGTTGTTTGGTTTTCGGCTTATAGAATTTTACTTTTTGGAGCTAGATCCATGAGGCTTTAAGATGAACTTCCAAAGTAAAGAACTAAATAAAGAGCTCAGTTTTTTTCAAATTTTTGTTTTGAAAATATGATATACTACTTAAAGTTATTCTACTATACCAGCATTTTTCTGGCAGCTTGTTTTAAAATACGTTACTAGTCCAAAAGAAAATAATTTCATATTTAATACAGAACTTTATTTTGGCTATTACTACAAAGCAAAATGCAATTTGAAGTGTTGGTCCATAAAATCGCCATGTTTTTAGCAAATTTTGCATGACATTTGTAAGATAATGGTTTCAAAATGCTTGAAAAGAAAAATTCATTTTATACGAGTACTGGCTGACACGACAAACTTCGTTCTGCAAAAGATTAATTTGTTTATTGAGTTCATTTAAAAAATGCTCGATAACATCATTATTTTCTTTAATCGAAAGTTAGTGATTGTTCAAAGTTTCATTTGTGTATAGATAAACCCACGATTCTGCGTCCTTGATAAATTGTCAATATTGATAAATAGTCTAGAAAAAAATATTAGTAGTATGAAAAATTTAAATTAAATAACTCCCATCTTCATCTAAATTTCTACACTGATCGCATATCGTTCCACTATGCTTGTTATTCTACCAAAAATCTTTTAACACCAAGCTTTGATATTCTGCGACAAATACCTTTAGAAACATGGAGTAAGAATAGCTCAGCTTGTATAGGGAATGCCATTCTCCCTTTTCCAATAGCTCCAAATTGTTTTCCGTGAGTACGGTATTGATATCATATATCTCTATACCAATTTTAATGTCCCTACCATGAACTCTTGTAAAGATATTCAGCCTTAAGAATTAAGTATTAAGAGGTGCCACGCCCCCTTTCCCCATACCTCCCACTTTTTTCTGATGAGTATGGTATTGATATCCTATATCTCTTTACCATTTTTTATGTCCCTACCATGAACTCTTGTAAAGATATTCCGCCTTAAGAATTAAGTTTGTATGGGAGTTGCAACGCCCCCTTAATATTTTCGTACTTTTTTTTAACTTGCGCCTGTTAATTACAAACAAACCCCCAAAAGTAAGTATTTAATTTGATCTAGTCGTTTTTAAGTTTAATTAATTTTTCTATTTATAGATACTTGTACCCCTAGTTTTGGTATTATTATCATTTTCTCTCCTATCCCTTTAACATTTGATACTTCTATAAAATTCAAAGCGGATATGGGCAGTCCTGCAACGCGAGTGATTTGATTTACAGGCGTACCTTACTGTTAGTATATTCTAAGCCTTTTAACTTTAATTCTGTTGTTGTGTTTATTGTTACTTTTTCCTGCTTGAAAATTAAGGCAACATGTACGCGAATTTAAAAAAAAAAATCTGTTAAACGTATCACCTTTTCGCCTATTCATTCAACACTAGATACTTCTTTAAAATTGAAAACCATTTTAGCTTTAATTCAACACTCAACATTCAATAAAAACAAAACTTCTTTACGACATTTCTGATAGCGCAATAACTTCCGATCACTCATACGCTTAGCTTTTGGCATACGGAACTATTACTCTATCCGTCACATTTATTGCAACCGTTCAAATATCAGTTTATCGTAAATGTTTATAAGCTAGTACATACCTACATACATACCTTAACAGCAAACTAAGCAATTCAAAGCAAGTACATATACCACAAGGAACTGCGCTCATACTCCCTCTCACCAGCTCATTTGTGCCATTTGGACTTACACTTTGCTGTCAATTCCCATGCTCGTCAATCCTTTGTTTAGCTCATGGCATTGGCATTAAATACGATTTATGGTTTATTATTTGCTGCAGTGCTTGTTCGTTTTTGTTCAGTTTTGTGCTGCATTGCATTTCACCCTTTATGCGAAACGTTTATTATGATTTGTGGTAGCATTTTTGAGTTTATATGGGTTTGTTTATTCCTTTTCAAATGGCTTCGCATTTCATTCGCGTAAAAAGTTAGCTGTTGTTATTGCTCTTTGGGGTCATACAATGCAATGCGTTACAAATGTCCCTCTTCAATTAAAGTCATTCATCACCCTCACCCTATCCGCTTGGTACTCATAAACTTTAGTTTAGCACTTAAAATACAATTCAAATCCAGTTGCAATTTCCCCCCGCTAAGTTATTTACTTTTATACCCCTCCGATACTTAAATCATAATTATTGCTTTTTGCTAAACAAATTATCCCTAAAGCTTTGGCGTAAAGTGATATTTATCTGATGCTGGAAATCCCTGAAAAGCTGACTTATCATTGGCTGGAGTTTTATTTGATATGACTGACTGATCACATCATTTCATTATCATTCAAAATTTTTGGGCGCTTAACCGCCTAAGCGAGACTGCCTTTGGTTATCAAATTACGCAAGTCATCCGTTTTCATCGATAACTGACTCCAATTTGAAATACCCCCTTCCTCTGTTGATAAGAAAACCTTCTTGGATGAAGCTTCTCTGTTCATTCGCATAATATGATCCAGCCAGCGTAGAATTTGGGCCTTAATTCTCTGCACTATGGTAAGATGTGCATAAAACTCACCTTCTTTCGATACTCCCTTTTGGCATCACGTGAAGAATCATAAGTCCTCCGCAGAACTTCTATCTAGAATACACTAGGGTACATCTGATCTCATATCGACAGTGACCATGAACCAGGACAGGTATGTTGAAAGGCTTATATAGCGTTATCTTTATTCGTCGAGAGAAGACTTTACATTTCAGTAACACTCTTTCCACCATAACACTTGTTTGCTCTCACTTCATTTACTTATTTTCATCCTCCGTTGGTTTCCTATGAGATTTCTAGGTTGCACAACAAAGATTGCAGTTAGTATTTAACGATAACTGAAGCCAATACGAAGGGAAAGAAAATCATCATCAACTCTTTTTTTTCAACTTCGTGGCAGCCCATACTCTGCTTCCAAAATCTGTTATCAACAAGAATACTTTCCAAGCCTTAATTTTTTGACCCATTTTCAGTTTCCTCCGACACACAAAGTTGGCCCCACGGAAATGAAAATTTGTGAGAGAACTTGCTCCTTTTGTCAGGAATTTTCGCGAAATTCTGTTGTCTACAACTAACAAAGGGACTGACCTTGCGGATCGACAAATTCAAACCAGACCTGCTAAATTTGATTAGTAATTAGTAATCAATTAATTAGACGGCTATTTTAATTTTAATGATTATATTAATTGTTTCTAAAAGAAATGCAATTGTATTGATTACGATTGAAAAAATCTAAAGAAATTAAAAATAAACAAAAGAAAGTCGTTTTGATTATTTTTGATTATTATTTTTTTTTTCATAATTTTTGATTTTTTTCAATATTGTTGTAGAATCACATAAATCCACACATCAAAAATACTGAACAAAATCAAAAATTATCAAAAAAAGTAAAAAACCCACATAGATATACATATCAACAATACTGAAAATAAATCAAATATTATCAAAAATAATCAAAAGTAATCAACTTTCTTTTATTTTTTTAATTTTTTTTTTATTTTTTCCATAATCGTAAAAATTATGATTTTTATACCTTTCATGAACATGAAATTGTATTATAAGGGGAGTATCGAAGGAAAGTCAGTTATAACTTTGGTCCGATGTTTGTAAGTATGAGAAGAAGAAGAGATAGACCCACCATTAAACATACTGAAATGATCAGGGAGATGAGCTAAGTCGATTTAGCCATGCCCGTCTGTCAGTCTGTCCGTCCGCCTGTCTGTATGTTTGAACGCAAACTAGTCCCTCAGTTTTTAAGATATCTTGCTGAAATTTGCTAAAGGGCCGCCATTTTGTAAAACATTAATCACTTGTTGGAACCAGCAAGATCGGATTAATACATCGCATAGCTCCCATACAATCAACTGTACCGATAAACGGGTTTTGCTCTATAACTGTTGCATTTAAAAAGCTAGAAACGTAAACTTTTGAAGGCTTGGTACATAAAGTCTTCGGCACAGCCGAAGAGAGCCCTTTCCTTACTTGTTTTAATTATTTTTTTAATTAATTTGAAACTAATCATTAACAATTTAAAGCAGTTGTATTCAATCAATAAATGGATTCTCAAGAAAATAATTAACAAACTGGTAAGCATTACGATTAGTAATCATTATTTAACTGGTCTGATTCAAACCGATAGAACTTGTTCTAGTAGACGAAAAACTCGAATCACAACAAGTCGAGACAACCATATTAGCGGTCCATACTACCCACTTTTACTCTTTATATATATGTATGATTGTATGTGTTCACTTATGTATGTATGTATGTACGCTGCAGTGAAAGTGGAAGCTAGTCACGGAAACAGAAGGTGTCGCGCTACAGGATTCCTGACTACCTCCGAACTGATGTTAATCGGATGTACAGGGAGGCAGTTGGAAGCCATACATCTAAAGAATGTTTTTTTTAGGGGTATAGAACTTTGAATTGAAATAAAACACAAGAAAATCGTTTTAAGGTCCATTAATTTGGCTTTATTGGAAGGATAATTTTATGCCATTAATGTTTAAATATGACTTCGGGCATGTAGCTGCCGCGGCTGGCTCGAATAAAGCCAATTCTACAGGTCCAATTTTCAACCACTTTTTCGAGCATATGGGGCCGTATGTCGGCAATAACGCCACGAATGTTGGCTTCCAATTCCCCTAACGTTTCTGGTTTGTTGGTGTAGACGAGCGACTTCACATATCCCCAAAGAAAATAATCCAATGGTGTCAAATCACACGACCTTGGTGGCCAATTGACAGGTCCATTCCGCGAAATTATGCGCTCATCGAATGTTTCCTTCAATAAATCGATTGTGACGTGCGCTGTGTGGCATGTAGCGCCGTCTTGTTGGAACCACAACTCATCCACATTCATGCCATCCAATTCGGGAACAAAATAGTCGGTTATCATGGCTCTATACCGGTCTCCATTAACGGTAGCTGCTTCTCCAGCATTATTGCGGAAGAAGTATGGCCCAATGACTCCACCAGCCCATAGAGCACACCAAACAGTCAGTTTTTGTGGATGTAATGGCGTTTCAAGGGTCTCATGTGGATTCTCTTCACTCCAAATGCGGCAATTTTGCTTGTTGACGTAGCCATTCAACCAAAAATGAGCCTCATCACTGAACAAAATTTTGCGATGAAAATCAGCATCGAAATCAATCTCATTTTCGGCCCATACACCAAAATCACGACGCATTGCATGGTCTCGCGGCTTTAATTCTTGCACAAGCTGGATCTTGTAAGGTCGCAAGCCAAGATCTTTGCGCAAAATCTTCCATAAAGTTGATGGACAAAGCTCCAATTGCTGTGCACGGTGGCGAATCGATTCATTCGGGTCCTCTTCAACACTTTGCTCTACAGCGGCAATTGTTTCTTCGGTGCGCACTGTTCGACGTCTCTGCGGATGCGTATTATCACATAGAGTAAACGTAGTGCGAAAACGATCCATGGTTAACCGAATTAATTGCTCTGATGGACGATTATGTCGACCATAAAATGGACGGAGCTCACGGTAAACTTCGCGAACTGAACCATTATTTTCGAAATAAATTTGCACGATTTGCAAGCGTTGTTCTTTTGTCAACCTGTTCATGATGAAATGGCAAACCAAGCTGAACATAAATGACATTAGAGTTGCCAGATTTGACCACAAAATGCCAGTTTTATCTCTATTCGAAAAACAAACCTGTAAAAAAAACACCCTGTACTAACAGCGCTAAAGGTTAAGATGGCTGTAATAAATTTCAACATAATTGTACGACATTCAGTTTGTTCATCTTCTTGTCTCTGTGTTCCAGGAACAGCTGCTGCTTGTGAGACCTGCAGTACCTTCTAGCCGTCTCTTAGGTTTTACAACTGTTGTTAGTTTAGTGTCTTTCAAACTTTCAGATTACAGTGTATTTCAAAATCGTTTTATTTGCAGTGCTCACTCACAAATAAAAATGAAAATGACTTGTGTATTTGCAACCTGCCACGAGAAGAGCCTGGCCACGAGATCGATACCTTGTTGGTTATGTGACAGTCTTGCCTATGTAAAGTGCTCTCGTATGAATGGAAGTGTAGGTAATATTCTATTGGAGGGAGAAGGACTTCACTGGTATTGCCCTAAGTGTCGGTCTACTGAGGTGGATCTTGTCACGATATTTAAAACAACAAGGAATGACTTCCTTGAGATTGGCATTTAAAACATTTAAAGTCAAACAACCTACCAAAAAGTGGAAGTATGCTGTATGTTCACATCTCTTAACTTAGAAGCCGACAATTGCCATTAAGTATGACATCGCAATATTAAAAGAGACAGTTAAATGCTCTACAAGCATAGAGATTTAGAACTCGTTCTGGCTTTAAATGAGTCAGTTATGAACTAGTTTTGAACTAACACGATTTACTGTGAGGTATATTGCACATGATGTTTGTTTTTATAGGTGTACATTCATGTGTGCATTCGAAGGTGTTGGCGTATGATGAGCATTTTTTATTCAAAGTAAAATGGATGGATGATGCTCATACGCATACGTATGCTTGTATATGTTCACAATTCATCTCCCCATTGTACTTTGAGCATAAATTTATTTTGTGTTATTTCCTGGCCAGAGCGGCGTGTTTGAGATGATTTGATTTAAGCAAGTGGAAAATTGAATTTGAAAATTAGGTTACCAAGCGATTTATGCAAAATGAGGAGAGGAGTGAAGTGAAATCGAAAGTGTGTGTGTGTGTAAAAGGATATTGCTTTAGTAAGTAAGAATGGAGGGGTCAAGTGGGTTGCGTGCATGTGTGTGAGGTTAAGAGGGCACACTACACATTTTTCCCAGCATCGATTTGCATAAGCATTAGATTTGTTTACATGCGTGAGTTATGAGTACTTTGCTGTTTGTTTGTTTATACGTTAATGAGTATGCAAATGCGAAAACAAACACATACATATGTGCATATATATGTAAATACTGGCATAAAAATAACGAAACAGTTACATAAATAAGCACCTGCATATAATAAATTTCAATCATTTTCAATAAGTTTTCAATTTTGTTCCACTCTTCACTTTCCAGGGTCATCCAGGCGTGCATGGATCAACTGGTCAAAAAGGTGAACAAGGTCAACCAGGCGTACCGGGTATTGCTGGCGCACCAGGTGCTTCTGGTTTAAAAGGTGATCGTGGTTTACCTGGTGAAATGGGTCCCATGGGTCCTGCCGGCCCACCTGGTGAAGTGTTATATGCAGATAATTCATTGAATGGCACACAAAATTTAGCAGGATGTCAATGCCCAGCCGGTCCACCCGGACCGCCGGGTATACGCGGTCCACAGGGCTATGAGGGACCACCGGGTTTGAACGGCGAGCCTGGTCCAGCTGGGTCAAACGGTTTGACCGGCCTGCCTGGCTCCAAAGGTGAGAAAGGCGAAAAAGGTGTGCGTGGTCTGAGCGGGCCTAAAGGTGATCGCGGTCCCGAAGGACCGCCAGGGCAGGCCTTTTTCGCTGGCGGCTACGAAGGCATGGCTATGAATGGTACGAAGGGTGAGAAGGGCGAGAAGGGTATGCGTGGACGTCGCGGCAAACCGGGCCAAGCTGGACCGATTGGACCGCCGGGCAAACCAGGTCCGATGGGCGATATTGGACATTCGGTAAGTAACATAATTTTAAGCAATATATCGTCGGCGACACTGCAAAACCGCGTAAGTGTTATCTCAAATTGGCTGTTTTTCAACTACAGATTGCTTAACTTAAAGACGAATAATGACTTTATCGTAAAAGTTTCCATCAAAGTCGATTATTCTAATTATTTTCCAAACCAACATATAGCTTTCTTGAGAATAAATTAATAAATCTTGTTGGCAGGGGCCTATAAAAGCTTTGACACAAATGTCACTTACCTGGTTTTGCATTTATGCGCTACGCGGTTTTGCAGTGCCATCGACGATATTGGGTTTCCGATAAAAATGTGTGTTTTTTTTTTGTTTCCCGAACATCCTAAAGCAACCCTGAAACCTTTAGTTTTGCCTTTTTTTCAGTTAGCCTGAAATTACTAGAAATATGGATGATTATTTTCAACTTTTTTTTTCAGAAAGTTATTACTATCCATTTTGAATAACAGAACTTATATTTTTTATAACAAGCTTCAGTACAATTTACACTATATAATAATTTTCATACTAACCCTTTTTATTTTCTTCTTAAATGATGAATTAGCCCCTTAGCTTTTCTAACGCCACAACTGGTTTTTGCCTTCAAACGTGATTGTGCTAAATTAAATAATTTTTGTAAGAACCTTTGGCATTGCAAATTCGATTTAATCAACGCTCACACAAGCTTAAATAAAGAGAAGCTATTCTAACATTTTCAAAAGCAATTTAAGCCGCCAACCTTTTGGATACAAATATATGAAAAACTTTTGAAGAAACAGGGATGTAAGCCTATTATGCGTAAATATTGCTGATATTACCGAGTTTCTTTTGACTATTTTTGACATTTTGTTTTATTTTCGAATTCAATTTTTTCTAATAGGAAATCGAAAACAAAAACGATACATATAAAAGATTAAATGAAAAGTTATTCTTATTAAGGTTTAAAAGTATAAATTATTTTGCGAGGCATTTTTCTTACTACCTCGTACAACTAATTTGTACACTTTTGTGCTAATCTTTCGCTGTGTCTACCCTCAACACATCGCTCTGATCTTATTCTTCCAGCTTTTCGTCTCCCATATATTTAATTAAACTTCTCCTGCCTCTACAGTTTGTATTTAATTTTCCACTTCATCTGGATTTTACTATTGCTATTTTCATTCCTTTTTGTCTTCTTGCTTCTTTAACTTCTCACTCCTCTCCTTCGGATATGCTTGCAAATAAAAACAAACTTACATATATTAAAAAGCTTTGTCGTGGATGCCCAATAAATAAATAGACTCTTATTTAATTTAAGCAATAAGTTTGTTAATGAATATTAAATGTTACACGAATAGTGAATATTGAAAAGTTATTGTATTTATTTATTTTTCGTCTTGCGACTGTCCGCTTCGGCTGCTCGATTTAACTCCTCGTTCGTCAATTCTCATCTCTCTCTGTTGCTTTGCCTGTCATTCCATGGTAGGGCTGCCAACTGAAGTTACATAGCACCCTACCCCTAAATCCGCCTTCGATTTCGCTTCCTGAAATTTTAATTCCATAAAATCTCTAGAAAATATATACAAAACCGTGTTGTGCCTCCTCACAGCTAAGCCTTAACCATTATTTACTTCTCAAAAACTTCTAAAGTGCACAAGCAAAAACTTTTCTATTTCGCTGTTAACCAAAATATTCAAAATTTCTCGCAACATTTCTGCGGTTCTCATTGTCCAAAACAAAAGCCTACATACTATCTTTAGCGTAGAAATATGCTCAAATTACCAAAATAAGCTCAACCAGTCGCACCAATACAGCTGTAAGTACAGGATAGTCCTTGTAAACGAAAATCCAATTTCAACCGCCAGAGCCATCGAAAGTGAATTCATTCAATTCCATTTTACAAATTGCAAGCTCTACTCCATTTCACATTGCACCTAAAAGCATATATGTGTATATATCTTATAGTATATAATATGGTATAGTTTACAGACTTTCTATTTGTTTTCGATTTCGTTTTCTTTAGTTTTCACGCTGCCATTCATTTTGACCTTCTCACTACTCTCAGCAACAAATTTGTGATTTTTGTTGTACTTTGAATTTTCGATTTTCCAAGTTTCTGTTGCAACTTCTTTGATGCTGCTACTAACAGCAGCCAATGCCATTGCTTTTGGAAATACACGAGAATGGTTTTCTGTTTTTTTATTACATATGTTTTGCTTTTTCTGGTTTGTTTATTGTATCAAAACCAGGCCATTTGCGACAATTTTTATCGAAACAATAAATTTTGCGCTATTGATAATTGCATGTTGTTAGGCGAGCAATAAACAAAATAAATGTTCAGTATGCGCTCACCTGCCATTTTTAACTGCAATAAATCTTATCTAAATTATGGCAAGTTTATAGAAATAATTTCAAAATTAAATCTATTGAAATAAGTAACAGCAACCAAAGTCGAGTCAGGGAGAAATGGCATTAATACAAATTGTGTATTCTCTGTACTCAAAGCTGTTACCAATTTTCATGGCTCGTGTTTATAAGACATGTAGTTTATGTGCCAAAAACAAAAAGCCGATGCCTGTTTTTTATTTGTTTGTGTTTGTAATAATAACCTAAATCGATACTGGTAAAAAAAATATTGGTTAAGTTATTCAAAATTTGTTCAAAGTTCAAAATGCATTACTGGAAAATTATGAACCTCACATTAACCAAAAAACAAAATTGTTATAATGCTCTATCATACAAAGTGTAATGTTTGAAAGATTTTCAATTTTTTTTTATGAAGCTGTCTGTTAGTAATAACTTCGACTGTCATTAGTTATTTTTATAGAATTAAAAACATTTCTAAATTATTTTTTAAATATTTTACTCAAAAATTTAATTTCCTTATAACTCCTGCCAAGAGCCACCTTCTTATGGTATTATTAGTTCAACGCATTTTTTAAATAAACCATCATATTTACGTATATTTAAAATTCGTTATAGGTGCCATATTTATTTATTCATCTGCCTGCATTTTTTTATTTTAGGGACGACCTGGACTGCAAGGCCTTAAAGGTGAAATGGGAAGCAAAGGCCAAAAAGGAGAAACCGGAGGGCGAGAAGGCGTAAGTGACAAAATTTTTTTTAAGCCACAGTTTATATATTTATTAGGAAAAACACTTTTCAAAATATGATCTCACAAGGTTAATATTTCAGCAGCTTAGTGGAAGTATAGCTTTCTCAGAACATGGTTCAAAACAGGCATGACTCAGAAACTGGCTGTAGTTAAGAATTTGGTTGGAAAGAAAGCTACCGCAACTATGGATGTGACACATTTTCAGTTGTGTTAGAAAGCTTATCAAACTAATTTCGAGTCAGGAGGTTCTTAGGTTGTACTCTGCGGAAAAGCATTTTTCAGATTTATGGAGCACTTTTCACCTAGCTGTCGATTTAATCTTCATTTCAGTTTTCAAAAAACAACTCCCTTTATAAATTCCAATGGTATTAAGTGGTTTCAAGATAGTTCAGGTTCAAAACTACCTTTCTGTTTTGAAGGCTTTCCTTCCCAACTCTAAAGTTAAACAATTCTCGAATTTTTCCACTCCTGACTTTAGATTTAGCATAACTCAAAGTGCAAACACGAATCATTTCTTTGGAAAAAGTCTTGCGTTCCGTAATCACGAGATCGTTTTCCATTAATCAGAAGCTTCCCCTATAGTAACCACCAAGTGGGATTTTCGGTTGTTTTGGCCTCCACGAGAGGGAATTTAACCGGAAAAGGGTTTAGCGTGCATTGTCCACGTTCCACAAGATATGCAGTTCGTTGAATCAAAGCTTCTTATATTTGGCAGGGATGTTCGTGATAGCAGTCATGGTCTGTAAATGAACTGTGTCAGATAGATTTCGAACAACCTACGCGGCTGCTGCAGGTAATCAAATAGCTCACGAGTTTCAATGCATTCATTTATCCCTTTGTAGCTTACAAGGTGGAGGTGGCTGAAAATGTTTTTTTTTTATTTAGTATCTTTCATTCGGAATATGAGATTAGGAAAACTTAATGGATATTTATATATTGCAATTAGTCTATATTATATGTAGAACCAGCTTCCTTGGAAATGAGAACTTCTATTTGCCAAAAAAAAAATGTTTACTGGGCGTGAAAAGCCTATTTTTATATTGATCCTTACTTAACTTATCTACCGATATCGAACCTCATTTCATTATCAAATTTTCATCCAAACTGACAGTTTATATATATGAAAAGACCACAAGTCTTCCCAAACACTTTTTCCTCAAATTTATCATCGAATAAAACTAATTTTTAAATTAGTTTAAACAAACAAAAATTTGGCTTATAGCTAAACCAAAATTATTAGTTTTATAGAAAGCAAAATAAAAAAAAGCTTCACAAAGACAAATAAGCGACGAAGTGTTTGAAGAGTCAACAAAGTACGAACACACAATCAAGCAAAACAACAAAGTTAACTCACAAAGTGAACTTAATGAATGATTTTAGCGTTAATGTTGACCCCAATGGCTTTCGCCAAGCCCATTTTGCATTTTATACATTCCTAAAATAGCTACGGCTATCAGCAGCCACCATCAAGTCCCACCCACCGCACAGCCAACAAGCAGACAAACCACTCCTGTTAGGACAAATTTAAATTTTGCATTCAGCCTTAGAATGAAAGGGCTTTGCCAAGGCACTGCAGACTTAGTTGCTACATTTTAAGCAAAGTCAAGCAAGTGGTGCAGTTATTATTTCCATAAAAATACTAATTTTGCAAATGCTTTGATAGTTTGGTTCTGTGAGTCAGCGAACTGCGGCCCATTTCCCTCAACAGTAACAAAACCAAACATACTATGCAGGCTCTATTACCTACTGGGCAGAGATAATAAGTTAACAAAGTGCAGAAAGAATTCATTGACCGACAAAAGCGTTGAGCAGCACTTAAGCCAAAACGGCAGCGAAAACAGTTGGGCTTGCAAATTAAATATGGACAAAAGCTAGAATACATAGACGCACACACCAACACATAGATAGTTTTGCATTGCACCTTTAAATTGAAAAGACTGATAACCAGACGCGCTGAAGTTTTGGCTTGGGAGTGAGAGGACCGATTGTTGGTGGATGATGTGTTTAGCTGATGGTTTACGAGAAAGTATTCCTAGCAATAAAAATAAGGATAATCGAGAGAGTATACTTTGGAGCTTTAGAACAAAAAATCAGCGCTTAACTAATCCCCTTTATATATTTTTGAGCTAGATTATAGAGTAGTTAAGTGGGCTGAAAAATAATATTGTACTTTGTTTGAGGCTTAAACACATTTAACTGCATGAATACTTTTGTTTTTCCTTACCCCTTTTTAAGGCATTAAACTGATTCGTCGAATTAAGTTAGGATACCATTAAAGTCACATCTATTATTAACTATTTATAGACCCAAATTTGGGTAATCCTGTGAATGGTTGCTTAAGTTACTAGGAAGCTAAACTAATAATGAAACGAAACCACCTAATATGCCGTGTTGGACAGTGTTTGGGCTCCACTTAGACTATCTTTAGATCGATGTATATTGGAACGATTTTTCGTCATCCCTTGTCAAATTTGGTTTTGAGACAAACCGGTTTCGGCCTTGTGCCATCATCAGTGTCGATTTTCGTTCTGATCTGTTGTGGTCGTTTGTCTTGTATTTATAGTAGGTAGCAGGTAACGTCAGCATGGGTGTCTGTTTGTGTACGTGTGCGGGTGGTTTTTCATCGATCGGTTTTTTGTGTGGTTGACTGAGGCAGGTAAAAGTTGGTATTTTTTGTTGTTTGACCTTTTTTGCTTGTTTGTTGTTTTTGATCTTTTGCTGTTTTGTGCTTATTTGTCGGTGCGTGTGTGTTTGTGGTACCTGAGTGGTTGCTTTGTTTTTTGTAAACCAATTTTAAAGGTTCGAATATTGTGTCGGAAACAGTGTTTGTCTGTTCGTTTATTGTTCTACCGTCGAATGTTTTTTGTTTGTAGATTTCCATGTTTTCGAGTACGTTCAGACGTCGGCCTTTTGCTTGTACATGTAGGACCTTGACTGTTTTTTTGATGTTTCCGGGTGGGCATTTATTCTCCGCCATGTGATTCGCAAAGTTGGACTCTGGTATGATGGTTGGATTCCGTATCTTTTTGTTGTAATCTCTAATGTGTTCTCTGAACCTCGTTCTTACTTGTCGTCCGGTTTGTCCTATGTAACTGTGGTGGCATTCACAAGTGAGCTTGTATACACCATGGCTGCTAAACGGATCTTCTGATCACTATCCAGTAGAATATTAATTTCAACAAGTAAAATAAAATTAAATTAAATAGAACGAAGTAAAATAAAATGAAATAAATTCAAATAAAAATGATTAAAATTAAACGAAATAAAATGAAATAAAATAAGACTAACCTAAATTAAATTAAATAAAACTAAATAAACTAAAATAAAATAAAATACAATAAAATGAAAAAAAAATAAAAAATAAGTAATCAAATAAAAAAAACGTAATAAAACAAAACAAAAGAAAATTAAATTAAACTAAATAAAATTTAATAAACTTAAATAAAATAAAATAAAACAAAATACAATAAAAGAAAATAAACCAAACTAAAATAAAACTAAATCAAACAAAATTTAATAAACTAAAATAAAATACAATAAAATATATAATGTATTAGCAGAAGAAGGTTCGAGGAAATAAAACACACGTCCGTTTAGTTTAAGCGAGTTTAATGTACTGAATAATAGATCAAATCATAGGTACATAATAAGTCAATAACAAGTAATGTGACATAGTGGTACTTATAATGAGAGAACATTTGGAATATAACTGTTATGTAGTTGAGTTGCTTATATATATATACATATACAGGGTATTTAATAGGTATGCTCTAACAATCTCCCACTCAACTCAAATACATACTGGATACATATAGTAAACATTGAACAAAAATATTTTCAAATTACAAATTAAGTTCAATCAATTTACAACAATTCATATGCTTGCTTTTAGGTAAACATTTTGTTAATAAGTCGGCAGCATTTTCTGCCGATGGTACATACATAATATCAATATCATTTGATTCATATTTTTCTCTTAAATAGTGATATTTTATATCAATATGTTTACTTCTTTTCTTAGTAACTGGATTACGAACTAAAAATTCTGCACCCTGGTTGTCACTGTTAATAACAGTTGCAACTTTGCAGTACTCTGTTAACCTAAGCTCTGTTAACAGATGACGATAAAAAATAATTTCTTTAGCTCCCTCGCACATCGCAACATACTCAGCCTCTGTTGAACTAAGTGAAACACTATTTTGCTTTTTTGATTCCCAAGCAATCGGGCCGCCAGCTAGAAAAACAATATAACCGCTATAAGATTTTCGGTCAACAATATTGGAGCCCCAGTCAGAATCAGTAAAGCAAGAAAGTGTTTTTTCCATTCTGCTGTATGTAAAGTTCGCATTAGCCGTATACTTAAGGTAACGCAAAATGTGCTTTGCAGCTATAAAATGCTGCTTATGTGGATGATTATTAAATTGTGACAACTTTGATAATGTATGAAGAATGTCTGGTCTTGATATAACCGCCAGGTACATCAAACCACCAATAAGCGACTGGTATGTTTTTACATCATAAACCTCTTTACAATTTTCATTTGTACATTTCTCTAGCTCAGTTCCACTGGGAAGAGGAGTTGAACTTGGTTTGCACTCTGTCATATTCCATGCTGTTAGAAGTTCAGCTGTATATTTTCTTTGATGAACAGTAATTGGGCCTCTCAAACCATCTCTCTCTATTTCCATTCCTAGATAGAATGAAATTGGACCACGGTCCACAACATCAACAAAACATTTTAATTGCTCTATAATTTCGCTCATTGTTGATTGATTTGAACATGCTAACATTAAGTCGTCTACATACAAAGCCACAATAATAAATTCTTCATTCTTTTTCATAATATAAACACAATTGTCTGACAAACATTTACGAAAACCAATACCACATAAAATCTCATTAAACTTCTTATTCCATTCTCTGCCTGCTTGCTTCAGCCCATACAGAGACTTTTTCAATTTGCAAACTTTATTTTGTTGGTCTTTTTGCACAAACATTTCTGGCTGGTACATGTAAATCTCTTCGTTAAGAGTACCATTTAAATAAGCAGATACAATATCAATATGGTTTACTAACAACTTGTACTGAACCGCAATAGCTAAAATTAACCTAATAGTGGAATGTCTAACTACAGGTGCATACGTTTCATGGTAGTCTATATTACGCTTTTGAAAACAACCTTGCGCAACTAACCGCGCTTTATATTTTTCAACGCTACCATCACACCTCCGCTTCGTTGAAAAAACCCATTTATTTCCAATAATATTTTTTCCATCAGGCTTATCCACTAAATCCCATGTTTCATTTTTAATTAGCGAATCGTATTCTGATTTCATGGCTTCCCACCATTTCTCTTTATTTGTACTTTCAATTGCCTCTCTAACTGAAATTGGATCAGAAACGATTGAATTTAAAACTGCGGGTACAGTACTGTCTTCAATCACGTACACTTTTCTCGGCCTACCAACATTTCCAGTTCTATTTACTTTTGGCCTACCTCTTTTTCGTTTCCCCACAACATTTGGTTCCTCTGCTTCTTCTGATGTACTCACATTAGTATCATTGTCAATATGTTCCGCGCATTCATCATTTACCGCGCCTCCCACGCCCTCCACGCTAGGCAGCATTGCATTGCTTTCGCTTTCAATGTACTTCGCTTGGCTATTTTGATTTAAATCTACACTAACAACGTCTTGGCTTTGCTCTTGTGCATGCACATCGTCACTAACAACAACAGGTGTAGTAAAGAATTCATTATTAGAAGCTAACGTTGGGGTACTTTGAGACGAACTCTTCTCTGTGAGAGAATTTTCAAAAAACTTACAATCGCGTGAAATGACAATTGCTCTACGCTGACTATCGTAAAGCCTGTATGCCTTACTTTGGTTCGAATAACCAACAAATATCAACTTACGCCCTTTTGGCATAAACTTCGACAAATTTTGCTGCTTTTGTAAAGCTACTACGTTACACCCAAACGCTCTCAAATGTGAAACCGATGGTTTCCAACCGAACCAACATTCATATGGCGTTTTGCCTTGCAAAACTTTCGTAGGAGCGCGATTTCTCAAATAAGTGGCCGTATTCACCGCTTCAGACCATAAACTTTTGGGCAATTTTGACTCTTCTAACATACAACGACCCATTTCGACTAACGTTCTATTTGCCCTTTCGGCAATCCCATTTTGTTCAGGCGTGTATGCTACGGTAGTTTGGTGGACTATTCCATTTTCTTTTAAAAATATGTTAAACTCAGAGCTTAGGTATTCCCTACCATTATCGCTACGCAAAATTTTAATTTTACAACCTGTTTCATTTTCAGCTTTTAATTTAAATTCTTTAAATACATTTAGCGCTTCTGATTTTTGCTTCAAAAAATACGTACTCATATAACGTGTATAATCATCGATAAAAGTAATAAAGTACACAGATCCACCCTGCGAAACATTTCGCATCGGACCACAAATATCCGTATGGATTATCTCTAATTTACTTTTACTAAGAACTGTGCGGTATGAACAAAAAGGTTTGCATGAAATTTTGCATAAAGCGCAAGTTATACAAGAAAAATCTTTAGGCATTTTAACCTCTAAACCACGAACCATTTCATTACTTGACAATGCACATAAATCGCGCGCATTCAAATGACCATATCGTCGATGCCATAAATCAAAATCCTTCGATTTTTCACAGTTCATATACGCATATTCATTTTGATTAAAATTAGCAACAAATATACCATAGCTTTTTTCAGCTACAAAAATCAAATTACCGCGCTTCGTATAAGCAAAAGCTTTATTCTCAGTGAATTTTACTGAGTTTCCATTACAAATGATTTTGCCCACTGACAAAAAATTAGAAGTTAACTCGGGCACAAAGAGTACTTCGGTTAGTATAATGTCAGCATGAGCTGATTTAATACGTACATTACCTATACCTTTTGCTAAGACGCTTTCTCCAGATGCTAGTATCACCTTCTGCGGCTGCTCTCTGTACGACGAAAATTCACCTTTGTTGTTGCAAATATGCGACGATGCTCCACTGTCTAGAATCCACTGCTTTCTGTTGCTTGAAGATTTGCTACCATATGAACTGAACACAACTTCTGAACTTGCTGAATTATTTGAGGAATTTTTACATTGCGCTCGCACATGTCCGCGCTTACCACATCCATAGCACTTTATGTTGTTGTTGTTCTTTTTATCCCAATACTTTCGTGTTGATTGTCTCTTGAATTTTTTGTTGTCTAATGCGTACACAACTTGCTCACCTTCACTGACCTTTCCTTTCCGGCGTTCTTCTTCTTCAAATATTTTCATTTTCAAACTTTCGACCTTGGGTAGGTCATCACGACTTTCGATCGCTACGACAAAATTGTCCATGTCTTGTGGAAGACTGCAAAGTAGCATTATGCTCAGAATATCGTCAGGAATAGAAACGTCTATCTCCTTGAGGCTTTCAGCGATTGTACAAAAGTTATTCACTTGACTACTGTAACTTTGGTTATGTTGAAATTGAAACCGGACCAACCTCTTAAATAAATTCACTTTTCGTGCAGGTCCCTTTGCTCTATAAATTTCGGACAATTTGAGCCACGCACCTTTAGCTGACACACAAGTTTTTAATGCTAATAACTCCGACGGTTTGACGCAAAGTGTTATAGTCGCCAGCGCCTTTTTGTCATCCGACATCCATGCTGCTTTCTGCTCGGCAGTTGCTGTTGTGCTGCAAACGTTTTCGATGACGTACCAATAATCTAATGTCACCAACAAACTTTTCATCTGGACGGACCAAACTGCATAATTTTCGCCACTCAATTTTTCTACTTGCGAAATTGCACTCGCCATATCGACCAACGATAAATACAAATATAATTAAACTTTTTAATTTACAAAACTTTCCGAACAACCACGTGTGTTATGATGAAGCCTTAATCTGGGCCCATAACCAATATTAGCAGAAGAAGGTTCGAGGAAATAAAACACACGTCCGTTTAGTTTAAGCGAGTTTAATGTACTGAATAATAGATCAAATCATAGGTACATAATAAGTCAATAACAAGTAATGTGACATAGTGGTACTTATAATGAGAGAACATTTGGAATATAACTGTTATGTAGTTGAGTTGCTTATATATATATACATATACAGGGTATTTAATAGGTATGCTCTAACATAATGAAATAAAAAAAAATAAATAAAACAAAATAAAAGAAAATTAAATTAAACTAAACAAAATTAAAAAAGCTTAAACAAAATAAACTAAAATAAAATGAAATAAAATAAAATAAAATAAAATAAAATAAAATAAAATAATTGCTTTTTTATACCAACAATTTTTGTTGAATACTTTGATACTTTAAAACAAAATAAAATAAAATAATAATTTTCATAAAAACTCAAAAAGTGAAAAATTAAAAAAGTAAAATAAAATAAAATAAAATAAAATAAGATAAAATAAAATAAAATAAAATAATATAAAACAAAATAAAACCAAATAAAATTAAATTAAATAAATTAAGTTGAATATGAAAATTAAAAGTAAAATTATTGTGTCTGCTTTTGAGGTTAAAGTTCAACCATTGAACGAACTCTTGTCAAAAAGCACACCTAGTACCATAGCCTGGAGGAACTTTTGTGAATTGTTCGCAATTAGATAAATATTTAGCAACGCCCATATACCATTTGTCACACAGAGATCCACGCTAGTAAAAGGAAGCTTGCTGGCCTGTGAATGGACCGAGTTTTGTAATTCCTTCCGTCAAGATATAACCACTTCTTTCTAATTTTTCTTTAGTTAATTAATTTTCTCCAACTAAAACCGTTTTTGACAAATATAGCTTCAAAGGTGTTCTTTGATCCTTTGAATTCTCTCATTACCAATACAATACTCTGGTACTAGCACCGTCTTTTTTTATACCTAATACACCCATAAGGATACAATTTGTTGAATACATTGAGACTGAGGCATAAAACAAAGTTTGCAAGAAATTTTTTAAAATGGGCGCGTCACCGCCTACTTTTGGTTAAGTCAAAATTAGAAATAATATTAACTAGTATGTAACCCCCGAAAATCGGGTGGGTTTTTTTAGTTAGCTCAGCTAACAGTTGCGCTTTGGAATCCGCCCATTACTGTGCTCATTAGAACAGAGAGATAAACAAAGCAAGTACATATAGAAAATCTAAACATACATACATATTTATGTATATGTGTATGCTTATGCGTCACCACGCTAGAAAATGCTGTGGTGAAAATGGAAATAATAAATGCTAATATCTCATAAACAAATGAACTAATTTAAATTTTTATATTTTTGTGCAAACTTACTCATTGAAAGCTTTCATTTGATATACTCGTATATTTCATTTATCTACGTATTGTAGTTAAGGCTAGCTAAGCGCCTGGTCTAGAAATAATACCATAGATCATAAATTAAAAACGGTACAAGATATCGAAACGAAATTCAACACGCAAGTATGCAAGGAATGTTCCAGGAAAAAATGGGTGGGATCGCTTAAGGTGTACAACCACTTTTATATGAAAGATTTTGAAGAGGATCGTAGACATATTAAATAGGCAATAACTTTGCGTAAAATAGCTTAACATCCTTTTCATATTTTACTTTTAAAGTTTCAGTAAACAAAGAAATCCAAAACTTAAAATTTTTGAAAATGGGCGTGACCCCGCCCCTTTTAAAGTGGACTATTCCAGAAAACTTTTTATGCCATAACTCCGCCAAAAATTGATTTGTCGCATCGAAATTTGGTGATAATGTTCTATATATAAAGGTAACTGTTTGCTGTAAAAATAGGCGAAATCGAAACATAGTTGTATTTTCTTTTACATTTAAAAAGCGATATTTCTACAACTAAGCAAGTTATATCAATCTTATTTTGCACACGTAATAAGCTTTTTAAGAAAAACTCGGCCGCAACAAACTGTTGTCAATTTTGAAGAAGTAGGCGGCGCACCGCCCACTTTTCAGCATAAAATTTCTGCTACTTTCAAAGGCAATCGCTTATAATTTAATATTGATATTTCCATGAAAATTGGTCAGCTGCTTCTCAGTAGTATGTATTCTACTCCTGCTAAAAATTAGCCCAATCGGGAAACACACAAACAAAATATTTGGGCACGTAGTTAATATTCCACTGCAATAGCGAAGTTATATATCTTTTTTGATTTTCATACCTTTCATAAACATTAAGTGTATCTAAGTATGAAACCAAGAAGAGAAAAGTTCACTAAAATGATCACCACAATGAGCGGAGTCGATTTAAGCATGCCCATCCCGTCCCTCCGTCCTTCTGTCTGTCTGACCGTCTGTATATTTGAACGAAAACTAGTCTCTCAGTTTTACAAAAGAATGCTGAAATTCGTTGTTTGCTTCGCCATTTTATAATATACTAGCAAACCCGGTAGAGGTTGTTTTGACGTTTTGATACATAGAACATATCTATATATAAAATGTCATTAACTTGAACCAAATACGAGTATATCCAAATTTCATTAATTTTTACCAAAACAGTTCGGAGTTATGACGAATTGAAACTTTATAGGCGTGGCTCCGCCTACTTTTCCAAAACTATATATTACCTATGCTGTACCCAGTAAACCCAAGTATATATTGTGAAAATTTCGTAAAGATCGCTTGAGTTCTTTGGCGCCTATAAAAGACACACATTTTTTATATATATTTTTGTTACGCACACAAGGTATATTACTTCATTCGGCATAAACGAATCGAGATATATATTTATTAATGTATATCAAAACATACAGGATGAAAAGTAAAATATCCGGGCAAGTAGTTAATACCCCACTGCAGAAGCGAAGTTGTATATCTTTTTTGATATTACTACCTTTCATGAACATCAAATGTTTGCACGTATCTAATTCTAATGGTGCTCACCTATGTTTCCATTTCTTTTGATAGCACCTGAATGATAAGTCAAACGCTTTTAAGGTAACGCCGCACATTTTTATTTTAAATCTCTTTTAACCCTACTGAAGTGATTGCTATTTATACAGCCCTTCTCGCCACTATAATCTCCTCCCCAAAATACCTACACTTTGTGCTTTTCATTGCACCGAAATTCCCGCCAGATATATCCACCTTCTGATAGTTATATGGTTGGCACAGCAAGAGAGCGACGATGGCGTGCACAAACGCTTGTCAAATGCATGATATTTATTAATTAGGGCAACTAAAGTAGTTTACCGCTTTTGCTGCAAAGCCCTTCCTACATTTCCGCCATGCGTCCAAAACTGCTTGCGAGTGCACCACTAGCCGTGTGCCAAATGTGCAAGCATGAAACTCAACCCAAAACAAGAACTCGTACAAAACAGCGTCGCGTAACATTTCTTGTGCTGCTTGTCACTTTGTGCATTTAAATATTTTTGAGTCAGCTATAAAATTGCTTCATTATGCGCTTTTCTAGAACAACTTGGTTGAAGGTATGAAGGAGTGTATATGGTGAGGTGCATTAAGTATTTAAAAGAGAAACTAGTGTTTGCTTGAGTCGTTGTTATTTGTGTAGTGCCTTTTGAAACAATGGCGGTATTCAGCATTGGGATTTTGAAAATTTTTTTTTAGAATTTTGTTAAAGTTTTCAAATGAAAAGCACCACTGTGCTTTGCTATATTTTTAAGAATGTTTTTTGCTTTTGGGTTTTCCCTCTTTTTCGCTTGGGAAACCTTAACTGATCCACCCCAAATGTTGCAGTAAAAGATAGCAAAACGTGATGTTTAAACTCTTTGTTGTTACTTTAGGTACTTTTACTTTTGTCTTCAATGTATTTAGCTACAGCTTTCGCTAAGTTTATTATTCATCCACTTAATGTTGGTATAAACTTGATTTGAGTACTTGAAATCAGGTCAAAAGTTTTACTAAAGTAAGTAGCACAGCTCTACTGTATGCCAAATATTACAAATAGATATGTAAGTGGATGTGTGTACATATTAAAGTCAGTTTGTCGCACCTATCACGGTTATCGAGTGTCGACGTCTTTCAAGAATCTTTTTAAAACAGTATTTCTCTCGACTGATGATCATGGCACAGAAATAACACCTCCCTCTGAATCCGATTCAACACTTCGCTCATTCACGCTAGCCAATGCAAGCGTTCACAAACATATATTTTGTCAAGCGCTTTATGAATACTCACCGCTCTTCTGTTACTAAATTATATATATATAAAACTCCACTAAACGATATTTTGCTGAAAAAAATTTACAACCGCGTTTACGTTACTTTGGCCAAGAAGGGACCGGATCGGTTGAGTATGCGGTAGAAGTCCCTATCAGATCTCTCCCAATTGAAACTTAGGCAAGAGTTGCAAAGTTTCAAAGATCATGTGTAAAGCATACGACATGAGGTCAACTAAACTGCTCTTATCTCACGAAAGGGAGGACTTCAGTACGCTCATGATTGGCGTACTTACAGGTCACTGTCTCTTTTTATCGCCTGGGTATAAAATAAATCTTGTCGGTGACAAAAGATGCAGAAAGTGCGGACTGCAGGAGGAGGCGGTTGAGCATGTTTTGTGCTCCTGGCCAGCGCTCGCTATATGAAGACTCCAACTATTAGGAGCTCCACAACTATTAGATTTCGAAGCTGCAAGTAAGATAGGAAATAGAAGCTTCTAGTTCTTTCCAAGAGGAAAGAGTTATATTTTTACGTGGATTCTGGTTCTTGGTTGGGTGTTTTCGTTCTGGTCTAGGAAACTTCTGGCAGCACTATGGACAATTTCAGTCTGTGTGAGGTATTGACAGACCGGCCAGCTCAACGTAACATAACCTAACCTTAGGCTGCTCAGCTATGTTGATTAAAAGCAGGACCTGATCGTACTTTTACTGGCTGCTTGGTTGTCGCCTTGATTTTGAAGAATTTTATTACAAAAACTCGTTATATGCCTAACAGAAACTGGAGATCCCTAAATAAGCGATTTCAAAACGCTTTCAATCAAATTTGTTGATAAGGTCTCGACGGTTTCTTCTCCCATTTATTCTACCTTTCATAATCAGGAAGTGGTATAATAATTTTTATACGTATATCTATTTGAAAGCAAACTAGTATCTTAGTTGTAGATATCTCTGGCTAATCATTAGTCGGAACCAAAAAGATAAGACCCATAAAACATGTTTCCCCCATATATTCGATTTTTTAGTTAACGGCCTTTGCGTTATATATATTTTAATTAAATAGGAAAAACATTCAATTCCGCGCAGTTTGCTCTTTCGTAAATAAGGATTAGAAAGTGAAAATGTGATTATTATTTATGAAAGGTATTAAGCCTTCAGCACAGCCGAAGACAGCACACTTCTTGCTAGTTTTTCATCCGCAACCAGTTTTGGTGAATGCCTTCGGAAACGTCTACAACGCTACAAACACTCAGATAAATAGTGGCTTCAGTCATTTAACCGCATGAGACTTCTTAACAGTACTAACCATCGATTATCTGACTGGAAGATATTCATCTTTGGAGTTCAAGCATGCGACCTAAATCTTCCACCACTCTATTCACGACATGGAAGCCTAAAGTAAACGTGATATTCGAAATTAAAGTCGAAGGCGCCGTACTAGCTACTGTTAACCAGACTAAATTTTGGGCGTGATAATTGATAACGATCTCACCTTTATCGCCTACAACAACAACTTAGGTAAGCAGACACGCTGGAGGGTGATGCAGGCCTACCAGGACACCACACACGAACTGTTACAGTTACAGTTATATAGTGAGGCTAAAATTCTCAGAGTGCAAGAGGATTAAGAAATGCTCAACAGAAAGTTCCTTCTAATTTTTTGTTAACCACAATATCCTAGTAGACAATAAATTGACGCAGAGTCCATTTCAGTGTAAATAAGGCGTCATCTACGAAAGTATTACCACGATATCGGACCTTATACAACAAGCTTGATTTGTCAACTACACCGATAGATAGTCCGCTTTTTCCGCTTCCTACCGTTGAACCGCAGATGAGCAGCAAATACTCTTAACAATTTGAGCAGCAGACTAGGTGATTGCAATGCAGGCGTGGAAGACTAAGAGATTTTAGATTAATGCATCGAAATAGGTTCCATTTCTGGTGTTTGAACTCTAGTATGAAGCATTATTGTTTTTTGTGGTTGTTGTATTGATAACAAATGGAACAGTCCTTAAACGTTCAGGTGAGTGTTAAAGTTGTTAACAGTCCCTTTCAGGACGTGACTCTTTTACGTTCCAGTACTGGCACTTTCTGGTATCAGCCCAAGCATCTAGAAAACGACTTGTTGACCCTGTCGAAAATGAGCGTTCGATATGAAACGTAACAAAGAAATACCTTTTAGCTTTTCATTGAAAGCATAAGGACAATGCTCGTGTTATTTGCGAAAGAAGATTATAAGTCCTAATTAATTGCAATTGCAGGCCTGGTATTTATGTTAATCTTTGATGTATTGCACGATTTCGGGTCTGGGTACAACTCATAGATGTACATGTATTTCTATGGATTATGGACATCCTCAATAACTCACCACTCAACACTAAATAAAACAAACCAATTGTAAAACACACAGAGAGAATGAAAATACAATAAAGAAGAAAACGACAAAAATAAGTCAAATCATCATGCTGCCCGGCATAGCTCGAGGAGCGCACATGGAGCCAGTAGCAAATTGCCAGCAGCATAATGGCGCACAACAACTTCATCAAAGAATAATAACCGCAACGAATTGCTTGGTAATTCACAGGCAATTCGCAGCAAAGTTTCAAATTACTCAACAGTGACTAACTAT
This sequence comes from Merzomyia westermanni, assembly GCA_949987695.1. Lineage (NCBI taxonomy): Eukaryota > Metazoa > Arthropoda > Insecta > Diptera > Tephritidae > Merzomyia > Merzomyia westermanni. The sequence continues at coordinate 28,079,298 of OX465291.1, forward strand.
ATGGATAAAGCAACAACAAAAAAACCAGACATACTTGGTACTCCCATATAAAACGTACTATGTATTGCGTTAACTAATTATACCGTTCATGAACAGGAAATGGTATTATAACTTTGGTCCGATGTTTGTAAGTATGAGAAGAAAAAAAGATGGACCCACCAATAAGTATACCGAAATGATAAGGGCGATGAGCTGAGTCGATTTAGCCATGTCTGTCCGTCCGTCTGTCTGTTTGAACGCAAACTAGTTCCTCAGTGTTTGAGATATGTCGCTGAAATTTGCTAAGGGTCGCCATTTTGTAAACACTACTCATTTGTCGGAACCCGCAAGATCGCACCAATACATCGCATAGCTCTCATACAATCGATAAACGGGTTTTGCCCTATAAGTGTTGCAATTGAAAAGTTAGGAACGCAAAATTGTTGCATGGTACATATTATATATGTAATGTGTGTAGTGAAAATCACCCAGATCGGACCAACACAACATATACCTCCCATACAATCGATTTTTCCGATAAATGGGGTTTGGGCAATGTAGCTCCCATGCAGAGTTTGTACTAATTGTGAGTAGGGATCGGACATTTAAAACCGTGATGCGTATTCATGAAAGGTATAAAGTCTTCGGCACAGTCGAAGACAGTCCTTTTGTTACTTACTTTTTGTTGTTGTTGTTATTTCCGGTACAGCATACACAAATTGCAACATTGTGAATGAAGAAGAAGTTTATGCTGTCAGTGTTGGAGAATAATGATGAAATTCTTGTTGTTAATAGCCAATGTTGTACACACACACACACATGCTCAGAGTAGGCGGTACGATGATATATACTTCATAGGTCACAGTAGTGGCATTAACTTGGCCCATTATTACTGTCAATTAGTTTGTAACAAACAATGTTGTTTGTACGGACTCATATTGCATATATTGGAAAGTATGAGCGAAGTCTTCTGTGTCTGGTTATGTGTGTGTGCGTGTGTGAAAGTAAGCCAAATGTGAGTCATTTATATGCTCATGGCGATGGTGCTTAAGAAGTATGTAAGTGTATGTTAATATGAGCATAACAAACTGCCCACAATTGTCAAGTACAACACAAATCGCATGTACTTTTAGCTCCGGAAGTATACTAAAACAACAAGGATAACAGCAAACGCTAGACTATTGACCACGGCAAAACAGAGCAACCCTCCAGTGAAACACTAAACTAGTCAGAAACTAGTTATATAGTCTAAGTTCAGAACAAACTTAACCAACGTTGGAGTTATTTTTTTGTTTTTATATATAAGGCATGCCTATATAAAATGTGGTCGTCACCACTAAATTATATTGGAATCACTAAGTCTCGAATCAATTCTCTTTATTCGGTGCATAAGCATACATTTTCTTAACTTAACTTTTACGTGTCACTCACTAAACATGATCTATAATATAAATCCGCAAGTAGAGAAAATTTGGCCCGCTCCACAGCCAAACTATATTTTTAAGGTATAAACAATTATACATGTATCGATAGGTCTATCCAAGCAGCAGTGCAGTCAATCAAAAAATATTTAAAAAAAAATGTATTATAATATAAAAAAATTTGTTTAAAAATGACACCAATACAAATACCAAACATGTATTCACACTATAGAGCCTTAGTTGTGTGAGTAGACATGTCATGCATGTTATTGTATCACTCGTGTGATCGGCTCTCACTTTGAGTGCGAAGAGTTGACAGTGGACCCATGAAAAACAAGTATTCGCACTATAGAGCCTTAGTTGTGTGAGTTAACGTGTCATGTATTATTGCTTTAGTTGTTGTTATTGTATTGATCACAGGCTACGCTGCCCAGTATCAGCAGCTCTCCTAAGAGCACAAAGAGTTGCCCTGTTGGACATGATTAAATTATATATGGATGTCGCAAGCGGCCAACAAACACGTAATTACCGTTTGGCAACGTATTGCCCTTATGTCAAAATGCACATGTGAGAGAGAACGCGCAATAACGATCCGCCTATTTTCTAAGCTTTCCACCCATAATACCCGCACATAAATCACAAAATTTTTCAAAATGTTATCACAAAGCACTCAAATATGAATTAACAACGAATTTTTATTAAAAATAAATAAAACCCGACGCGAACTCAAAAGCTTTTCCAAGAACTGTAAGCAAAGAATGTAAACAGAAAAGAAAGATATGATAGTGAGGAAGAAGAAGACGCTATGTCATCTACGACAACCATATAAATTATTTAATTATGCTGTTGGAGACATTAAACAAGCAATGTAAAATATGAGCAAATATGTAAACTTCATTGATGATACAAACAGTCTTTACAAAAACAAAATAATTTATTATTCATAAATAGTGTTAAAAAAGAAGCCGAAAATTTTTTGCAATCCGTAATTATATTTTATTTTTACTTATAATCGTAAGGATTAAAAAATTTATTCGTATACCTCTGCCGTCTACGTACGTACTGATTTCATATGCCCTCACACAGTTGTCGTGTACCGAAATTCTTCATGTTTCAGATCACCTCATTTTATTAGCCAATCAGCAAACGCCACGTATGCGTATTCGTGGGCAGAGGAACAGTGGGATTTATGTCGGCCGTATTGCCAGATTATTCGCAACACTCCCCCCTGGTATATCCTGTCCATCAGGGTGTACCGTGTCCATCAGATCCATCACAGCGCTTTTGGTAGCCGGTCTTTCATAAATTCCTGATGCAGTCTGTAGCGTAGCACTTCTTTCTCTGCCGTCCTTACCCTTTCGTACTTCGATCACCCTACCCTTGGGCCAACAGTTTCTTGGGTTATTTGGATCGACTATGTACGCGATATCTCCTACTTCGATAGCTTTTACGTCTGCAAAACATTTAGTTCTTCTGGTGATGGTAGACAAATATTCGTTGACCCAACGCCGCCAAAACGCTTCAGCCAGTTGTTGCGATGTTCGCCAGCCACGACGAATTACGATGCCCTCTGAAACCGGTTCTGCTAACGGCTTAGCACCGCTGGAGCTACCTAGTAAAAAATGGTTAGGAGTAAGTGCCTCTTCACCTTCATGTTCAATGGGAATATAAGTCAAGGGACGGGAGTTGACCGTCATCTCCACCTCCATAAATGTAGCGCGAAGAATCTCATCGTTAGGTCTATTAGTGATCAAAATCCGTTGAAGTATCGTCTTGACTGAGCGAGCAAGTCGCTCCCAAGCTCCTCCCATATGTGGAGATGCGGGTGGTATAAAATGCCACTCCGATGAAGCGAAAGTAAATGCTTTCATTAGGAGTTTCTTATCCAAAAGCTCTAATTCAGACCTCATTTCTTTTTCGGCGCCCTTAAAATTTGTGCCGTTGTCACTCCATATCTCCAAGGGACTTCCTCTGCGCGCTATAAAATTTTGCAAGGCTAAAATACAAGAATCAGTGGATAGTGAATATGCTATTTCCAGGTGCACAGCTCTGGTTGTCAAGCAGGTGAATAATACCCCGTATCGTTTCTCCGTGCTTCTTCTGACTGCTACTAGAAGAGGACCAAAGTAGTCCACGCCTACATAGGAGAACGGACGGCAAAATGACACAGTACGAGCTAGGGGCAAACATGCCATTCTAGGTGGTTGTGGCTCAACACTTCTATTTTGCAAACTTGACAATTGCGTCGAACCTTTTTTGTAGCAATGCGCAGTTTTGGCACCCAATATTTTTGGCGTATTTCGTTAACGACGGTTTCCATGTTGCAATGGTGATATTTAATGTGAAAATCGTTTATGATCAAGTGCGTAATGTGGTGGCTGTGTGGCAGCAAAACTGGTCTGGTCGCCTTTCAATCTTAACACGTCCATCTATTCTCAAGACACCGTAACTATCTAAATAGGGTGACAACTTGTATATATCGCTGGATTTGCAAATGGCCTTCCCAGTTGACAGCGCAGCTATTGAGTCGTTGAAAACATCATGTTGAGCTTTTTTCCAAAAATAACGTTCTCTCTCTCTCTATGGCACGATATACAACAGGTATATCATCATAAACCTCCTAAGAGATTTTTGCGCCAAGCTTCTCTTCCAATTTGTGGTGTGCCGATTTTGAATTTTCCCTACAAATTGGTGGGACCTACAGTTTTTTGCCGACTCCGAACGGCATCTACAAAGGAGACGAATTTTTGCTGAGAAGCCTGTCATGGCAGAAATACACTCGGAGAGTTTGCTAAACCACTGCCGAGGGGCGACCCCGTTTTGAAAAACTTTTTTCAAATCACTTTTGATGTTACCTGCACCAGGGCTCGAACCATGGACCTTCGGTGTGGTAGGCCGGCAACACTACCTTCACACCACGGCGGCCGCCTTACAAAAATCGTCGGTGTTTGGCATGCCATATACGGTCGGGTAACCGTGCACCGCTTTTAACGAAATGCGAGCGCAATAAAATATCATGGAAGTTGCCTTGAAAAGACGGTTCCAAGATGAAAAGTTCTCCGGTTTGGGCCCGATAAAGTTTTCTGAAGGTAAACTGTGAGCACCAACAAACTGAGGTCGAAGCTCCTCTGTTGAAACATTTTTTCGCCTTTCAAATATCGGCCATTCGCTGCGGGGAAGGTACAGAGAGGATGGTCCCCTGAACCATCGATTGTCGTTAGACAATTCTGGATCACCTTGCCATTTGGTGGCTTCATCAGCAACGTTTTCTGCTGTTGGAACCCAATGCCATTGATTGACGTCAGTCAGTAATAAAATCTCACTGACTCGGAAAGCTACAAACTGTTTGTAGCGACGATGGTCAGCATGCAGCCAGGCTAATACTGTTCGTGCGTCTGACCAGTATACGGAACAGTCAATATTAATAGAATGTGATTCCATAACGCATTTGGCGAGGTGGGCTCCCAAAAGTGCCGATTTTAGTTCAAGTCGAGGTATTGATGTCAGTTGTTTTGCTAGCGACTAACATACAGTCAATTACGTTACCGTAGGAGTATCGAAGGTAACCCACTGCGGCGTAACTGGTTTCACTTGCGTCGACGAAGGTGTGCAACTCAATGTTAGGTTGGAGCGTGGTATCTTCAGGCTTTCTATTTTTGGAATAAGTTTAAGCCATCTTAGCCATTTCGCAAATTGGTCATCTGGAATGGGGTCATCCCAGTCGCATCCAACTCTCCATATTTCTTGTAAAATTACTTTGGCGTAGACCACATAGAAACTGATTAGGCCAATTGGGTCGTATATTGTTATTACCAAACTAAGGACTTCACGCTTGGTTGGCCGTCGATGCTGAATAAAAATATCAGAGGCCCTATACTTGGAGGAAACACGAAATCCGAAATGGTCACTGGCGGTAATCCACCACATACCTAACACCTTTTCAGTTGGCAGCTCCTTTTCAAAGTCAAGACAAAGTGCGTCGGTTGAGGTCTCGTTTAGAGCAGCTAATACGCAACGTGAATTTGACATGAAATTTCGAATACGAAAGCCTCCCATCGCATGAACGTGACGAACATCTTCCGCCAACTTAATAGCTTCTGCTTCTGTCGCAACACTCACCAGCATATCGTCGACATAGTGATTCTCAATAATACATTTCGCAGCGGTAGGAAATTCGGCCTGATACTCAGCCGCATTTTTATTTTTTACATACTGCGCGCAGCTGGGTGAACATGTAGCCCCAAAGGTCATAACTGTCATAACGAAAGTAGTTGGTTCACTGGCATCGGGTTCATACCATAAAAAGCGCATACAATTTTGGTCTTCTTGTCGAACGTGAACCTGGTGAAACATTTCGGCTATTTCGGCCGTTATAGCTATGCCTCTTTGCCGAAATTTGAATAATACTGACAGAAGTGAAGTTGTTAGGTCGGGACCTTTAAGAAGCATTGAGTTCAAAGACACGCCGTTAACCTTGGCGGCTGCGTCCCACACTAGGGGCACCTTACCTGGTTTGTTAAGGTTCGTTACCGCAAACAGCGGTAGATACCAGTACCTTTCAAAGGTGTCATCGAGTGCTGTCATACGTCTGGCATACCCTTTTTGCAAGTAGTCATGAATCTTCTGATGAAGTATCTCAGCCAACTTCGGCTCACGTTGCATCTTTTATAGTAGGCATTGTGCTCGAAATAAAGCCATTGAGCGGCTGTCAGGTAAAGGCGCGTCATGATGCTTCCATAAAAGACTGGTTTCAAATCGATTACCAATTCGTACAGTGTATTTATCTAACTGCTCTATTGCTAGTTCATCCTCTTCCGATTCTAAGGCGGTCGGTTTAGCTGAAACACCTAAGTTATCGAGGCAAAAGTAAGATTTGGTCAACTGAAGTAATTCTGATTGAACGGAGCAGTCACATATGTGATAGACATAGTGTACAGGACCATGACCTCTACCGGGAGCTTGGCCCTTTAATGTCCACCCGAGTTTGGATTTCTCGGCTATTGACTCATCTTCGGCACCATACAGGGATTTCAATGGAGATCCAAGCGGCGCGCTATTCAATCCAATTAATAGTTGGGGTGTGACATTTGAGTAAGAGTGCAGTGGCAAGCCTTTTAGATGCTTGAAATTAGACTGTAGTTCGGCGGCGTTAAGAGATTAAGAGATTGAATTGGCAAGTCAAGTTTTTTGACAGTTCGCACATCTTTAATAGGAAATTTCGTACTATCATTTGTAGCTGATCATCTATAGATCAACTACGACTGATTCGTCCTTATAATGATGTGTGTCACCAGTCCAGCGTAAGCACAATGGTTGCGGTGTTCCCTTTATGCTGAACTTGTTTAACAGCTCTTCGTCCATAAGGGTGAGAGATGAGCCATCATCTATGAAAGCGTAAGTGGATGCACTGCTGCTGCCAGAGTGCAGGACTACGGGAAGCACACGAAAGAGAGTGCTACCCCCACCAACATTGTGCATATTTACATTTGCTGTCCTCGTTGATCGATTTAATTTATTATTTTTTGTTGCGGTTGCAGCATTAGTAGTAACTATCTCTGCGTTGTGTAACAAAGGGTGGTGACTACGGGTACAACCGTCAATGTTGCAGGTTGCCGACGATTTGCAACCAACTGGAAAATGCTTTTTCAAGCATCGGTGGCATAATTTAAATTTGTGAACTAGTTCCCATTTTTGGCTACGAGGCATTACCTTGAAAGAGGGGCAATTAGAAACATTGCTACAATTGTCTGTGCAAACTTACCGAGTTAAAGTGATGATTAATTGCGCCTCGTTTGCGTATCTTTGATGATTCATTTGAATGTTGTTGTTCTTTTGGTACAATAACACAGTTGGCCCCTTGTGCTATCTGAAAAAGCCAGTCACTGAAATGTTGTAAATTACAGGTTTCCAGGGTTCTTTTATGCATCCCCCAATAAGCTGGTAGCAGACCAGGCAATTTTGAAACAAGCTTTTGCTCTAGTTCAGGATTATTCAGATGATTGGTTAAGCCTGACACCGACATTGTAGCGCAGATGCTCTGCACTTCAACGGCGAAATCCACAATGGATTCCAGTTGATTTTCTGACGGCGACGGCAAATCACAAATTTGTCTTTGTAGAACGCTTATTATCAACTCGGGTCGCCCAAATCGCATTTGGAGGGTTGTCATTATTTGATTAACGCAAGATGAGTGCAGTAACAAATTCTTAACGGCGTTGCGAGCTGGATCTTTCAGAGCTTGTTGAAGTCTTATTAGATTCTCCTCGTCAGAGAATGCGCACACTTCAGTAGATTGGTTATAAGCAGCATAGAATAACGCCCACTCCGTTGGCTTACCATCAAATTTGGGCAACTCTTTGACTAGGCTATTACGAGAGGCGATATGATCTTTAGTCAAGCGCCGATAAGCCGAGGGACCGAATGATATGGTATTAGCATGACCAGCTGTTGGCAAACTAGTTTGAGCTGGTTGGGGCCCAACATATGTACTATTAGTATAAGCAGCTGCCGGAAAGGACGTTTGAGCTGGTTGGGGCGGAGATATTACCCGATTGCGTATAGAATACGCTTGCATTTGCTGCTCAAGCGACTGCATTCGGTCCAAAAGAGATTGGGCGACGGTCTGGGGTAGATTACCTGGTTGTTGGATAGTCGATGATCTTACAAAGGTGCTATTTGGAAGAGGTCTACTGCTGCTGAGTACATTTGTATTCACCGGGGCTATAGAAATCGGCGGTAACAGCAGTGCCTGCATTGCAGGTGGACCTGTGTTCTGCATCGAAGTTGAGATATAATGCCTTTCATCTAGGTCATCATCGAAGTGCATTGCATCAATACGATCCAAAAAACTATGTTCTGCCCGTAGAAGTGCTTCCCTTTGCCTCAAAATTGTGTTCTGTTCTTGTAACAGTTCAGCTTGACGACGCAGCCTTAGGGAAGCAGAAGAATTTGCCGAGTGAGCGGGGCTGGATGACTGTTGCCCCTGGTGTGGCACTTGACCTGCGGAGGCGTTATGATGTCCATTTGTTGTGGGAGATATGACAAATGATTCTCCAGGATAAGAGTGTCTAGGTTGCGAAGTATATAGATGTACACCGGCACTATTAGCACAGCACTCGCTTTGTGTCGGCGGGTTGTTCTCCATTGCAGTGCTGTTGGCCGAAGCGTTATAATTCGAAGCCACGAGATTAGTGGCAGTGATTGTACCAGCAGGAACTATATTGCTCAACATTGCAGGAGATTCATCAACTGCGGCTGAAGCCAAACCACTTTCTTGCGACATACCAGTGTTAATTTCAATTTATATCGAAATAAGTACGTTAATTATAAGGCAGAATAACTTTTTTTAAATGTAAAAAAAAAGCCGAAAATTTGTTGCAATCCGTAATTATATTTTATTTTTACTTATAATCGTAAGGATTAAAAAATTTATTCGTATACCTCTGCCGTCTACGTACGTACTGATTTCATATGCCCTCACACAGTTGTCGTGTACCGAAATTCTTCATGTTTCAGATCACCTCATTTTATTAGCCAATCAGCAAACCCCACGTATGCATATTAGTGGGCAGAGGAACAGTGGGATTTATGTCGGCCGTATTGCCTGATTATTCGCAAGAAATAGTATTTAACACTGGTGTTAGTTTGGTTTTTGTATTTGTGGTTGAGATTTTGTGAATTGAGATAAAATAAAATAAAATAAAATAAAATAAAATAAAATAAAATAAAATAAAATAAAATAAAATAAAAAAAAATAAAATAAAATAAAATAAATAAAAAAACTAAAACAAAATTTATCAAAACACTTAAAATTTGTTTTATTTTTCTGATAATACATAATTATTATTTATGATTTAAATAGGAAAATTGAAAAAGCTATAGTTATAGTATTATTTTGGATACAGCCTGGAGCAACTTATATTTTCTCTGTGCATCATTAACTTAAATTTATTTCTTTTCTTGCTCCACAGCCAAAAGGAGACAAAGGTGATCGTGGTCAGGATGGACGTGATGGTATGCCTGGTCCACCAGGACTACCAGCAGCTGCAGGCGAGGGCGTACAATATATACCGATGCCTGGAGCACCAGGACCACCGGGTCCACCCGGTCAACCAGGCATGCCGGGTTTGTCGATAACCGGTCCCAAAGGTGAGCCTGGCATGGATTCGCGCAGTTTCTATGGTGATGCGTCTTACTATGGACGACCGGGTATGTTTTTAATTTGACGCGTTTTTAATTTTATTATGTTATTTGCTAATTTAAATTTAAAGCGTTTATTTAATTTTTTGTTCACTGATTTATTTATTTATTTATATATATATATATGATTTATATTTATATATATTTATAATTTATAAAAAATCATTGCAATTGAAGCTACACATTTGGTAGTGAGCCTTAATTTATAGAAAAATAAAATTGCGTAGTTTGGTTTTATCGGTTTGAGCTTCCTCGATCTTTTAGTTGTTAAACATTAAAATTTCTTGTAAATATTTTGTTTCATACGTTTACATATGTATATCTCTAAATGGTTTACCGGGTTCGCAATTACTTATTTGTTCTCTAAAATTGTTTGCGATAACTTTTGTTTACTGCGCTTAATCCAGTGCCAACGTACAAAGATATTGACGAAATGTGCTCTCAAAAAAAAAGTATTAGATAACCTAACCATGTAAATAACCATTTGTTTTACCTCTCTACCTCTTATCCTACTTTGTTTTTTACTAACGTATTGCTTGCGATAACTACAAGTAGCCAGCGGACGTACCTCTCTTGATGAGATCAAGGCTTTACGTGAATTACAAGACTTGAGAGATCGTCCAGACAGCACAGATGGTAAAATACTAAACAATCGACACCTAGAATAGAAGCACATATTTTGGTTTCCTTTTACTTTTATTTAAATAAAATTCCTTTTTTTTTAAATAACAATGTTAATTGAAATCATATTTTGGCATAAAAAAATGTTTCCAAAACAAATTTGTGATACAATTGATGGTTCTAGGAAAGGCAATTTCTGATATGAGTACTCCGCTCACTAAGAATCGGATTTCGTTTTTTCATAATATACAAGAAGACCCGACTGGAAGATATTAAATAATTTTCTTTTCCTCTGCCCCTATTCTTATTTCGCTTCCTCTACTTTTTATACCTTTCATGAACATGAAATGGTATATTAACTTTGGTCCGATGTTTGTAACATTTAGAAATATGAGAGATAGACCCACCATTAAGTATACCAAATTGATCAGGACGATGAACTGAGTTGATACAGCCATGTCCGTCTGTCCGTCCGTCTGTGCGTCCGTCCGTCTGTTTGAACGCAAACTAGTCCCTCAATTTTTGAGATATCTCGATGAAATTTGGCACACGGATGTATTTTTGTATTATATTAGACATTTGTCGGAACCAGTATAATCGGGTCACCATAGCATATATCTCCCATACAACCGATCGTTCAAATAAGAGGATTATGACCATTTCTCCCCCATTTTTAAAGATTAAAACTTGAAACTTGGTGAGATATTTTCTTGTGGATATTAAAATAGTTCGTCAAAAAGTCACCAAGATCGGAGCTCTATATAGTATATATCCCATACAACCGATCGTTCAGATAGGAGGATTGTGGCCATTTATCCTTCATTTTAAAGGATTAAAACTTGAAACTTGGTGAGATATTTTCTTATGGATATTAAAAGATTTCGTAAAAAAATCACCAAGATCGGAGCTCTACATAGTATATATCCCATACAACCGATCGTTCAGATAAGAGGATTATGGCCATTTCTCCCTCATTTTAAAAGATTAAAACTTGAAATTTGGTGAGATATTTTCTTATGAATATTAAAAGATTTCGTAAAAAAATCACCAAGATCGGAGCTCTATATAGTATATATCCCATACAACCGATCGTTCAGATAAGAGGGCTATGGCCATTTATCCCTCATTTTGGAATTCATGAAAGGTATAAAGCCTTCGGAACAGCCGAAGACAGCGCCGTCCTTACTTGTTTCTTCTTCTGCCTTTAGCTGTAGATCTTCCCATTGCTTTTTTCTATTATATATTTCCCTATCACGAGATAGTATTCCTCATAATTTTGCTCCTCTGTTTCCTCTTTCTTTTAGTCTTTTTTCGCCTTCCCTTGCCAGTATAAATTCAATTCAATTTAATGTAATTTCATGGCAGCATCATGTCACTTTAAAGTTCGAATTAGAGCAATTGGGCCAGTAACTTTTCGGCTATGCTCTTTCGAAAATTTATTTTTTAATTATATATATTTGGTGTAGATGCTCTTTAAGGCACCAGGGGCTCTAGAAGTAGCTCTGCGATGACTTATTTATACATACTTAAATACTTGCAGGATTACTGCAAATATTTATTAAATGCCAACAATAACAGACCTTTACTGAAAACACCAAGTGAATATAAAAATAGAAACCTCACAACAATAAATGTTTTTTTTTGGATTAAATTTTATTTCGTCCAGCCAACATTTTCGCTATAATTTTTGTTATTGCCAAACAATCGACGTCAATATCATTATCTTCAGCACTCCTCTTGCATCATCATCAGAATTGTAAACAGAAATTCTGAAGTCATAAAATTAATGAGTAAATTACATTTACCGCATTCACAATGGAAGAGCTCTTTCTTGGCTGGTAGCACAAATCGTAAGCTGGCCACCTTTTGCTGAGCTTACTTCTTCTTCTTCTTTAGTTCAAGGCAATGTTGTGCGCTTTTTGTTTTGTTGTATTTTTAACAATTTCCGCATTTTATTTTCTTGCCGCTGTTTTATACTTGCATAAAGCATAAAATGTTATTATTGTTGCACTTCCGCTGTTCTGCATATTTACAGTTACGCCAGCTAAAGGGCGTGTTTTCCAAATATTTGTTTATAAATACGTATGTATGTACAGCTGTATTCAATTAATTAAAATGGATATCGTTCAACGAAATAAGAAGAAGCTGTGATTTTAATAATTCTAATTTAAAACGGAGCAAATTCCATAACAGAAACCACATAAAAGGAAATTTCAAAGTTTACACAAAGCTCTGCAAAATTGATTAAACTTTAAAAAATGTTCATACAAATCTTCAAATTTTTCGTCACAATTTCTAGAAAATTTTAAAGTATGCAGTTTTGTAGACCCATCAATTTTCATTTTCACTGTGGAAGTTAGAACTCGCTCGAATATTTCCATGAATTTTCAGAATTTTTTTAGGAAAGGGTGTGGAGTGATTTCTTCCATACAACGCATGAAGAAAAATTAATTTTGTATGAAGAAAAATTATCTTGTATACCCAAGATCCTTGACAAAAAATATATATAAAAATTCAGGGGAAGTATTGAGGTACTTCTGGATTGCACGATATTGTGTAAAAGATAATTAAGCTATAAAGCTGCGTAATCAAAAATTTTCTAGAAATTCTGCCCAAAAATATCGAAATTTTGATGTTAATTGTTAAAAGTTCAATTAACTTTTCTGAACTTTGTGTAAATTTGAAATTTTATTTTTATGTGGTTTCTATTATGGAATTCGCTAAATTTAAATGAAAATTATTAAAAACATAGCTTCTTTTTATTTCGTCGAATGATATTCACATTAGTTTCACTACTATTATATTGAACACAACTGTATATACATATGTTTAAAATATTGCTTCCTTTCGAGGAATTTAATGCTTTCCAAATCATAGTATATTGTTTGCGACTTTGCACCGCAATATATATAACATGCAAAATTGAGAAATCAGGCAAAAAATATATTCTGTGTTATATGTTTTACCTGCGATAACACCGCACAACAATGGCTGGGTAATGTTGCATTGGATCTGCACTCCAATGAAAGTTCTGCAACTGAGACATATAACTCTAGCACACCCCGCACTGGATATCATAACAAAAAATATTGCACTGATCTCATCTCCCACTTCCTATCTGTCTATTACCTATCGCTCTTCCTCTACTTCGTATTAAACCTCTACCTCATCGTATACACCTTTATTCCCCTTTTCTGCCGTCAACTTCCGCTAATTCTTCCTGATCCGTTCTTCTCAGCTCCCTCTATAATGGTAAATTTACAACTTTAGTTATACATTTTTGCTATTATCATTTCACTTTAAAAATATCCCTTTATCCGCGTGTTTCACGAAAATTTCCATTTAGGTGCAGTGTAAAACGCCCATGTAAAAAACGCCCACAAAAACGGCAATAAAGCTCACGGACATTATTTCTTTCCAACAGGCAAAGGCGGAATTTATTTCAAAATTTGATTTTTTGTCTGCAGTTCTTCAATCGTGTACATTAGACCGCGGCAGAAAAAAAGATCCAAAAGTCCATCCCTAAATATGAAGCTTATGTTGAGATCAACAATTTTTATTTTTTTTTTAATTCCCAGGGAAACAATCGAAATGTTTTTCAACTATCCTTTTTGTTCCACCAAACGAAAGCGCTTTAAAATTCAAAGCACTGGACGTTATCAACTTTTTCTTTTTATATGGGGAGCGACCCAGTTTAGTGGTTATACCCTAAATCGAATGTGTAAAACAGTGGAGCCGGTACCTCAGATACCGTGTAATTATCGTTAATTAAAAAAAATAATTTTTGATCTGAGTAATTTTATTAATTTCTCCGAGTACTTTTTTTAAAATAAAAAAATTTTATTGTGAGACTAATCAATTTGTGATTACTTAGTTTTCTGTTTAATCAAATAAATAAGATTAGAATTAAAACTAACCAAAATGTAATTAATCCGAAAATTAGAAGTTTTAGTTAATCGTTTATGATTATTCACTGATTAATGAATAAATCAAATGGAGGTTAATTGGCATTTTCGATTAATTTATTAATCGAACACATTTATTTCATCGCTTAAAAATTTGTTAATTTGAAATTTATCCAAAGATGTTAAGTAATGATTAGATAATGCTAATGATTGCTAATTAACCTTCATTTGCGAAATTCTCTAATTCATTAAATAATTAGAATTAGTTCAACTAATTCCCATTAGATAATTGAAATTTACCTTTACAATTAGAAATCTAATTGACTTCTGCTAATGCAATTAGATATTCAATTAGCTCGAATTAGAATCAATTATTTTGATAAAAATAAATTTCTTTCAAAGAATTATTGAAGTGAACGAGTAATGATGTAAGTCACTGTGTTATTGTGTGAAATGTAAACAAATAAAGGTGCTTTGCAATTTGTTTCAAGTGTTTGCATTGTTTAATATTGCAAATGAAACTGGTATTTTTGTTAAGTTAAAAACACATTTATTTGTAGCAATGTAGGAAGAAATATCATTTGCAAGTGAATTTTCTGGTGATGATGAGGATTTTGATGTTACATACACGCCTTCGAAAGAATCGAAGAAAATTAAGGTGTTCAATAGAGATGGTGAACAATTTGTGAAGAGGCGTATGGAAAAAAATGTTTACAATATAATTTTCACATCGAATTTTTATATTGAAATTAAGTAATAAATATGTGTGTGAAATTCATATTATGAACATTTTAGTTTTTTTTGTTTTTTAAAATATGAAAATAATTGATTCAAATTCGAGCTAATTGAATATCTAATTGCATTAGCAGAAGTCAATTAGATTTCTAATTGTAAAGGTTACCCAATTTATTTTGCTAATGGCAAATAATTGCAATTAGATTTACCATTAGAATAAAAATTTCAATTATCTAATGGGAATTAGTTGAACAATTTCTAATTGTTTAATGAATTAGAGAATATAAGCCAATTGCATCAATTGCTAGTTCTAATTGGAATTTAACATGTATGAATTTATCCCATTAAAGTCATATCATAAAATGATATGAAAAATTTGGATTGGAAAATGTCGCGAAAGAAAATAATAACAATAAAGGTAAACGCTGTTATATATTTCTCCCGAAAACGGAAATAACGCACGCTGAAAAAGGAAATGAATTGCAATTCAAATTTTCAACGAAATAAAGCTAGTGGGCAAATCAGCTCAGTAGATTGGCTGCTTTGCTCTTTCGAAAATTTTTGTTTTTATTTTTTATCTACATAGTGGCAAGTTAAATAATTTAGATTAAGACTCTGTGATAAAGATATTTGTAAATAAAATAGACGTTTGGGCAAATTTAAACCTAGTTTTGCCTTTGCATTTATCTTTCTAGTCCCTTCCAGTACAGGGTACATGGGTCCACGTTTAGGTGAAACATATTCCATATTTGAATTTTTCAAAATCAATAGTTCCCGGCATAGATGTTTGCTAGGTTCACTAACAAGTATCCAAGAGTATATATTTCTTAACTCATATAACCTATTTACCGTTTAACCATATTTGCTTTTATAGAATTATCTTAACACTTCAATATTATCATAGTGGGGTATTTTGCAACTTAAAACATTTTATTGATTTCTTAACTCATAAGTTACTCAAACTTGCAAATAAAGCACACAAAATGTATTTCTTTACACTGATTACCATTCTTTCCTTTTCAATAATCAAACCTTTTTTCTACAAACTTCCTGCAATTTTTCGCTCTCGTCGCCATTGTGCAATCGTCTACTTTCCGGCAAACTCACATAAAATAGGTCCACCCGGGCCCCCAGGTCCACCAGGTCCACCAAGTCATTCACGACATGACGATGAAGAAACGCCATATTTTTCAGCATCTTCGTGGAATATGAGAATCGTGCCAGGTGCAGTGACGTTCCCCAATATCGATGAAATGACAAAGGTAAGTGAGAGTAGAAGCAAATCCGGTTAGAATGAAAGGTTAATATATTATTGTGTGAACGAGCTTAACATAAACTTTGTACAATTTATCAAAACAGACAATGAGAGAATTTTTTTTATGCCTCTGTTCACGTAATAAATTTCAAAAGGATATATAAGAAATGAATATATTCCCATTATGCACTTTCATTTTCGGCTATGAAGTAAACGGCCAAAAACAATAAATTGTTAATGCAAAAAATTAGCTCATTTAGCATATGAAAAGCTCTTTTGTTTATAAGTAGTATTTTCCTTGCACAACGAAAATGTATAATTAAAATATGCCTGATGATTATTAAAAATTTGCTTTTACGCCTTTGTGCGTTTTCATCATTTTGCTTTGTGGCAGCTGAGTTTTCACATACCATAAAAACAAAAACTAAATAAACAAAAGACATATGCTCCTATACGCCACATTATGTGATATCTACAAATGTAATATTTTGTCTTTTTGCCGCTTTAGAAATCCGCAATGAATCCACCAGGCACATTGGCCTACATAACAGAAGAGGAAGCGCTGCTGGTGCGCGTCAACAAGGGTTGGCAATATATTGCGGTAAGTGGCTTTAGATATATATTTACTTTTATTTGTATTTCAAAAACGTAGCAAGGATTTTGTGTAAAGAGGGGTGGGTTACGAAAAAAATGTATTCCTATAAAAATATTAGGGTGACTTAATTTTGGAGACTTTCATCAAAAATACTGGATTGTAAAAATTGCAAAAAAAAATATGTATCAAAAGTGTCACAAAATGCTTTTGAAATTTTCAGCAATATTTCAAATACGTTATGTTATAGAACGCTAAATTTTATAGGACAATTTTTGGAAGTTTTTTTGTTTGCGATGAAATACTTCATAGCTTTTTTCACCATACGAATGAAAGTTAGCTTCTGAAAAAAAATCATAAACATCCCGCCATTACACTTCATACGGCCTTGGTGTATTTAATATTACATACGTTACCCAGCAAAAAATGGTATTAGTGATTACGTGACAAACGTAATCAAGTCACTTCTAAGCGCTGCGGTATCATAACGCACAATCGCAAGAGACATAAATGTGCTTATTTTCTGATTTTGAGCTAATAGGTTCACTGTATTAACTATTAAAACATCATTGTTTAACCAGAATACCATGCCGCCCCGAAAACCTTAATAGTTTGCAACATAAGTTCACTGAAAGTGCCAAAACATACTAATTATTCAGAACCGAGTAACTGTGAAACTGAAGCTCTTAACATTAGCGCTTAGATGTTTCTGGAAAACTGGTGCTGATATTAAAAGATTTATAAAATTTCTATACGGTTTTATAGAAGAAACAATCTGCATGAAATATTTGTTTTAAATCAAGCATCTAATGGCACAATTGTGCCAACTAAAATCACACCGATTGTTAACCTCTTTGGTCTATTGTATTTGTCAGTCGCCGCTGAGCAAGCGATATGCAACTTAGAGCGTAGAAATCGTTTATTTGCGGCATTCAAAAAAAAAGTATGTGTGCCCTTATGGAAAGAGTATTTTAGAGCTCTTGCTAATGCGATGTTTTAAATTATATTCTAGCTACTTTCTAGTTAGATAATATTTTTTCTCTAATAAATAAATCAAAATAATTTTTGCATATTATCAAACAAAGCGTTCATACGACTTTCCTCGGTACTCGTTTATTAACGAAACGGTAGCAGTATTCTTACCAACACATGCCCAGTTTCACCTCTGTTGATACCTGCATTAAATATAAGTTTGGCTCTCATAGATAGAGCGCTGTACTATAATGTGTTATGTAAGCTTTATGGCGCAGTTATACTTACATAGCAGAGCAAGGAACTAAGAAAGAGCAAATTCAACAGTCTTCTATGTACAACCATGCAATGCGATGTCATGCAAGTATAACTGAGCCATTAGCCAGATGTATGCATCAGGAACTATTTAAGAGAAACTTCCTCCAAATCATTATGTTAGTTATTTCAAGAAAAATTTACACATGCAAACGGGAATAGAATACAAGAGAGAACGCAAGTAGAATTGAATTCAACAATTTCTTCGGGTAAATCTGCTCTTATAATTTGTAGGGGCTATAAGTTTTGCATACAAGAATGTCTCCCAAAGAGAGAAAGTCTTATAATAAAACTGAAAGCAAGTCATACTTTATATGACCTATCAACAAATAAGAGTTACTTTCATAGAGAGAGATAGCTATTAGCCATATACATAAGCTTGGACTCAAATAGGAAGTTGAGTTTTGAATAAACTAGCTATTGCTCAACCCCTTTTCTCAGAGAGAGTGCGTACCGCTAGGCTAAACTTAGTAAAATGCAATAAGCTGCAGTTTAAGTAATGTTGAATACAGCTCATAGTCCTTAAAAATTTGTAATCTCATGCCAAAAGCCACTTCATAATAACTTACAACTGAGATAAGTCTCATATAAAACCGGTATCTTTTTTTTTGCTATTCCCATACAATACCTACATGTGTCCACATATAAGTATGTTTGTTCTACTATTTTTTGGCAAATATAACGTCGTTTCTCTAAATATGCCAAACAAATAAACAAACAAAACTATATTTTTACGTTACGTAGACAAAAACATTGTCCTCAAAATATGAGAACTCTGTCACAAAAACTTTGTGTTGCATAATTATTAATTTATACCATTTCAGCGGGTATGATATGCAAATTAATTTTACGAAACCTCTTTTTTATAATGCTTTGAATTCATAGTTTTTATACTAGAAACAACTTTTAAGGAGAAATATTTGAATAGTAAACAATTGTAGGATAGTTTTTTACCAAGAAAAAACTTTATTGAAATTTTAAAAATTTAATACCAGCCAAAAATGCAATCATTTGTTGTATCTATACTGAAAATTTAAAGCTAATTTAGTAAAGTATTTCATATATATTGAATAGATTTTTGTGCAAATCATTATAAATTGATATTTATGAATTATTTACGAATTAATTTATTTTGGTTAGCCGGATTCGTGTTTCTTTTCAGCAATAACTAACCCCAATTTTTTAAATTGAGGCAAATCGAACCATACCCAACTAGCACAAATAGTAACTGAAATGGAGCTGCAACCTTTTATGTGACTTTAAAGTGTTGAGCCACTAGTGAGGGTCGCGTAATAGGTACATATCTACTACGTGCTTGCAACCCAAATGGGGAATACTTTATTGGTAGGCGCAAGGCGTCAGCCATGTTACCATAAGATATCCGGCAATGTTCCATTGACGTTATGCTTACGTAGCAATGATGTAGCAGCGTGGTAGCTGCGGCTTTCAAGGAACTTTTCAAACAAACCTCTTCTTTGAACTCGCTGCTTGTTTTATCTTGCAATTTATTTTGTTGTTATATATTTGTTTCATTAATTAGTTATATGGATCCTTGGAAAATCTGGTGGGTTTTTTCGATAGTCTGAGTAAAGAACTAAAACGAATGAAATTTTATTGCGAAACATAATTGTAATACTTCGATTTCACCACGCGACATTCAGATATTCATTTTTACCTATGCAATTTTTATTTCAAATATCTAAAAACTTTTAATAATTAATTAAAATGATTATTAATAAATAAAAACAATAATAATTTTCATAAAAATTCAAAAAGTGAAAAATTATTATTCTTGGCCTTGAGCTCGTTTCATGAATACTTCAAATATCTAACAATATACAAGAAAATCAAATTCAACATATCTATATGGTTCTTTGGTACTTAAAACACTTACTATGCAATAGTATATGAAATTAGATACAGAAATTATGATAGTTTGGTCTAAAATATTAAGTTCAACTGCGGTATACGATTTATCTAAACATATGAGGTATCTTAGAATAAACAACTTTGAAGTTACATTTACCAAAATCACAACTTCAAAGTAATAAATACTTGACTCATTATAGAGACACTTTAAGGTCGTGGCAAAATTATGACTACCGCAAACTTCAAAGCATCGGTCTTAGGACCAAATTTAGTGATTTCATTTGTAATTTGCAGTAACCATGACTACGAAGTCCTACTCTGCAATTAACGGAAGCCTTTTTATCACAATTAAATACTACTATAAAAGATTTATAGCTGTAAAGGTACACGGCTGATAGTTTGAGCCTGGATTTTGAATCATTCATTGGATTACGCAATTTTTTTAACTTGTTTGTAGTAAATTCCAAACCTTTCAATTACCTACACCATCTTTTAATTTCTTTCGCATTTTTTTTATTTAAAACATTTCCGGTTTAAAATTTAATCCCATTTCATCTCGCTTATTTTTTAGTTTTTTAGGCTCAAAATTTTAGGCGTGTAGAATGGAGTACTCCAAAACGTAATAGAAACTATTAAACCTACATGAAAGTAGCTCCACCATAAAGGTCGCCAGATACTATTAACTTGGTTCTATTTGGGAAGATCCTCCATGCACACATGTCTAAATTTTACGAATGTAGGAGGTAGTTTGCACAATTGAGTGGATCGCCTTTCTTCCTTCATCAGAATATATTTTGTAGTAGCAGTATATTTTGCATATAGTAATTTCCACAAATTGATTGAAACGTCTACAAAGTTGTCTAAACAAATAATATTTAGTCAACCCACGTACTTCCACTTAACGCGGAAACAAATCGCAATAATTTAACCAAAATAAATTATACAAAAACCTGCGCTCAAAGGCAGCATTACTTTGTTGATAATTTTTGATGTTTGTGACATGACAAGCATAGTGGCAAGTAAGCAAAGGCAATAAACTTAAAAAGGATAAAATCAAACAAAAATCAAAAATAAGAAAATAAAGAAGAAAATTCAATCCGTAAATAAGAGAAGTAAAAGAAAAAAGTTGAAATCGCTATAAAATTTAGTTAAAAGAAAATAGGAAAATTTTATTCTTTGGGCCCATAAAACTAGCACTCTTCTGTGTACCCTTCCCTTGTCTCACATTACTTGACATCCGACATTTATTTAGAATTCTTAGTGCTTCCACACGCTTGTTGACTTGTTGTATCGATAAGATGAGCTCCAAGGCGCTGCTAGTAAACAATAAATGTGAAAAATAAAAGTCAAATAAAACAGCAACAACAAAACTGAGTAGAATGATTGACTTGGCATAACGATTGCTGTGATTGCTTGAAGATTTTTATTTGCTTATCACCTCTACATACTTACAAAATTTAAAAGCTACAGAACAGTTTGTAAATGACTTGTAAAGCGCATAGAAGTGAATTATTTTTTATAAAACGGCATGCTGTGTAGTATACGAGTATGTATGTCGAATAAACGAGCTAAAACTTTATACACAATTGTGGTGTTTGAATTTACTTATTTTCAGAATTGTTTTCAATGTGCGAATAAAATATTAAACATGTTTGATATGTCTTCAAGTGAAAATTTTAAAGTGAAAACATTTTGTCGCCTCAATGGACATTTTTTTAAGATGGTCAAAAAACGATTGAGCTAGCTACACTGTTAGATTTGAGTTTTCATAAAAAAAGCTTGGATATAAATCTTAACCTGGCACTCAACCATTGTAAGCTGCACAAAAGTATATTTTGATTATTATGAAACTATTTCGCCCCCTTATCTGCATGTCGAACACCGACAATAATAATCAAACTCTTCGAATGTAAGTCCTGCAATTACTACAGTTTCAATAGGATCGTAACACAACATTTGACATGTCGGGGTTTTGTTTTTCCAAGAATTTTTGTCACACTATATAGATGATTTTCCGTCTCCATACGCATAAATTCCACAGCAGCCCTAAGTGCGCTGTCTGTCAGGTATGCTTTTAATTTGTATCACTAGAGTTATCTTCTTCTTCTTCTTTAAGTGGTCATCGAATAACCTGGGCCTGTTTGACCTTCCAACAGAGCTCGCCAGTCATTTTTTCGTTGTGCCAACTGGCGCCAATTGGAAACATCGCGGGATCGCAAATCGGTCTCCACTTGGTCCTTCCATTGGAGTGGTGGTCTCCCTCTTTCTCTGCTTCCACCGGCGGGTGCCCACAAGAATACCTTCTGGGTTTGAGCATCTTCGCTCATTCGCAGTACGTGGCCTAGCCAGCGAAGCTGCTGTGTTTTAATTCGCTGAACTATGTCGGCGTCTGCGTAAAGCTCACACAGCTCATCATTAAATCTTTTTCGGTACTGGCCGTCGCCAACGCGTAGAAGTCCACAAATCTCGAATACTCCCAAAGCCGCTTCATCAGATGTTGTTAGTGTTCACGCTTCTGCACCATATAGCAGGATGGGTGCGATGAGTGACTTATTGAGTGTTATTTTCGTTCGTCGAGAGAGGACTTTACTTTTCAACTGCCTACTCAGTCCGAAGAAGCATTTGTTTGCTAGAGTAATTCTTCGTCGGTTTTCTAGGCTAACATTATTGTTGGCGTTAATGCTGGTTCCCAGGTAAACGAAGTCCTTTACTATTTCGAAAATTTTGCTGCCAACAGTGGCGTAGTTGCCAAGGCGCGAATGCGCTGACTCTTTGCATGATGGTAGAAGGTACTTCGTTTTGCCCTCTTTCACCACTAATCCCATTTTTTCCGCTTATTTTTCTTATTTCGTCTAAAACAGCTGTTCTCATATCCAAGGCTTCGTGGTTGAATTTCATTTCAATTACACCTTTGTATAACAAGCCGCTTGATCCAAGACAGACGCCCGCTTGCAGGTGCATTAAGGTTCGGCGATCTTATTTACGACGTATACCTGAAGACCTAGTGGCCGATTGTCAGATATTTTATTAGTCCTCAATAAGCACTTTCTTGCAGTTTTGTACTTTGGTGCCGAAAGTGAGACTATTAGCAAACGTCCACCGAAGAATTTAGGGTAGTGGTTGGCAGGCAGAGAGGGCTCTATTAATTTTTTTTAACCCACCACTCAGTGCTGACGTCGAATTATTCTTAATATTAAAACGTAAGACATAATCTATCTAAACCTGTTGTAAGTGTACACAGTGGAAAAGTTCAACAATTTACTGCAGCCAATGGAATAATTCAAAATAATATTAAATTCGTTGTGTCGTGCTCTTTGCTAAATATTGTAAGTTAAAACACTTTTTGGCACTATATGGCATTATTTTATTTGTATCTGCAAATTATTTCACTAATTCATTTATTTTTCTTGCCATCTTCTTTATTTTACTTATTAAGCTACTCAAGACCAGTTGTTGTTTCACCTGTCAGCATTAGTCTACAGTGACTTCACAACTATTCTCAAACTTTCAACATTAGTGGTGTGAAGCGCCTTCCAAACTCTCTTACGCAAACGCGTTTTAATTTATAGCGGGGCGTCTTACTTCCCTTGACGTATTAGTACAATTTTTGTCTCTATAACATATACGTTCAACTAAAAAAGCAATTGAATACCAATTGAAGAGTTTTAATTGGAAAGTGCAAGTCAGAGAGCATTCTATATCGTGCTGGATATGTGAAAGTGTAAATCACATCAAATAAAATACTACAGCGGGAAGAGAGACCGATCTCGATGTCGAACTCTACAAGCTGTTCAGTACGACCAGGAATGGATTTCTCGATATCGGCAACAGCCCTAAGGTTCTGAACTCAACATTCCACAATTTCGAGGAGGCCTTTGAATCTTTCAAATATCTAGATCACTCAATGGTATCTAATAGAAAACAAAATTCAAAAAAGTGGAAGTAGCGGATGATACCATAGTACCTATCCCATTTTCCATCGCCTATGTGTCCACGTTCGCTGTTAATGTTACAAATAGTGTCATAACCGAACTTAAGTAAAAACTTCCTTCATTTAACTGAAATTAACTGTTCTTCTACTCTTGCTGGTGATCATCGGTTTGTATACTTGTAATAATCTAATTGTGTAGGGGTCAGGCCAAAGATAGTTCGACTCCCAAGAAAATAAACGCCGGCCAATGGTTTATGGTGGATGTGTAGTCGTCAAGAGGCTTAACAATTCTTTGTTAAGAACGTCAAATCCTACGGGTAATATCAGTAAATCCTTGTTAGTTTCGAAGCACTTCTCTGATGTTTTTCGCTTCTCAAACCATCTAAAAAGACACATTTTTGAAAGTACCTTTCATAAGCACAATTGGGTATAAAATAATTGAAACAAAAATGGTAACATATTCCTTTGCGCCCCACTCGTGCTTATAAAACTACCCTATGAAAACTCAAAAAATTAAAACTAAGTTTTATTTAATCGAATAACCAAAAGCGATAAAATTATAGACGCAAAAAGCATAACTGAATTTGGGTCCCAATTGGTGGCTTTTAAGGTGGGTAGCACTGGATTTTTAGAGTGCCTTATAATAGAAGTTATTATTTTTTTATATTTACGGCCTCAGCAGTTAATGCTCGTATCGTATTTAGCCCTAATATTCATATCAGAGCTCTAATATTCATATCAGAGCTAAAATAATAATTATAATAATAATATTTTTTTATCTTATACTCTAAGGTTTGGATAATGTGCGACATGCCTTAACCACGTCCAAAACTCAAATTTTAACTCTTAGGTCGTGGTACTACCGCTTGAAGGTGTAAGACTGAAAAAGCCGTTCTTTTTATTTTTAACGACAACCCGAATATACATACTCACTTTCATATACGAAAATTGTAGGCAGTTTGTTAGCTTCCGCATTTTCAATAACAAACAAATTTGAATGTGCAAATAAAACAGAAAAGAAAATCGAGTAAAGAAACTAAACGTAATTTTAGTGTTGCTTGGCTTAGCAGTACCAACACTTTTGTGATTTTACGATGCGTACTTTCAATTTCCTATTTGGCAAAAAATATAGAAAAGATTGGAAATAAAAAAATCAGCTTTCACTCGCAATTCCCTTTTAGCGCGTTACGTACCCCACACTCTGTACCATGCGAGTGCAGCTATCAAAAAGTTTACATTTTCAATCATTTTGCCATTCTACTTGACAGCCATCTAAGAACATCTGAGTAAACGGCCTTTTGAATGTTACGAGTATTCGAGTATTTGCTCGTTAGGGCTCAACTTGACTGCCTATTGCCTGATGCCTAGTGCTCGGTGCTAAATCCGACATTTGTCATTTAAGTGTCAATGTTGTTGCAATATCCTTACTTTGAGTAAATACCGTTTTGTATTTAGCTTTAAGCTTTTTTATGTCGCTTCTACAAATCTGCAGCATGAACGGCTACAGTGGCAATGGAAGGGCACTTTCAAAGTGCCCAAGCGCCGTATATGCCACTTGAAGGAAGGGCGCTTAAGCAATAATAAAAGGAAAGCTTATTGCCTACGATCGTTACATTTGTTACGATAAACTATAAAATAAGAAAAATACAAACAAATACTAGTACAAACCATGTATAGTACAATAGTGAAAGTGTTGTAGTTGTAAAAGCAGTAAATCTTAGAAAAAAGGGCGGAGCTAATAAAAATTTTGTCAATATCAAACTATGATTTTATAGGTTTTGGATGCCTTAAGAATAGTAAAGTCATAAAAATCTTAGTAACAAATTTCATTTGCTACAAAACCAATTTTATTTCTCATATTAACTTCTATTTGCTGTCTTGAAAGAGGCTACGTAAAAGCTTCCAAGAGAGACATGAGTCAGAATAAAGCAGTTGGTCTCCTAAAGGATTCCTTCCATGAGTGATTCGAGAGAACAATAAGCCTCGTTGACATAATTTCAAAAGGCTCTGGAATGAGTACTCTCTTCGTCTATTACTTCATAAACCGCAAGACATCATCTATTATTATTCGATGCTTAGAAAAAGTGGTTCTTTAAATCATGTACTTAACGGTAGTATGTAACGGAATAAACGAATCGAGATAGATATGGACTTATATATATCAAAATGTTCAGGAAGAAAAGAGAAATTGATTAAGCCATGTCCGTCCGTCCGTTCGGCCGCCCGATAACTTGAGTAAATTTTTAGATATCTAAATGATTGGTATGCAGGTTTCTTGGCATGCATCTCCGCGCGCTATTTAAAATGGGATGATAACCACGCCCACTTTTTATATATAAAAATTTTCGGAAATACCAAAAAAGTGATTCTTTAAAAAATAATGCACCTATAAGGATAAAATTTGGTGTGAAAGTTAAGGCAGAAAACAAGTTTTTCAAGAAATTTTTAAAAATGCGAGTGGCACCGCCCACTTTTGTTTAAGTCAAATTAAAAAATATTATCAAGCATAGATCAAAAACCATTCAAAATATCGAAACGAAATCAGACACACAGATTTGCATGAATACAAGGAATGTTCCCGGAACAAATGTTCGGAATCGCTTAAAGTCCGCGACCAGATAGGAATAATAGATATATTTAATAGAGAATAAGTTTGCGTAAAAAAGCTTTATATCATTTATATTTAACTTTCAAAGTGTCCGCGAAGGAAGAAAGTCGAAAAATATAAATTTTATAAAATTGGCGTAGCCCCGTCGCATTTATAGTGGATTATTCCACACAACTTTTTATGCCATAACTCCGAAAAAAATGGATTTGTCGAAACGACTTTTGGCGAAAATGTTAAATATATAAAGGTAACTGTTTATTGTAAAAATCTGCGAAATCGGTCTAAGGCGCACGTCCAATTTTTAACATAGTACTGAAAAATTGTGTAGATTTTTGGGGAAGTAGCCGTGGCGCCGCCCACTTTTCAGAATAAAAATTCTGCTATTTCGTTGTTGTTGTGGTAACGACAAAAACACTCCCCGAAGGTTTTGGGTAGTGTTGTCGATTTAACAGTCCTTGACCAGATTTGAACCCGGTACGCTCCGGTACTCCCTTGCGGTACTGCCCGACTGTCGTGGTAGCGATTTATGACCAGTGAAACCTTCTAGGTCATGTCACCCTTCATAAGATGAGAGGTGAGAGGCATCATACCCGCAGTTCAACCATCGAGTTGCACGTCATTATCTTTGTGGATATTAGTCGTCTCTTAAGACCGGTATGCCTACCTCGGGCATATTCTAAACCCCTTACTCACAGGGGTTGATCATTGAATTAATCATTTTGCTATTTTCAAAGGCGATTGCTTGTAGCTTCAAGGAGATATTTCAATGAAAATTGGTCAGCTGCTTCTCAGTAGTATGCATTATACTCCTGCCAAAAATTCGGCAAATCGGATGACACACAAGCAAAATATCTGGGCAAGTAGGTTAAATCTCACTACAATAGGGAGGTTATATACCTTTTTGGATTTTCATAACTTTTACGACATGTTATGTGTGTAAGTATGAGAAGCAGAAGGGATGGGCCCATCAATGAGTACACTGAAATGGTTAAGACGATTTGAGTAGATTTAGCCATATCCGTCTCTCCATCCGTCTATCTATTTGAACGCAAATTTTTCAAACATAAAATGTGAAATGAAAAAAAATGTGGTTGGCTTTATAACACCAACGGAAAAGTATTAAAATAGATCACTACTAGGTATTTTATGTTCGTTTTAACCCGAATTTAGACTTTCTTACCCTTTTCAATTAATTAAATTTTTTCACTTATGTGTTCATTTAATTAATTAATCAAAGTTTTAATTAAATAGAAAAGAAAAATTTTAGAGTCAACCGCCATAGATTTCTTCATCAGATACATTTTGCCACGTTCTGCTAACCGTTAAGCTAACAGAGCGCTGCTTTTTCTGTCACCTAAGCTCTTAGTTCAATTCCCGTTGTCGTATCTATGATCAAGCCCCCGCCACCTGGCAGTCAGTTGTTGATTTTTTGTTTATGTGCCTGTGTTATCGACCACATGTACATACCGACGTGCTTTTCGGTTTTGTATTTGTTTTGTCTTTCAACAATTCAATGGAATTGCTGATTTTTATTTATATTTTTTTAGACGCGAGGTGATCCTAAAACCCCCATATACTATGTTCTTTGGGACTCCAAAAGCTAAGTATCTTTATTTGTGAATTTTTTTTATTAATTTGCTGTAAAGAATAGCTCCAATCAAAGAAACAAAAAGAAGAGAACTTTTCCAAATTCCTTACTCTATATGTATTGAGTTCGTCCTTAAATTTCCTTCAGTTCATCTTGGCATATTTAGTAAAAGAGTTAGTGCATCCTTTTTAACAACCATCGCCATCCTCAGTTGATCATATTTAAATTGTGATACATTTCGTACGCCGTCAGTTGCCACGCTGTTTTTCAATGATCAGAAGTGTTACTTCAATGGCTTGAGTAAGAGTTGTACTTTGGTTATAAGGTTTAACCTATTGTACCACACCTTGTGCCAAGCTTCCGCACTTCAGTCTGTTGAACTCCAACAAAGCTGCTCTATAACGTCTTGACATCACGATCATAAAATTTGTCTTGCCGATTATAAAAAACCCTTAAATAAGCGCAAAAATGTATAAGAAATATACTATTTTACTTCATTACAAAGCTTCGTTTAGGGATAAAGTGAGAGGACTGACTGGATACGGGTTCTGGCCGTCAATTCCGTGCTTTGATTGCCTGTCTTGGAAGTAAAAATTCATATTCCGAATTCAGCTCCTTTGGTTATGCCAGATATCAAAGCGCCGAACTTGAGCTTCGAATATGTGAATGTAATCAAACTGAGTAAATTCATCTGCAAGGTTTTGTTCTAAAAGTGAGCACATACATACACTTAATAATTAATTATGTAATGTAATTGAAATATATTGATTTTAATTATGCAGTTGTGCTCAATATAATAGTAGTGAAATTCAATGGAATATCATTCGACGAAATAAAAAGAAGCCATGTTTTTAACAATTTTCATTTAAATTAAGCGAATTCCATAATAGAAACCACATAAAAAGAAATTTTCAAATTTACACAAAGTTCAGATAAGTTAGTTGAACTTTTAACAATTTACAGCAAAAATTTCGATATTTTTTGGCAGAATTTCTAGAAAGTTTTTGATTACGCAGTTTTATAGCTCATTCATCTTTCACGCAATATCATGCAAGTCAGAAGTACCTCAATACTTCCCCCTGAATTTTTATATATTTTTTTTATCAAGGATGTTGGATATTTTTTTTTCTATACAAAATAATTTTTCTTCATGCGTTGTGTGGAAAAAATCACTCCACACCCTTGCCTAAAAAAGTTCTGAAAATTCGGGGAAATTTTCGAGCGAGTTCTAACTCCCACAATGTTATACTAAAATTGAATTAAATTGGAAATTCTGACAAAAAAATTTAAGATTTTGATGGACATTTATTTTTAAGTTTAATTAACTTTACAGAACTTTGTGTAGACTTTGAAATTTCTTTTTATGTGGTTTATGTTTTGGAATTTGCTAAATTTTAAATGAAAATAATTAATTATTTCTTTTTATTTCGTCGAACGGTATACATTTTAATTTCACTACTGTTATATTGAACCAGCTGGAAGTAAGCTTGCATGAGCCCTTGAATGTTGCAGCATAACCAAAACTTTGAAACATACTAACTTACTTTTTGACTGCTTTCTCAAGCTATGCCGAATAAAAGACTTGCTAACAGACAGCTTGAGTGTCCTGCTGATTGGCTATGTAACAAGCTGCTTGACTGCATGAGTTTGAGCAAAAGCTGCCACTGTCGACATACTTGAGTGACAACAATCTAACCGAACTTGATGTTTGTAAGTAAGCTTGCTTCTCTACAATTGATTTTTCTTCACTTTCTACGCTTCAATACATTCTCTTCACATTGCTTTAGATTCCACATTCGATTTCCGGTTTGTTGATTTATCCAATCATCAAGTCCTCAACTAACGAATAAGCCGTTGCGGTACAACTTCTCTTAGCAGCAAAACGCTGGAAAAATTTTTGTTTTCGGCTTTCTCTTTTGTTTATTTCTCAACTAAAATACATACAAAACTTTTTTGATGCCCCTGAGGTATTTTGTTTCTCTGGTAAACTACTGCGTTGTTCATATATCTCATAAGGCGGGCATGTTTCTGTCGTAACTCGGTGATAAGCAAAAATCTAATTTCTTCATCTCCTTGTCGACTGTTGTTTGTATGTTAGTGCGTGACTCCCTTTTTCGTTTCAACTCTTCGTTTGACTTATTTTGTTTGTTACATACATATATACACACGCATATATCCTAAAGGCAACTAGTAAGGAAATTATTTTGAACGCAGCAATTTTCTACTTGATTTAACTTATATTTGTTAGATCTTCATAGTTTCTTGTTGTTGTTTTAGTTTCTTCATGGACGAGTCTCATTTTTGTTTGTCTTAGCTCTGTTGACAAATAGAGTGCCTGAGGTTATATCAATTGATAATCATCTCGATATTCATTAGAATATTTTGGGTTTCCAAATGGAACATTTTGTGCCAAACTTTTTCTCTTGTATTGTTGATCAGTTCAGTTCGAATTATGTGAAACAAAAACCGCCTAAAAGTAGGCACTGCAATATTTATAAGTAAAGACTACTAGAAGGATACTTCTCGGCCTTATCCCCCTTTGAGGCGATATTATTTTTCGAAGGTATTTCATTGAAGATTTATATAAAATAGCACACATGCCTGAAAATTGCTAAAATTTTTAAAACCCAAACGTCATAAGAATAATACTATAATTGTTTTCGAAATATTCTATGCTGTATAGTTTATCACCATCCGCTTTCCCTCTCCTCACTTTGGAGAAACGATTTGATGAGATTCCTCTGGTAGAAAGCTTTATTAATTTTTCCCAGGGTCTGCTAGGGAAAGCATGCACTGGCCGTAGCCAGGTTGTTAATGCCTTTTGAGATAGGGCCTAGATATTAATGTCTAAGAAAAAAAATTTCGTTGCCTCTGAGGCAGCATCGAACCCGTACATCTCCACATCAGAGTCGTTTTCTCTATCCATTGGGCTATTACAATCAATGTAATCTTTTGGGATATTGAACGACTTGAGTTTTATGTCAAACTAGTAAGCCTGACCGCTTCACTGCATCTCAGAACTAATGATAGACTAAGTTCGGTTTTCAACATTATATCCCATACCAGATAAGATATAGAACTTAATTGCATCGCTTATTGCAGCACTCATTGTCACCTTTCGTTTGATACCCATATTGTACTAACATATTTTGGGTCACCTTGGTCCACATATCGGTCGATATCTCCGAAATTGATGGAGCAATCGGTAGACATCTTTAATTTTAAGTTAAACTTCTAGTAGTGCAATGGAAAAAGTTCCATTCAATTCCATTTAGCAGTTTTTGAGTAATGCGCGACCAAACATACAGACAGACAGACAAAAATTTTAAATACCGTTGATTTGATCGAACTTTTACAATTTTATTATATGTGAATATTATATCTAAAGATAAATAAAGAGGAAAAGTTAGGCAAGTCGTAGATTGGAAAAACAAAGCAGGCGCAAGCCAGGAAAAAATATGCAGGACCTTTACACGGTATACAATAAATTGCTCTTAGATTTGGAAACATACGCCTTCGATATCAGAGCCCTGACAAGCCCTATGAAGATTTGTCTAGATTATTTCTACAAGGGTCATGTTTTCAATAATAAGTATACAGAGTATAATATTATCATTTTCAAGAATCACATGGTATATATTTGCATATTAAAAATTAGTAAACAAAACATAATTTAAGTCTTGCTTAGTAAATTCTAAAAATCGACTTCAAAAATACTTTTTAATTCATATATAATAATTAGTTTTGAATTTTAGTTTAATACTGACACTTTTTATAATAAATATTGACCAAACCCCCTACTGCACGATTGCACCCGCTGATAAAATTTAAAATTGTTACTAAACATACTTGCGAATTAGCATAATTTTAGGCGCATTAAGTTTTATATAAATCGAATATCTTTTGCAAGACACTTATGTCAACTATCTACATCCACTAAAAATCATCCTTAAAAAGGTCCTACGATTTTATTTGCATCGCCAAACTTTCAACAAACATTTTACATTTCCTTCTTAATAAAAGAGTTTTAGCTTTCATACACCGTCTTCTATATTAACGCATTAAGCACGTGGGACTTAATTAACAGCATCTTTCCAAACTTATAAAGGCATTATTATGTGGGACCTTTTCCCTACGATTAACTTATACGATTAAAAATATGTGCAGCTTTGATGAAGGTCTTACAAAGTTATGACTATAATTTAATGACACTTTTGTGGTTAATCTGGCCGCCTTCATAGTGGGCGATTAAACAACAACTTGCACAAATTAAGTTGTTTAACTGTATGCTAGTATGTTGCTATATACATTCAAGTTCAGATACTTGCAAGTACACGTGCATAAGCTTAAGAGCCTACTCTATATTGTGGCTCAACTAGCAAATCCTTAAACTGTCATATTAAAGGAATTTCAATTTAACAAAATTTATACACACAAAAATCTTGCCCTAATCACGGATATAGTTTCGCAGATAGCCAAAACCATTGGTGTTGTAGAATGCGTACTGGTATTGTTATGACTATGTTAATGTTGAACAACATAAATTGTTTAGCTGCTCAAATAAATTGAATGAAAAGTTACAAAATATGTAAATTGCTTCTTAATTCTAATACAGCGGCTTTATATTTATGGGCTGCTAAATGTAAATTCTTTGCTACTTACTAGGCGCGTGCATATAAATAAATTGAAAAACATTTATGGCACACAATTCTATGGATGCTGGTAAAAAGGGCCAAAGTTAGATTTTAGTACTTTTCAGGGGAATGTTTTGAATGTCCAACACTTTATTTGAAATCAGGGACTCAGTCGAAGAAAGGATCATCAAAATTATATCTGTGGCAGTAAAGCTTTGGTTTCCTCGAAAGCGGTGCCGCTATATAGCGGCCGGTACTTATCGGTAGAGTAGGTTGTAAAAAACATTGCAACGTAAAAGTTATTACGTGTAAACTAAGAAGATGGTGAACTTCACTGTAATGTAATATAGCGGCGAGTATGAAATATTACGGCTGTCATGACGGTGACAAATTTTTCATCAACGTTTTTTTCCACCGTCATATTCAAAACGGTGAGAATTCAATCAAATATTTCAAATATTTTTACACAAAGCAACAGTTGTGACATTCCTGTTGTTTTGAAAAAAATATTAGAAATAAAAAAAAAAAACTAAGAGGGGCGGCAGCAAAATAGTGGAAACAAAATCTACCAAATTGACCGCAACGCTCATCGAACTTTACAAGAAAGCGGTGCCGCTAATGACGCTAAGCATAGCGGCCGCTATATAGCAAACTTTACATTACGGAACCGCTTTCCGAGGACACCAAAGCTTAAGGGAAATCTAACAAAGTATTTTTTTTTGAATTTTTTCAGTAGAGCGCTTTGGAAGTTGAAGTTGTAGTGTAACCCCCTTATTCATAACAATAAAATTTCCATACAAAATCTGATTTATAAGAGCTTTATAAACCATTTTTATTTTTTATGAATATGGGGGCAAATGTATAAAATTGAGATGCGGTTTTTTGTCCATAAAATCCACAATTTTTGAGCAAAAGCCGTGAAATTATAGATCCTAGCACAGAGAATATAATGGTGGTACTATCTCGTTTTCGACAGAACTTGAGTTTGGCTTTTTCCGGTTATTGCCACAGACATTTTATGAGATAAAAAACACAGTGTACAGTTTGGTTGTTATTCCAAACATTTTCTTTGGAACTTTGTAATACTGTTGCTACTACAGCTGTTATATCACAATTATTCGACAAACTTATTTTAAGTGTCAGCTGTGAGTAAATAAATGACAGCTCGAAGGACCATGAACAAATCGCTGGAGCGGCCGTGGCTCGAGTTGTGATTTTGAAAATAAAAATGATAAAACAAACGAGAAATCTCATTATATTATATGCCGTTTTATTTTGTGAAAAAATATAATTACAAATTATTTTTAAATTTTTTAAATATTTGTGACGATGTTCTAAAAATCCTGGAGTGGTCGTGACGTGGTTGTGTCGATGTTCATTGGGAAAGTAGACGGTTGTCAAGTCGAAGACAACCGTTGACCTGAAAAATTATCCTCCGGTTCTGGTATAAGTTGAAATAGTATATCATAAGTCCAAACCAAAATTTGAAAAAAAGCTACAGGGTGGCGCAAAAGTAATCCTCCTATCAGAAAATGCTATAAATTTTGCGATTGGCCCCTAAAGTCAGTTCTGTTTTGACATTTGAGTAGTAAACACATGCAAAATACACGTTAATAAACAATGTTACGCTACACTGCTCCAGAACGCGGAATATTGCTGACTATTTATTTGACCAATAATCGGTCGGGGCCAAACGGTTACTGTGAATGGTGAGCGCTACAGAGCAATGATCAACGAGTTCTTTTTGCCGCAACTTGATGAATTGGGATTGGAAAACATGTGGTTCCAACAAGACGGTGCAACAGCACACACTGCACGTGCCACAACCGATATGCTGACCATCGGAAGCTTACTTTTGCGCCACCTTGTAGATTGCCTAATTGGTTCTATATCTCCTAAAAATATTCATTTTACTTTGGAAATCAAATAACCCAAAAACTACTGATTTACTTACACCTAATGTGATAGTTTTCAGTTCATCTCAAATCCCTGATTTCAGCAAAGGATTTGAACTTTCAAAACGCGCTTCTAAAAACCTCACGAAAATGACTATGGTAGTTTGTGCTTATTGCCACAGATTTAGTCTGGTAGTTATTACAAAATCAAAGCAAGCAGAATAGTGGTGGAGTGTATGGTTTTTACTAAATCAAGCCTTCCCTTTTTGAAAAAAGCCATACAAGTTTTTGTGATGATTGATCTTGGTACGGTAAATTCAAATACTGAATTCTTGTACTCACTACACTTTGGTTGTTATTACTTGATGCCGAAGAACTGTATACGTGCAAAGATAATGTTGTTGATAATTCGCGAAAATTAATTTTACATTTTTTACTTTTTATACAAGCGTATAGACGATAACAAACTTTGCAAGCACATTTTTTTTTTACTTTTTATTTAAATTGCTATTTTGTGACAAGAAAATATTTTGTTTCTGCAAAACTTTCAAAATCAAAAAAATGCGACATAACACCTCTCATGCTCAACTTCAATTGCTTTAAAACATCTTTACAGAAACTCATTTTTTTACTGCCATATTTTACATAAAAAATCTGAAAAATAAATAAAGAATTAAACTTTCATTTCCGAGAAATTTATGCAAACAACAGCGAAAGCTGGAGATACAAAAATAACAATAAAAGCCGACATTAGTACGATTCCAACTGTAATTACAAAATACCTAACAAGTTTTGATTTTCTGCTAACAAAACTTTGTTGTAATGGAATAAATTTAGCTAGAAATTTGTATTTCTATTAGATGCTCTTTAAAGTTTTCCAACAAATTGAATCTATTCTAAACACAATTTATGGCCATGGTTCGGCACGGCTTCGACAAATACACAAATATAAAACACACTTACAGCAAGCATGGCAAATTGTGTTCATTATCTGATATTAACTAAAAGAACTGAAAACAGCATTTAATTTCATGCAGCAAGTATTAATGGATGCACATACAAACATTAAATTAAGTTTTTTCTCTAGGTCTCTGCCAAAATTTTTCTCGATATGTTTAAGATGCACGTGAACTGGTGCACTCTCTAATAGTTATCCATGTTGTTGACTTTAACAGTTTTTATTTAGAAGTGTTTGATAGATTTATCAAGAAGCTTACCGTTAAGTAGCACCAATACGAACTACACATCAAGCGTCTGTGAGGCCTTCATCATTTCATTAAATTTTTTCAGGAATTTTTTGAAAAAGCAAGCAAACGAAATAACACCTTTACCCGCCCCTAAGACCCTCAATGAAATCCTAACTAATTACGATGCGTCAATTCATTAGTAGGCCAAACCGAAAGTCTCATACCGCTCACTTGGAGCAAGAAAATGCGACGGCGTAAAAACTTTGTTTTGGTGCTGCTCTAAAGCAAAGTTTTACTTCAGATCCTAGGTAGACTTTGTGCAAATATGTGCATAACGTGTAGCACTTACACTTTTTTGGCAACATTACATACATTAATGCAAACCACTGTGTGGTATTTTGAAGAGCATTTATTAAAGCTAAAAATGTTATTTGAGATAAGGAATTCTAAGACGAACAATCCTTCACAATAATTTCAGGCTTTTTGGCAAAGTTTTAAATTTATAACTCGGTAAGGCAGTTCTGCTGGCAAAACAGATCTGTCAAAAAATTCATCATAATCACACTGCTAACTGTCAAATGGCGGAAGTGGTTCATGCATATGGTAAAAATAAGAATATAACTAGGAGTTTAGATGACATCAAAACCAGCGTATTGTTAGCTTAATGGTTAGCAATGCGTGCCAAAATTTCTCTGATGAAGAAGCTTAGCAGCTTCCGAAATGGATATATAAGAAAAGCTATGGCAGTTATCTCTAAACATTTTTCCTACTCTATTCAATCAAAAAACTTTTAATACTTAATCAAAAATGATTATTAAAAAATAAAAACAATAATTTTCGCAAAAATTCAAAAAGTGTAAAACTATTGTTATTGGCCTTGAGCTCGTTTCA
The DNA here is from genome assembly GCA_949987695.1 of Merzomyia westermanni. Lineage (NCBI taxonomy): Eukaryota > Metazoa > Arthropoda > Insecta > Diptera > Tephritidae > Merzomyia > Merzomyia westermanni. Next base: position 28,115,895 of record OX465291.1, read on the forward strand.
CGAATACTTGAAAATCGTAATCGCCGTAAATCAAAAAAAACTGTTAGTATAAAAAATCAACTCGATTTAAATAAATAAATAAATGTATGGCGCGATATACAACAGGTATATTATAATTTTTGCGTCGAGCTTTTCTTCCAATTTGTGGTGCGCCGATTTCAATTTTTTCCTACAAATTGGCGGAACCTACAGTTTTTTGCCGACTCCAAAAGATATCTACAAAGGAGTTGAATTTCTGTTGAGAAGCCTTCCATAGCAGAATACACTCGGAAAGTTTGCCAAACCACTGCCGAGGGGCGACCCCGTTTTGAAAATACTTTTGATGTTACCTGTCTCAGGACTCGAACCCTGGACATAACCGCCACACCACAGCGGCCGCTGCTGATTTGTGGCTTAGCACAAAATTGAGTTGATGCTTCTCGATTTATTTTTTTACTACTCTGTTGATCTGTGAATGTAGGTTTATTCTATTTTCGTTTTTGAATATATTTTGGCTCCAAAATTTAAGTTCGTAATGCTTTGTAAACCGTGGGTATGTTACACGCTTTGATAATAATTTAGATTCTAACTCATAAATACTCAAAGTACAGTGGAAATTCCACCCAATGGCGGCTGCGAAACGAGATATTGTTCTCCATTCTCATCTGTGCCGCACTAGTACAAATACTCCAAGTCGCCAAGAGTCGATTCAAGTCGCAACAGCTCATCAGCTATCTCGTTTCCTTGCATGCTATAATGCTTCGGCACCCATATTAGAGAAAGGGTGCGTCCTAGATTATCTTCACTGATCAATAAGGCTAAATTTTATCGTTGCTGACCAGAGATTCCGAAGAGTCACCTGACTATTAGGGAAGATTGGCATCATATTAAAGTGGATACCCGTGCAAAGTAATTCTCTGCATGACAGCTGGATAGCTTAGATCTCTAATGGAATTACACTGGCTTTGAGTCAAATAGGTAGGGATATTATCGGAAACGTTGCAAAGGTTCCTGCTCCTACCTGCTATGGCCGTATGTGCGCTCTTTCTAGATTCCCATCTTCCAAAGTCTAAGTGCACCACGTTTACTTAACAACGAGATCAATTGGCGGCATGTTGTGTATGCACTGTGGAGCATAATCTAATCGCTAGTGTGATCGCACCATAGGTAGTCCGTTCAAAAATCAATGTCTAGCCCAACTTTGGCTTTTAATGGCTTGTTTGATTTAATGTGCCTCAAAAAATTGCTTTTACATCCAAAAGTGTGGGCGACTATAAGGCCACACCTAAACTTTTGTAGAGCTATGTGATTTTGTTTCAAGTTTCTTAAAAATGCCACATAGTACGCGTGTGAAATTTTGCCAAAACACTGACGGGCCTGAACATATGCATGTCCATTTTGTTGTTTTTAACATGGTAGTTTAGCAGCAATTTAAATAGACTTTTCGTAAATTTTGTTGTTTCATTTTTACGGGTGTGTGTGTGTGTTTGTTTGTATGCGAAAGTTTTTGATTTGCATTGAAATGATGACAAAAGTTTTAATTACTATACAAAATTAAACAGCAAAGCCAAAGTGGAAAATAAAAGTAAAAACTTAGATAAAAATTTATAATTACTGAATCGCAAGCAAACAAAAAATTAACCAAAGCGACTTAGCCGTGCAGTGCATTTAATTAGGCTACTTAGGCTAAAGCAAGTTGACGCCCATACTGCGCTCACAACGAACGATCGCTACTGTGTGAATTTGTGTTGGCAACTTTTTGTTTGAATTTCGTAAAATTATCACGCGTTTGTCTCCGGCTATTTGTGTTTGGTTCATATTTGAAAGTGGTTTTATTTTTTTTGCTTTTTTTTACATGGGGTTATGTAAATTTTTGTAGACACTATTTGCTGATTTTATACTAAAAAAGTTTGAACGATGGTGAGCGGCTATGCGCAAGTGGATGATAGTCTTTCTACCATTTTTAGTAGATGGTTTTCCAAAATGATTGCAAGTGTAGAAATACTTAGCCACAGGAAGCCTATACTTTAAATTGTGGCTTAATGTTTTTCTACTCATTCTGCGATTTCGACGCATCGGTGTTCTGGTTTTGGATTATACGAGTAGGTAACAGCCAACTCTATCAAACTAGTATTGGCACCTGCTCTGAATAAAGTCAAATGGCATACTGACCAAGGAAGCCTGCTAAAACAAAACCTTGTTTAATAATCAACAAATTTAAATAACTGCGACTATGAAATGTTGACCAAAAAAATTTTTAAATCCTAACTTTTTTTTGGAAGTGCTAAAAGTCTTCAACAAAAATAAAACCTATGAACGCACATAAATAAACCCAGATAAATAAATAAATAAAGAAGTTTTACAAAAAATAAATCCAAACATACTCGTTTATCTACTATCTATTAAAGGTTGATATACTATTCTTGACAAGTTGGTTCTTCTTACATTTTTTTCTATTCCTTCAACCTCACTTTCTTGCCTCTAATACTTTCGCCACATTCGTACGCACAAACTATAATACTTTCTTGTGATATTGTTTTTCACTTAGCCACGATTTCAATTTAAAACTTAAGAACATACCATTTACTATGCTAAAACGATGATGAGCAGCCACGAAACCCTGATTGGCTTCACTCAATCTCATGCTAGTCTTTCAAACCCTTCTAACTATGTCTTCAAGTTGATTTTACTATGAGTGCCAGTGGCAGTGCTGTTGTTGCTTTTTTCTTTTTTTCCTTTTTTGTGCACTATGCTTATCTAAGTTTGCAATTTGACCCAATTACGTGTGGCATGCACTACGATTACTTGAAATTCTCACGTTTTCCTCAATGTTTACTTGTTATAACAATGCTCCAGTATCTGTTTAGTAGCCATTAGCTGGATCGTAGATGTTACGTATACGCCATGTTGAGCGTGAGGTCTTGCTCTTACGAGCTGTGCACATTTGTATATGCACGAGTTTATGTTGTAGATATGTGCTGGCGTACTAGGTACTTTTTTTTTAATTTAAGTTAAACTGTGTCATAAAACTCACATTTAAAACATATATCTTTAGTTCCATTGACTAGTTCGCAGTGGGCGGGTATGATGGAAAATAAAGGCTTATTAAATCATTATTCTTGTTCTACCTCTTACAATCATTCTTCGTCGCTATGTTTTACTTCAAATAGCTTCTTTAATGCATTAATAATTGAGGTGGTTTGAATTTTTTTCGTTTAGCATGGTAGTAATTTGTGCTTTACAAAAAAAAATATATTGCATAGCACTAAAATTTGTCCACTTTCTTTACTTTTATGGTTGTTTGCTTTCCTTCCCCTTCCAATAATTTCCATTTCACAATTTTTTTATTTTATCATATTTTATTTTTCTTTAGTAGTTTTTTATTTTACCTAATTTTTTATATTTTGTGATTTTTTTTTATTATATATTGTTTTATTTCATTTTATTCTAGTTTTAATTTTTTTATTTTTTATTATTATTATTATTATTATTATTATTATTATTATTATTATATATTTTATTTTATTTTATTTTATTTTATTTTATTTTATTTTATTTTATTTTAGTTAACTTCACTTTATTTTATTATATTTCTCTATTTTTTTACTTTTATATTTAATAAATTCATGAACCGAGCTCAAGGCCAAGAATAATAATTTTTCACTTTTTGAATTTATGAAAATTATTATTGTTTTTTACTTATCTTATTTTTAATAATCATTTTTAATTAGTTATTAAAAGTTTTTAATTGAATAGAGTAGGAAACATTTTTAGAGACAACCTCCATAGCTTTTCTTATAGATCCATTTCGGAAGCTGCTAAGCTTCTTCATCAGAGAAATGTTGGCACGCGTTGCTAACCATTAAGCTAACAATACGCTGGTTTTGATGTCATCTAAAGTGCTAGTTATGTTCTTCTTTACCATATGCATGAACCATTTCCGCCATTTGACAGTTAGCAGTGTGATCATGATGAATTTTTTGCCAGATCTGCTTTATCAGTTTGATTATTGTTTTTTTATACCAACAATTTTGGTTGATTTACGGTCTGTACTTTTTTATTTATTTTTTTTTTTTGGTTTTGTTTTATTTTATTTAATTTTATATTTTGTTATTTCATTATATATTTTTTTTGTTTTATTTTATTTAATTTTTCTTTGTTATTGGTTTTTACGATCTGTTCATTTTATTTTTTTTTTTGTAATTTCTCAAGACAAGTCGATAATAATTATCATGAGCTAGTCACAGAAAAAGTATATTTTTTAATAACTTATTTCATTAACCAATAGGGTTTAGTTGTTATTACAAATTGAAGTGAGCAGAAAACTAACATTGACTGCCTGATTTTTTTTTCTTCACTTATAACATTGTATCCATTGACTTTCTTGTGGTCAGACTAAGAGCCTATTTTGCATATAGTATTTTAGTTTAAAGTTAGCTTTAAGTTAATCGGCTACTCTACCTTTTCTTTGAACTAAAGTCCAAATAAAGTGGTATTATAGAGCTAAGTCAGAAAATTCTTCTCTCTTGCGAATACCAGCGAAGACTTCTGAGTTGGTTTTATTGGATCCTTAGGCAATGATCTTAAAATGGCGGCCAGTGTTAATAAACTTTCGTTGATCGTTGATAATATCGAGGTGAAAGATATCTTAAATTTTAGAAGAGACGTCTAGAAAATGATTATTGAAAGTTTCATTCATTTCTTTGCAGTCGGTTTTGTGTGACGCGGGCGTTATGGTAAAAAAACCACATTTTTTGTCACATTTTTCCCACATTTTGGTCAATAACTCTGGAACTTGATGAGATATCCAAATGAAAGTTGTCCTAAATTTTAAGTTAGACTTTAAGTGATAGAATGGTGAAAGTTTCATGCAATTGTATTCAGTAGTTTGTGCGTGATACGCGCACAATCATACAGACGGACAGACAGACAGACAGACAGACAAAAATTCTAAAAGTTGTAGATTTGGGTTCCGCTGGTCCAATAACGACCTCTCCTCTCAGTTTTTCTTGAATATCTTCAATGCACAAACATCGACCTGTTACAATTTTATTATACTCGTATGTAAAGATACCGTGGGGTTTGAATGTGTTAGTAGTTTGTATTCTGCTCTGAAATAATGAAAATCCAGGGCACCTGCTAATAAGCCACGATACGCACATGTTCACTAGCACAACATTCATTTGATGATTTACAATTAAAGTAGATAGTTCCAAATTATGAAGAATTTTGGTGAACAGTTGTTAAGTATTTTATACCTTATTGTAGAAAAGGTGATTAATAGGCTGCGAGTAGCAAAAGGTATTTTAATACAAATGGGCAAAATAGAAACCACAAGATGCCTCTTCTTTGAATTAGGCCAGAACAGGCTAGTTAAACCCATTTAATAAAGTATGTCATATTTTACACACCCATGTGACAGGATATGAGTTTCATGGAAAACTTTATGATTAATTACATTTTATTTTTAAATTTTGAAAAAGCTTCTTTATTGCCCACATATAGGCGCATGCTCATTTATAACATAACATTTGTTATATATCGCACCTCACCCATCTGAGCTTTTATTAGATTTCTGCTATGTCATTTACTGTCAACTTAATTCTAACATATTTGCTGTCTAAATTATACTAATGTTTGTGTGAATAACATAAATCTTTGAATAGATTTTTAAAAACTACAAAGTTACATGAAATATTCTTTAATGTTATAGCATAGCAGTGTACGAGTATATATATATATATATATATATGTACGTGGTTTGTGCTGCCAATAGTAATTAAAATATTATAGTTTTTAAATAAATGTATCCCCCCAAACTAATCCGTGCTCTTATAACTTTCGTAGCTTATACTTGAGATATTTGTTTCATACTCCAATAACACAAAGTAGTTCTTCTTGTTGTCTTTAAAACCAGATTTTTAATTTAAGAAATAGCAATTACAACCTAATTTAGGTGGAGAAGGCAGTTAACTTTTTTTATGGATTTTTCAGTCTTTGCATGTTATATATTTTGAAGGTTGTACGAGCACAAGAGTTTGTTAGTTATGGTAAAATACAGCAGCGATTGTTCGTTAGACTAAATTGTTTTATATTTGCTGTTTCAAAAAAGCCTATAAAGAATTAAACCCAATGCCTTCTTAGTTCTAATCGCAGTTGTCCATAATTCAGAAATGTATACATTTTGAGCACTGCTGAAGTTTAAATCTAAGCTAGAACCGTATATTAAATACCCAGTTGTGAGGTTATAACCTGTAAATATTTTCAACTTTTTAAAATACCCATTGGGAGGTATTAACGTTTTTATATAAATTTTTTTTTTTTTATATATTTTAAGTATTGTTCGAGGTTGTCTCAAAAATATGACTCTTGTTCAAATGCCAATATTTATTACTCGATTTGCTTGACTTTCCGCGCAGATATTTAAAGAAAACATGATTTATTAAAAATATACATGATTTACATATAGACAGAATGTCTAAAATATTGTGTACGAGGTGTGTTCAAAAAGTATCGCGAATTTTGTGTTTTTTCAAAAATTATTTATTTATGCATGAATATCTATTTTGTCCCCTTCAAAGTAATCCCCATGAGATATTATACACTTGTGCCAACGGTTTTTCCAATCTTCGAAGCACTTCAAAAAATCATTTTTTTGTATCTTGTTCGTCAAAAGAAGCGTAGCGTCGTCCTTTCATGGGTCTCTTCAGTTTAGGGAACAAGAAAAAGTCACAGGGGGCCAGATCTGGGGAATACGGTGGCTGCGGCATCATTAGTGTGTTGTTTTTGGCCAAAAAGTCGCGCACAAGCAACGATGCGTGAGCAGGGGCGTTATCGTGGTGCAAGAGCCAATTTTTGTTCTTCTTTGCACATCTTCTCGGCCTTCTGAGAACATTTTGTACCACCGATAAACGTTGCTTCGGTCCAAGGTAGCTTCTCCGTATGCCACAGTCAACATTCGGAATGCATCCGCGCACTTAATTTCGTTTTTCACACAAAATTTGATACAGGTTCTTTGATCAATTTTTTTGAATAGGTAAAAATCGAAGACGATCCAAAACACGTGCAAGCAAAGCAGCTGTCAACAATTAACTGAACATTCAAAATGGCCGAGCTTGTCGGCATAAGTGAGAGACATGAGTACCAACATAACGCCACAAAAAATTCGAAATTCGAATATACGTAACCAGCGAAAATTCAAAATTCGCGATACGTTTTGAACACACCTCGTATACCGTTGTCAGATAACAGAACAACAATTAGAGGAAAACTTCATATAAGCAGCTTGCAAAACTACACGCAGCATAGCCTATGGGTTAGGCGGCTGTGCTTGCAATCAGAGTGGGTGGGTAGTTAGCGAAATGAATCATCGTAGCATTTTTATAATGCAACTAGCCAACCCGGCAGACGTTGCCTTGCCACTTGGCGCTTTCTCGTAATTTATTCCTATATCTTAATTTTTCTTTCTACTTTTGCTTTTCCGCTACCCCCATATCCGGTTAGAATTTTTTACCCTCTTATATTTTACTCTAACACCTCCTCTAATTCTCAAATTTTCTATAGCTACTCCCCTTCTACCCCCTTTTCCTCTGCGTTTACTAAAATTTACAAAGTTTCGAAGATAAAGCGTTTAAACATTTTTTTTTTGATCGTGGTACCCCTTACTTTTTCCAAAATTTTTTTGATTTATAGAACACATAACTATGTATAAAATATCATTAGCTTGAACCATATAAATTCCTGGTGGGAGCTTTAGAAACATCGACAATAAACTGTGCATATTAGAGCAGCACAAATAAAACACAAAAAATGTGGGCTTTGCACCGCCCACTTTACCAAAATTATGTAAATCTTGACTAAAGGACACATGTATCCAAATATCATTAATTAAGACCAATTACGTTCAGATTTATAACGAATTGAAATTTTATGTTACCTAGGGGCGTGCCCACTTTTTCAAAATTATATATAGCCTATGCTGTAACTAGTAAACCCAAGACTATACTGTGAAATTTTCATGAAGTTCGGTTTAGTACTTTCGACGACTATACAGGACACACATACCCACATTAATTTGGAAATAATATACCAACAGCACAAAATTGAACTCACCAAAGATTTTGGTGGTTCTATCTTACTACTTTTATGAAAAATGTTAAAACGAAGCAGTTAAATTTGAAAAATGTACTGTCTTAATACCACGATTTGAATAAACTTAAAAAAAGTGGGCGTGGTCATCAACAAATAACTCTGTGTTTGATGCGTATACACGTTTAGCGACTATGCATATAAACGTGCGACTGATTTGTTAAGAGAGTGATTCGCGATCAATATCTTTCGCCTACGGTGCGCTATAAGTTATGCCAGATTTTCCGTTATAGGCATATTCGATTTTAATTTGTTTCGCTCTTTCCAGAAATATACACTAATTTTGAACAAGCTTCGCAAACTATTTGAGGAAAACGTTAGTCTTGAAAATCAAAATTGAATGGAACAACTTTCAGGACCCCACTTGTTAAGCACCTTGGATTTTTCTCACAGAAAATGTTTTCTACAAAAAAAAAAATTAACAAATCTTCTGTCGATTTCCCGCATGAATATCGGCGTGATCTTTCTTTGAGCCCATCTTTCAAAATCTTCATACTAATTCGCAACACAAAATACGAAAATAGTGCCGGACCGTTTCAATTTCAACAACTTAACCTGACTCCTTATCTATTGTTTTTTTTTTGTACTCCAACTGTATACAACTTCGATCACTAAGTTTACGTCGCTGAGCCAGTGCCAATTTCGCGGAAACCTCACCTGTTTGAGTCACTTGAGAAATCAAGAATGAAAACAAATAAAAAGAAGTTCCCACAACACTGCTGCGAATTTCACTTCTATATACGCCTTAGTCTGCTACAGAATTTGATCAATATGTTTGGCAAATACCAGTTTTCAAGATATTTATTTGAGAATTGTTAAATTGTTATTGTAAAAGTCGTAGGACTCTATGAAAGTTATAGTGAAAATCACACAGTTGATTAATTGGTATTTTCAAATTTTAAAATAAGTTTTTTAAAAAACGGCTCGGGGAAAAAAGCTGAAATTCAATATATTGAGAATTCTGCAAGCAAAATGAACGGACCAGCACTTGTTAATAAAACATGATTAAAATCCACCGTGGTATTTGTCCGTAACTACCCATTCAAGCATATAACACTGCCTTACAAAAACGAGCTTTAGTTCTGGCCTATGAAAAATACACGTGTATCGGCGATTTTCATGTACACGTCACAATTTTTTTTTTTTTTTTTGCAGTGCTCCGACCTTCCATCAGTCAACTTGCATAAATTTCTATAGTAATAGTCGCACACGACTAAAAAAAAAAAAAAATTCTGACGTATACATGAAAATCGCCGATACACGTTATTTTTATTTTTTCTCCCCTTTCCGAAAAAGTATATTTGGTTCATAGGACAGAATGTGTGTAACGCGGTGTAATTAACAATTATTGTCTTTATAGGTTAAGCTTGAACAGAAAGGATTACTTTAACCCTCTAGGGATATTAAAATTGTAGCTAGTCGCGTTTGCGACTCATTCCGGATTAATAATAGGCTAATAGCAATTTTTGAAGGTAGAAACACAAATCGAAAACTTTAGAGCACATAAAAAAGTTGGCTCCTTCGGTACTTATGTACATATACAGATATTTTTCAGACCACAACAAACGATTATACTAGGTACATTATGGTCTTGTTTCCCCTTAGAGCAGTGCTAGCTAAATTGGAGTTAATAAAAACTAATAATAACTACTCTGTGTGATAGGTCTTTATTTTCAGCATATACAAGGTGGCGCAATAGTAAGCTTCCGATGTTCAGCATATCGGTTGTGGCACGTGCAGTGTGTGCTGTTGCACCGTCTTGTTGGAACCACATGTTTTCCAATCCCAATTCATCAAGTTGCGGCAAAAAGAACTCGTTGATCATTGCTCTGTAGCGCTCACCATTCACAGTAACCGTTTGGCCCCGACCGATTATTGGTCAAATAAATAGTCAGCAATATTCCGCGTTCTGGAGCAGTATAGCGTAACATTGTTTATTAACGTGTATTTCGCATGTGTTTACTACACAAATGTCAAAACAGAACTGACTTTAGGGGCCAATCGCAAAATTTATAGCATTTTCTGATAGGAGGATTACTTTTGCGCAGTAACCGTTTTTCACCGACCGAAATAAATAGTCAGCAATATTCCGCGTTCTGGAGCAGTGTAGCATAACATTGTTTATTAACGTGTATTTCGCATGTGTTTACTACACAAATGACAAAACAGAGCTGACTTTAGGGGCCAATCGCAAAATTTATAGCATTTTCTGATAGGAGGATTACTTTTGCGTCACATTGTACATTTAATCTCCCGCCGCCGCAGTGTGTTGTTGGCGTACTTGCCTACCACGCTACATGTGCTAGCTTCAAGTGTTGGGAAATTTTACTGCTAAATGTAAACCAAGCTTTTTTTAAAACCTTGTCGAAACTCGGTAAAAGTCGGTAGCCCGCGAAGAGAGAATTGTAAATTATCTGAGCATTAGTTACTCGCGAACTCTTAATACAGAGAGTCAAAGTCGTGAATTTTTGTTGTAAATTTTCAGCTATAACTTGTCTGTTTGTACATATAACTACTAAAACATAAATACAACTATATACAAAAATGCATGAGTATTTATATTCATTATTATTATATGTACATGTTTATCCACAACAAATAATAAATACTCGTGTTCATATCACTTTATCTGCGGTTAGTATAACTAACCTTATACGCGTGTACTTTCGCTGCCTAGAATTATGCCACAAAAATATAAATTACAGCTGTGTTCTAACAACAACACACACTAAACTATAATTCATATGCGAGATAAATCGCTTAAGCGTTTTTGTTAAAACAAAATTTATTTCCAACGACTTAGTAACAGAAGATCTGTTTTTCTCTTGTTTTTCGCTAATAGGTGCTCAGACTGTTTAGTCATATTTATAGCTATGTATGTATATACATTAGACTGGGCTAGAACAAATTTTTTACGAGTCTAAAATCAAACTGAAAAGAAGTCTAAAATATTCAAAATTTCTTTTTATTTATTTCTGAAAATTTTTTGAAGTCACTGCGTTCTTCTCTAAACAGTTTTGTGTGCTGCGTATTTCAGTGGGTAGAGCAGACGACTCTGATGCTTTGATGTTTTATGTTTTTTCAATTGTTAAGACACCTCTGGTGTAAAATTGAAATTTTTTCTTCACGCTATTTTTCTAGAAAGCTTTTTTCATTTAAATTTAAGAAAAAATTTTGTTTGGACATATATGTAGCCCAGAAAAGTTTAAAATTTAGGCTCAAATTTTTAGCCGTGTAGTTTTGATTTTTTGGTTGCTGATCTAATTTTTGTTTTAAAACTACTTAGCCGTTGAGCTAAAAAAAATTAGGTGGATAAGTTTTGAAGCCAAAATGAGATTAGGACTATAAAATCAAAACTAAAAACTTCAAAAAAATAGAACTTTCAAAAGTTATATTTAGGGCTGAAACTTTTCTCAATATGTTTCTCATATAGTCTAATATATGTGTGTAATACGTGTTCAGTTTTAGGGGTCTCTCAGCAATTCCGACGGACCTAATAGAGCATTGCGATCTATAGTTACATTATCGAAAATCACTGCATGACTATTGAATTGTTCCCCCTTAGAAAATTGTTATAAATTTTTTAAACTTTAATATTTATTCAGGAAACAGGAGGTCACCGTTTTTATAACAGAAACTTGATTATATTTTAAAAAGAAATTGACTAGTTGACTTTAGATTTATACTAGTTGTGCTATAATTTATATAAAGCATATACATAAAAATATATATGTATGTACAACTAAAAATGTTGTAGCTATAAAATAAAAAATACAAATATATTGCTTAATATGACAACAATGGAAATAATCTCTCATTTCTTTATATTGCAGCTTGGTACTTTAGTGCCCATTGCCACACCCGCCCCACCGACGACTGTTGCACCACCCGTACGTGTTGACATACAATCATCGAATTTGCTCAATAATCTGCCACCACTTTTAAATACACCAACGGTGAGTAACATTTTTTTTTTTAGTTTTATTGCAAGCACAAGATCACAAAAGGTTGTGTATAACTAAGGCTTTCAGCCCATTTTTTGCTTGTTAGATTCTTTAGAAAAAAAAACGTATTACAATCATAAACAACTACATATTAATTATTAATTAAAATTAAATTGTGTGTCTAAAAAATAATGCAAAACTAGTGAAATCACGGAGAGTCGTCAAAGAAGATGATCTTTGCCCAGGAGTGTTAGGAAGAAAACTCCTGACATATGTTGGTATACAAAGCATCTGCATAAATTTTCGCGGTACTCTTTATAAATATATTATACTATTAAGAGGTTGTAGGAAAATATATTTAAATACGAGTACAGTTATAATATACATAGCCACTACCTTTGGCCGCTGCCTTCATTCAAAGAACACTGAACATATTGAAAACATCCACCTAAGCTACTGCAACACACTCTCACTACCCTTTACGCTCTTAGTATACTTAGAGCACTCTCAAATGTCAGCATTTTAGTCGCACTCGAAACTTTAAATAAACATTTTTAAAAACGCAACACAAATATTTAATTTTTAATCTTTCATCTTTGATACATTTTACTGAAAATAGTTTTATTTGCAAAGATTTGGCTCTGTCTTCCGGTCTTCGTTTTCTTTCTGTTTCATTTCGCAGTTGCGAATATTTAACAATTAAATTTTCTTTTGCTTGGTCTTTTTCCTGTAAGTTTGTCTTCGTAATTTGATTTTTGTATTTCTTCTTACAATTTGTTTGCTTTTCCAAAGAGATTTAAACAACTTTTTTATTCATCTTTCCAAGTTTTAATAGAATTATTTTTTCTGTTTAACTAATTTTCTCTCTCTGAATTAAACAAATCACTAGATAAACCAAAACAAATGAAATTTTTGTTCTTCTTAGTTTTGTTCACTTATTTGTATACTTTTAATAATCAGCCTAGAGGTATGTAGTTAATGTGGGTAGTACTCACGGTTGCTTGGGGAGCCTTGGGCTTGGGGTTGGTGATGGGCGCTCCTGATCCTTTGATCCACAAGTTAGTATTTCTTCGAGTTCAAAGTTCAGCGTTAAGATTGCGCAGTGCTTGCTCCAAATTGGGTCGTCGTGGCAAGTCCTTCTTTTGATGTGCACACACTGCTTATGGCGTAGATGGTGGTTTATATGTTGTTGTACGATATACAACTGGAAATCCAATAAAAAATGAAAATCGCACTACACACGGCTATGTTTCTTGTATAAATATTCACAATTTTATTTGTTTAGCGTTGGATGAATGTATATTAAAGTTAGAAACAATTCGCATTAAAAGGGTATAGACATATACGTGGAAACTAATAGCACTAATTTGACACTTTATTTGCGTGGATTTTATTATAATTTACGGTCTGCGCGACGTTCGATAACTTCCTCGGATATATAAAGTCTTGGTGTGCTATTATAAATTACACCTTTTTTGTATTAATTGGACAATTTTTATTTCCCGTTTTTTAAATCTATAAAAAAGGGGCCGGTGTAAAAAAACCAAGAACCAATAACAACGATAATATAATATGCAAAAAAAAAATGATGGCCGAGCAGCTGTCAGCTGTGCGGCGAATTGGTGTGGGGTGATTTATGCGTGGTTGCCACACGTCCCAAATCGTTCCAATTTTAACACTTAAATCTAAAGGTGAATTCATAAGTGGTGATGAATAAATAATGTAATAACAATAAAATATAATGTAATCCATGCGTTATAATGATATTATATACAATTCATGACAAATATGTATAACGAGTATTATTTTATGTACAATTCAGGAAATATGTTTATAATGAATATTATGGGTCTGGGATTGGGACGTGTGGCTACCGATGTCGCGTAAACATTCTGCCTCCCCTAGGCGTACTAAGCGCCTAGTGTATGCTGTAGCTCTTGCAGAGCCCGAACTGCTTCTTTGATCAGGATCCGTCCCACCTTATTTTTGTAGGTGGCGGTGCGGAAGCCGGTTGCGGTGCATCGGATGGTGCGATCGCCGACGCTGGTTGGTCGTGCTGGTTGGCGTGCGATGGGAGCGCGACCAGGAGACCGTGGAGGCTGCTGTTGAGGGCGACGACGATGAGGTGCGGTTCGGCGGCGTGGCTCCTGGCGGCGTTGTGGGAGAGGTACCTCCGCCACAGGTGGTGCGACATACGCGGGTTGGCGACCCCCGGTGTCCTTATGGAGAAATGTGTGGTGATGCTGCCCGCAGACCCGGCAGCTTTCTGTGGAGGTGCACTGGTTGGTGCGATGAGACAGCGCTAGGCAGTTGGTGCAATACTGATGTGCCCTGGCGACTAAGAAGCGTTGTTGCGGCGGCATGGCCGTGAACACAGGGCACATCAGCAGCGCGTGATGACGCATGCACAATTTACATTTCCGGTAATCCGGTACGGGTTCGCTACGGCGCGGACGGGCTGCGGGCAGGGTCACTTGCGATGCCAATGAGCGGCGTGGTGTTGGGACCGGAGGGCGTTGACGATCCATCTGTTGAAAAGAGAGAGTAATATATGTGGATATTAGTTATACGCTTGGGAGTAAGCGTAAGTTTTGGGAATGCTTAAGTTGTTGTCTGGGAGTTTACGATAGCACGAGCATTATGGACTGTATTAAGTTAGGGAGCTGGGAGTGGGCACTGAGGGCCCTCGTCACTCTCAGACGACGGTAGAAAGCACAGTTTCGTGAGAGGTCTTGTGAGAATTCCGTTCTGGGTGCGGACGTCTACGACACGAATGTGTCCGTCTCGTCCTGGGTGTAGGCTTTCTAATCGACCTAGTCGCCACTCGGTGGGAGGTAAGTTGTCTTCTTTAATGATGACTAGGTCGCCAATTTTCGGGGGAGTTTGAGCATTTTTCCAACGGTAACGCTTTTGAAGGTCGGTGAGGTAATCAGTTTTCCAGCGTTTGCTGAACTGATGATGCAGAACTTTCAGTCGTTCCCACCTATTTATCAGAGAGAGATTTTCGTGATTCGGTTCGGGAAGCGAGAGCATTGGTGCTCCTCGAAGAAAATGACCTGGCGTGAGGGCGGTGAGGTCATTCGGGTCCTGAGAAAGCTGGGAGATGGGACGAGAGTTAAGTACGGCCTCTATCCGAATTAATAAAGTCGAGAACTCCTCGAAGGTAAAGCTGTGGGTTCCGGCGACCTTTTTAAAGTGTGTTTTAAAGCTTTTGACAGCGGATTCCCATAATCCGCCCATGTGAGGTGCGCCAGGGGGTATGAACTTCCAATTGATTCCTTGGGGGGCGTACTTCTGTACGATATCCGTCGATACCTCTTTCAGGAACGTGACGAATTCCAGTTCGGTAGCACGCTTGGCGCCGACGAATGTTTTGCCGTTGTCGCTCATCATCTGATTCGGGTATCCTCGGCGTCCTACAAATCGGGCGAAGGCGGCAAGAAACGCTTTGCTGGTGAGGTCTGAGCATAATTCCAGGTGGACCGCTTTGGTGGTAAAACAGACAAAGACGGCCACATAGCCCTTTACGAGGGTATGGGATCGGAGCATGGATGCTTTAAGTTGGAAGGGGCCAGCGAAATCTACACCAGTCGTGGTGAAGGGGGGCGCGAATCCACATCTCTCGGGGGGCAAGGCCGCCATTATTTGGGATCGCGTTTGTTGTTTGTGAGTGATGCAGACTTTGCACTGGAAAATGCACCTTTTGATAAGGGGTTTGAGACGGGCAATGTAGAATTCTTGCCTTAACATTTGTTGCATGAGACGAGCCTCCGCATGTAGGAGCATTTCGTGAAGGAATCGCATATATAGCGTACAGAGGCGCGACTTTTCGGGTAGGATAATGGGATGGCGCTCATTGTAAGTGAGGGTTGCGTGGGCTAATCGGCCATTTACTCGTAGGACTCCACTCTTGTCTAGGAAGGGATTGAGTACGAGTAGGGAGCTTCGTTTCGAGATTGGTTTTGAGTCCTCCAGACATGATTTTTCAGGAGCGAAGTATCGAGTTTGGGCCATTATGATGAGACGATGTTTCGATCTTTTGAGATCGGCATGAGTTAGAGAGGGTTCGGTGGGGTCATTAATACCGTTCACCGCGTCTTTTAACCGACGTACAAACTTGAGAACATACGCTATGACACGTAAAGCACGAGGGTAGGAAGAGAATCGATCTAAGAGATCCTCACTCTCTTCCGTAACATGGAGGGCTTCTATTTTACGTGCCTCTGGGGGGGCGACGTTGCGAACTGTTGGTTGGGGCCAGGCTTCGGGGGGTTGTGAAATCCACTCTGGACCATTCCACCAGAGGGCAGACTTGGCGAGATCGCCTGGCGTACAACCTCGGGTTCCCAGATCCGCGGGGTTATCTTTGCTTCGTACGTGCCGCCACGGGACATTACCTACGAGGTCTATAATCTGGGCGGTTCGATTGGAGACATAGGTCTTCCATGAGTGAGGTGGCTTTTCGAGCCAGGCTAACACGATTTCAGAGTCAGACCACATAGTCAACTTTCTTCGAGTGAGGCCGAGATGGGGTTGAACTACCGCGATTAATTTGGCTAATAGGAGAGCTCCGCATAGTTCCAGGCGTGGCAGACTTATAGTTTTGAGAGGAGCCACTTTGCCTTTGGACACAAGGAGGTGAGAGTAAACTTGGGTGCCGACAGTAGTTCGCACATAAAGGTTTGCGCAATAAGCCTTTTCCGAGGCGTCGCAGAAGCCATGGAGCTCGACTATGTGGGCCGGGGCGAAATTAATCCATCGGGGGATTTGTATCTCTGCGATTGACTGCAGATTTGTTGAGAATTGCGTCCATTTTATGAGCCGTATCGGTTTGACCCGTTCATCCCAATCAGTTCCGTCCAACCACAATTCTTGCATCAGGATTTTTGCCTGTATCATGACTGGCGTCAGCCACCCTGCGGGGTCGAAAAGTTTCGCAATAGAGGAGAGTATCTGCCGCTTGGTGGCTGCCGTTGAGGCTGGATCTGAGTCCACAGTATATGAGAATGTGTCCGAGAGCGCATTCCATTGAATTCCAAGGGTTTTGGCGGTACTACTTTTCTCGAATTCGAGGAAGTCGGTTTCAAGTAAGTCCGCCTTGGGAATTTTCCTGAGTATTTCCGGATGGTTTGCCGTGATCTTTTTCAAGGGGAAGCCGGCTGATTTGAGAGCATTAATAGTCTCGTTTAGGGATTGCTCGGCTGATGGGAGATCATGGCTGCCGGATAAAATGTCGTCTACATACGTCTCGGACTTTAGTATTGGGGCTGCGCGGGGATGGGAGTCGGCTATGTCTTTCGACAGCTCGTGTAGAGTGCGAATAGCCAGGAAGGGAGCGCAGTTCACCCCAAAGGTGACCGTTTTCAATTTGAAGTCCTTTATTGGACTGGTTTCGGGAGTTCGGAATATTATCCGTTGGTAGTTTTGGTCATCGGGGTGTAAGAGAATCTGGCGGTACATTTTCTCAACATCGCCATTAAACACATATTTATATGTCCGCCACTTGAGCAACATAAGTCGGAGATCGGGTTGGAGGGTTGGGCCGGTACATAGAACATCATTAAGGGAGTGACCGGACCCTGACTTCTTAGAAGCATTGAACACAACTCTGACTTTTGTTGTCTTTTTGTCTGGCCTTACGACTGCATGGTGAGGGAGATAGAAAGAGCAGTATTTTCCTCGAGATTCCATCTCATTGGGACTGCATTCTTCCATGTGGCCTAGGAACAGGTATTCTTCGAGTACCTGGTCGTACTGCTGTTTGAGCTCGCCCTTTTTTGAGAGAGAGCGTTCCATGCCATGGAACTGTCGTAGGGCAGCAGTACGAGATTGGCCTAGGTCGATATCGTTCGGGAATGATTGTTTAAAAGGAAGCCGAACCATGTATCGACCGTCATCCATTCGAGTGGTTGTGCTTTTATAAAACTCTTCGCACATTTGATCTTCGGGGGTTTCCACTCGGGTTCTGGGTATCTCCTCGATTTCCCAGAACTGTCTAAGCTGTTCATTCAGCTGAAAGTTTGAGATTTCCCACACTTGGGAGGAATGGGCTCCAACCTTTTCGGGAGTTTGGCCGCTTATGATCCATCCAAATATTGTATTTTGGGCTAGCAGGCTGGGTGAGATCTTTTCGATGCCATTCAGCATTATTTTTGGGATTAGATCACTGCCCAATACCAGATCGATTTGGGATGGGTTCTGAGTGTTCTGGTCCGCTAGTTTGAGATGGGACCATTTGCGCATTTGGTTCTCATTTAGCCTGAGGGTTGGGAGTTGCCTAGTTAACCGGGGTAGCACTATTGCCTGGGCGTTTATCTTCACTTTTTTGTCATTTGAGACGAGGGTCAACGAGCACAGCTTATTAGAGGTCTGTACCACTCCGCCTCCCATACCCGATATTTCAAACAGGGAGTGGGTATAGGGAAGCCCGAGTCTCGTCTGAGCTTTGGCGGATATGAAGCTTCTTTCGGAGCCTTGGTCAACTAAGGCTCGAAGCTTGAATAGGTCCCCTCTATGTTCTACCAAGACAATTGCTGTAGGGAGTATAATTTTGCTATCATTTTCAGCATGGAATGATTGTACTTGGGATGCGTTGGGTGCAGAGGGATCTCCTTCCTGGGTTACCGCTTGGCTGACGTCCTGAAGCCTTGGAGTGCTGGCTCCTATCGTTGCTACCTGGGATCTGGTCCTTTGAATTCCGGAACTGGTACTGGGGTTTGCTGTGTCGTGAAGGGTGGTGTTATGCCGGCCTTGGCAGTGCATGCACGTTCTCGTGCTTTGGCAGTCTTTTGAGAGATGGGTTTGGGCTAAACAATTCTCGCAGATATTATTGTCTCTTACGAATTTTCTGCGTTCTGAGATTGGCAACTTTTTATACGGCAAACAGCTTTGTAGGGTATGAGTGGACTGTCTGCATAATTTACAGTTATAAAATCGCTGCTGTTCTGTAGCGTGGGATTTTGTATGTGTCGGAGGTTTGTTGCTGTGGTTTTGGGGTTGAGACTGCCTGAACTGGGGGTTGTTCTGACTGGGGAGAGGCCTTGAGAAGTTTGTGGAGGGTGGATTGTATCGGGGTTTGGCCGGGCGCCATTGATCCACCCTTTCCACTATCTCGTAGCGAGTAGTCAGAAACTGGTTCATTTGGGACCAGTTCGGAAGGTCTCTTCTAGAGCTTAATGATTGCTCCCACAGGGCAACTGTATTTTCTGGAAGCTTTGAGGTTACCAGATATATTAATATGGGATCCCAACTAGAGGTCTCGACTTGTTGTGTCGCTAAGATTTGGAGAGCGTTGTTTACAGAGGATTGTAATTTTTGAATATCCTCACTATTCTCCGATTGAATCGGTTTTAGATTCATGAGGACTCGGATTTGATTATCGACCAGGACTCTTTTGTTTTCATAACGTGACTTGAGGGCTTCCCATGCTAGGGCAAAGTTGTCGTCACTTAGAGGGAATTGTTCCACTATTTGGCCTGCCTTACCTTTAGTCTTCTGTCTGAGGTGATACAGTTTTTGGGCACTTGAGAGTTTGGAGTGGTTGATATACACCGCCGTGAACATGTCACGGAAAGACGGCCATTGATCATACCCTCCATAAAATACTTCTGTATCACATGGGGGGACTTTCAGGTTCATATGGGAGGACTCTGAGGGGGGTTGGGTTTGCACAGGAGGCGCGGGATTACTCAATTCCTTGAGTTGGAGTTGGTCGCCTATTTGTGCTTTAGTGTCCTCATAAGCTATGAGGCAGGCTCGGTATTTACCGAAAGCGGCGGACTTGAAGTCGTCGGGAAGGTCCTGGTCGTCGGTTTCTACTACCAAATCGTAGGCGCTCTGTACTCTAGACCAAAATATATCGATATTCTTGTCTTTCAATTTTAGGGCTGCCTCGGTATTATCTTGTATAGGGGTTGAGCGGAACCGAGTACAGTAATCCGTAAAATTATCGGTTTCGGATATAAACTTATTTTCAGCCACGGTAGTCATTCTAAATAGGGACTTGCTTAATTTAATTTTTGGAATTTTGGGAAATTTTTTTAGCTGCCGCTAATTATATTCACAAGAGATTGGTCAAATGGATTAGTTTGGGGCTAGTTGTTAGCTACCGCTGCTTTTTTTTTTTGAAAGAAAGTGATAAAAGGGAGTTTTTTTTTTTTGTCCAAAAGGGAGTAGTCTGGGACTAGTTTGACCGGACGAGATTTTTTTTCTA
Source organism: Merzomyia westermanni (assembly GCA_949987695.1). Taxonomy (NCBI): domain Eukaryota; kingdom Metazoa; phylum Arthropoda; class Insecta; order Diptera; family Tephritidae; genus Merzomyia; species Merzomyia westermanni. Next base: position 28,136,178 of record OX465291.1, read on the forward strand.
CTGGGTATCGCAACTTTGGTATGCACGTGTCAATTTACTGCTGGGTTGTCGCCAATAATATAAACGTATGTATATATGTCCAAGTTATACCGCAAGGGACACGGGTTTATAAAGGGCAATGTTTTAGGTTTGTGAGAATATTTACATATATGTATGTAAAATTTCACTTTAGGGGATTTGCCTTTGAATTTCTTGACGCTTTTGGCGGGACAATTTATTTTTTTGGCGGGAGCCGACAAGGAAATTTGGGGATTATAATTTTATATATTATATATTATATGGGCAGGGGCTGGTTTCTTCAATGGCGAAGAAGGACCATTAGTTAATGTGGGTAGTACTCACGGTTGCTTGGGGAGCCTTGGGCTTGGGGTTGGTGATGGGCGCTCCTGATCCTTTGATCCACAAGTTAGTATTTCTTCGAGTTCAAAGTTCAGCGTTAAGATTGCGCAGTGCTTGCTCCAAATTGGGTCGTCGTGGCAAGTCCTTCTTTTGATGTGCACACACTGCTTATGGCGTAGATGGTGGTTTATATGTTGTTGTACGATATACAACTGGAAATCCAATAAAAAATGAAAATCGCACTACACACGGCTATGTTTCTTGTATAAATATTCACAATTTTATTTGTTTAGCGTTGGATGAATGTATATTAAAGTTAGAAACAATTCGCATTAAAAGGGTATAGACATATACGTGGAAACTAATAGCACTAATTTGACACTTTATTTGCGTGGATTTTATTATAATTTACGGTCTGCGCGACGTTCGATAACTTCCTCGGATATATAAAGTCTTGGTGTGCTATTATAAATTACACCTTTTTTGTATTAATTGGACAATTTTAATTAAGGCTTACACGAATCGAGATAGATATACATATACTGGGATAAAAATTTAAAAGTAGGCCATTTTTTTCGAAGTTCGAATTTTTGCTGAAACTTGTTTGCATAGTTCACAACAACAACATTAAAATAAACAAGTAAGGACGGCGCTGTCTTCGGCTGTGCCAGAGGCTTTATACCTTTTATGAATACGTGCAAACTTAAATACGCATTGTTTAAAGTTCTCTAAAACTTTGTCAGCAATACATTTAATCTTCTTTATAATAAGCTTTATTATATATGTATAGCTCCGATCTTGGTGATTTTTTTTATCAAATCTTTTACCATCTATAAGCAAATATCTCACCAAGTTTCAAGTTTTAATATTTCAAAATGAGGGATAAATGGCCATAATCCTCTTATCTGAACGATCGGTTGTATGGGATATATACTATATATAGCTCCGATCTTGCTAACTTTTTTACGAAATCTTTTACTATCCATAAGAAAATATATAGCTCCGATCTTGGTGATTTTTTTACGAAATCTTTTGCTATCCATTAGAAAACATCTCACCAAGTTTCAAGTTTTAATCTTTAAAAATGAGGGAGAAATGGTCATAATCCTCTTATTTGAACGATCGGTTGTATGGGAGATGTATGCTATAGTGACCCGATTATACCGGATCTGACAAATTTCTAATATAATACAAAAATACATCCGTGTGCCAAATTTCATCGAGATATCTTAAAAATTGAGGGACTAGTTTGGGTTCAAACAGACGGACGGACGGACGGACAGACGGACAGACGGACGGACAGACGGACATGGCTGTATCAACTCAGTTCATCGTCCTGATCAATTTGGTATACTTAATAGTGGGTCTATCCCTTATATTTCTAAACGTTACAAATATCGGACCAAAGTTAATATACCATTTCATGTTCATGAAAGGTATAATTATGGCCAGTTTTTTGAAACTCAATTTTTTTCAAAGTTATAGCGATCTATCAGCTGTGAAGAAGTCAAAGATATTTAAAAATTTGAGAATAATTTTTGCAAAAAAATAAATATGCCAAAATAAGAAATGCATTTATTTCAAAAATTTGCAATGGACAATCGCGATAAATTAAACAAAAACTTTAGAACTTCGAAAATATGTTTATAGCTATAACTTACGAAATAATTCAAATTTCGAAAAATTGTGATATACTTTTTTTTAATCGTTGTGAGCCATATCACCCAATAACCTTCGAAAAATTTTAAGGTGACTTATTTAACAAATTTTTAACCACTAATATTCCAGATGATTGTAAATAGCCGATAATCTTGAGAATTAAAAACAAATTAAAATAGTGAATTTCGCAGAGGAATAGCTTTCTAAACCCCAATAAAACTCTCCTCTATAAATTTTCGTGGGTTACTGAGTTCTTTTCTGGTCTTACGTGAACAAGTTACGCCTAACATTTAGGTGGCAAGAAATAAATAGTCACATCCATGGAATAATACTGGATGATTGGAAAAAGCAGGTGCGTGAAATTGGTGAACCCACAATCACCTCAACTGAGCGCATACATTACATCTAACATACTCGTATATGTATATTTGGTTATCAAGGCGATGAGGGGCGCGATTATAATCGTAACGCAAACTAATCTCCAATTGATCCTTTCATCTTAGTGTTGATCCACCTCTTGCTCTGCTTCCCATTTCCGGTAAAGATATAAATATTTTCCCGGCCGGGGAATCTTATGATTTCACCAGTGTTCACAAAATTTTTCTCAGTCTAAGGCATCTACGAATAACTGCGTCCCATCCTCTAATAGCTTTAAGAAATAAACATACACTTCAGTCAGTATTTCCAGTAATATTACACTCGAATTTAACCTCACTTTAGTTAAGCATAGAACTCTTATTGTTTACATAAAAACCCTAAGTTAATTAATATATTAATTTCCATTGTTCATCCAACTGTATTAGGCTATAAAAATATATTCCTTTGAAACCACATTTACCCGAAATAGTTACACAACCAACCAAACAACAACAGCAACAATGAAAAAGTAGTACACTCGTTGTAATATAACTCAACAGCTAACAAATAAAACAACACTTAAACAAAAGCTAACTAACATTTCAGAATATATAAATGTGGTGCAGGCAAACTATTTCATACTCGCTCAACAAATTAACTAAAATATTTCATAATACAAATAAGACACAAAATACATTCCTAGCTCGTAAAATTATGTGTAAACATACTACGTTCATGAAATAACAACAAAGTGTTTACAAAAAATAATTAATTATACGTAATTTTTATTCCATAATATTTTTCTTTGCAAATGCAGTTTACAACAGCGCCAGAATATGAGACGGTAAATATTAAGCAGGAAAAACATTTATTAAAATTATTTATGAAAACAAAATAGAAATATTTTTCCAAGCACGCTTAAGTTGTTGTTGTTGTTGTTGTTTATGTCTATATTACTTACTTTATTGGCATGCTTTTTCGTTATTAGAATAAAATACTTTTAAATATATGAATAATGTGCAACGAAAATTAATTTATAAACCACCTACCTAGGTATGTTGAACATTTGTCATAAAAATTGCTTGTGTTTTATAAACAAAGCCATCAATTTTAGTTAAGTATACAAGATTGCGCATTTCAAAAACAACACGTGCAGCTATATTAGGGTGCTTGATATCTAAATATTGCTGTTTAGTATAAAGTACTCACGCACGACCATTCCATTCATGTTGTGGTTTTTTAACAGCAAAACAGTTTTCAGTATAATTTGAAAGATATAAATTAACCAGACTGCCGTTTGAATCATAACGAAGAACGCCAATTTTTTGGATCTTAACAATCCCGTGGATTCCGTGACTTGATTATACATCAAAGTGAGCCGTGTTTGGCATATTTCGCCAACACAAACTATTTTATTCTTAGTTTTAAATTTTTGTATCAAGTTTCTCTTATTGTTAAAGAATTTTTTTTGCAATTTTTGAAAAGAAATTTTAAGCAAAAATGTGTTTATGTTACGTTGAAAAATTTACACCACTTTTCTATATTTGTTTTTTGTTTTGTTTTTGTGGTTGTGCCTGAAGTCATGCTTTGCTTTTCCTCTGAGTGCGGTTTCTACAAAGTTTCTGATTTGTTTGATTGATTGTTTGTTTGGCCGCCATGTTCAAAAATTTGTGTTTAGCATCGGCTGATGTGTCTGCCCTCAGCTTGCTAGGGTGGATTTGGTAATTTTCATCAGAAGCTTCAGTTTTTTCCTATAGCTTCTCTGATTCGCCACATGCCTACTTAGTGATAATACCTATTTAGATGCCTTTTCTGCTGAACTATCAATTTGTGCTAAGTAGTTTAGTTCGGAGTCTAATCTTACTCTAAATAATTAATTATTTTCTTTGATATTATAGTTCCGGAGAAGGTTTTGAAACCAACTTCTAGCGGTTTGTGCCATTTTCTTACCAACATTAGCTTTGCTTATTCTGACGCCAGCTGTAGGCTTCGCAGGGCAACTATAATAACAATCTGTTCCGTGGGGCATGTATTATACACATCAAGCTTTTATGCATTTTACCTGCTTATTTTAGTTCTGCTATGGAAAATTTGTGTCAGGTGGCAAAGGATTGGGTCAGGTGGAGCGCTTAAATGGATGGTCAAAATAGTATAGACGGTTAAACAAACGCTCATTAAGGGCTTTTTTTTTCAGAGGAGAAAGCTCTGAAAGCCTTACCTTCAGGGTATAACTTAACCCATCACTAAAACTCCTACCGTCTTGTACCGATCCCCCCGGTACTACCATTAAGTATACCGTCGGGAGGTGGTTTGACCAATAGTCTCAACGTCTGTTGGTCAGAGTTCCTGTACTTAAATTTCAGTTGTTTGGATCTTTTTTTAGATTTTTCATTCTTCTACATTGGAGTGTTTTTGACAGAAATTCATACTTGCACATGTAATCAATCAACTACATCTGCTTTTTTATTTTGTCTGGCCGTATTTCCAGTCCGCATCTACGATACTTAATTACGTTTCCAATTAAGTAATTAATCCCCCAATGTCTTCAATTACAAGGCAATGCAGTGGAGAGACCGCGTCTCCAATTTGTACCTTTTGGTGTAGATCAAGTGGGCCAGACGGTTAGAAGGCCGTGTTTCCAACCCACATCTGTGCCACTTACATATGTTACCACTACCGTGAAATATAGTTCGAGAGATAAGGTTTCCAATCTGTTCCTTTGAAAGTTTGTGTTTTCAAATCGAAATGCGCGCTGATATAGGTTAAGCAGGCTCTCCCTTTTATGTCATTGTCTGTTGGGTTGGTGGGGCTATGTCTCGCATCCGTTCCTGGTTCTTCGCGTTTTTTTTTTGCTCTTTTCCTTAGCCTTCCCTGCTGCGGTGCAGCCGTTCCAGACTTCTTAGCCACGTTATAGTATCTGCGGCTACGTCACACGCTGGAGCATATACCCAACCAGTGACTCGAGAGCGTAGTCCTCAACATCGATGTTGATTTTCTTCTAAATCTGTTCGATCAAGGGCATTCGAAAAACACGTGGTAGACATCTTCCGCTGCTTCGCCTCCACAGTGGTCGCATACGTTGTTGCGTTCGTGCTTGAACCAATAAAGGTAATCTTTAAAGCATTCGTCGCCGCTTGAGAACTGGGTTAGATAGAAGTATACTTCCCCGTGTGTTCTCGTTACCTAAGTTTTACGAAAGTACGAATAATACTCCGTAGCGTGTTGCCAGACTATTTCTTGTTATTTCTCTGAATAATAGCAACTTTCTTCTTTTTTGGGCCAACTACTTAGATGACGATACCTTGGTAGCAAATGCAGGTGTAGTCGTCCAGCACTTTCCACTTCTTTATGATCCTGGAGATGCTTTCAGATAACATCGTGAAATCTTGTGTTGCTTCTTCTTAGCTTGGTCTCCTGAAAGTTTAAGAGTTAATGTATTTGATATCAGTTTTAAATAAATCAAAATCGATTGAAAGATACTTTACAACTTTCAATAGTATGCTGTAAACCCACATTTTCTTATATATTAGTTGGAAGGATGATTAATGTTACTTTTAGTAATACACTCAACAAACAAAATCAGAGTATTCAAAAATATAGGACATTAGCCAAAAAAGGGAAGTTATGAATCACAAATAAATCTCAAAAATTTAGATTTTTTTAAATTATTTCAAATCACCAACATACCGGAGTTGCACTTAAGAAATCTCGGAATTTTCGGCAGCTAAAATTTACGGAACTTCGTCAAATACTAAATATTTATAAGCTTGCGTCTATAAAAGGCACAGAAAAAAATAAAAAATATAAACGATATAATATACACCGTAACGCTTTAAATTTTTTTAAAAACTTTCATTCAACATTTTTATTGCAATTTGAATTCAATACTCAACAGCATGTTTTCAATAACAGCATATTCCCGATTTTCAATATACATACAGCTGAATGCATGCTTACGCGCATGAATGCCAATTTTTTAATATATAAAAGCAAATACATATTGAGCAATTCGCAATTCAAATGTGCATATACGGACCAGCATGTCGAGTTTCTTGCGTTTTCATTTCCGTACTGCGCTTGTATGTGGTTTTTATGTATATGTATGAGTGTGCGTGAATGCCAAAATAATGTTTCTCATAAGCAATATTTCGGCGCGTAAATGCTATAACATTAAAAGCAGGTGATTTGACATTTTTTTTCTTTTTAATGGCAATAGATTCATGCATGCACATACACGTTTATGTCGCCCCTATGCCAGTGTTGCAACGGTATATAAGCTTTTTTACATGTTTTAAGCGCTTTTTTTTGTAAATGGCATTCAACGCTTACGAAAGATTTTATTTGCGTTCTTTTTATATAATTTCATTTGCCGTTGATTTTATTTCATTCCTCCCCTGTGTCGCCTATTGGCGCATTTTTATTACATTGATTTTGTTGGCGCTTTTTTGTTTGATGTGGACAGATGTGTGTTTATCACAATTTTCGTGAGTGCAGGTGAAAATTTTCACATATTCACATTTAATATGATCAACCTCGCATTTTGTAGTTAAATGCTCGTGTCGATTGTCACTCAACAATATTAAGCAATGAATGAATGTCATGTGCTACGCAAATGCAAAAAAATGTCTAAAAAATAATTCTGCTCCACGAAAAACCTGAATTTTATGATGGTAGTGATGATAAGGTTTGAGGCTCTTGATTTAAAACAATTTCAAAATGCTATCTTTAAGCCCTGCTGATAACAAGCAAAATTTAAAGGTCAACAAATTGGTTAGGTTCAGAGAGTTAAAAAGAGTTGAGAAACTTTGATGCAGCTATCTTATACATATCGAATATTTTAGGAAACATATATATAAACAGCTATAATGAATTAATTTGTTGTGTACATTGTTGTATCCAATTATGTTTTTTGAAATAGATGTGGCACATCCCACTTTTGAACAAGGCTATTTCACAAATATTATTAATCACAAACCTCCAGCAATAACCGCTTAAGTCAACTTACTACGACCACGAATTAGGAAATTTTACAGTATTCGCAATTCAAAGCCACTAATAAGGACCCAACCCTCACTTTTCCATGCAAATTTATAGCAAAGCTATTAACAAGTTAAAAATTCCGAAGTCGGAACTAAAACGACTTAGATTTGCATAAATCGCTTATATCTTCATAAGCACTATTTTAGATATTTATTTAAGTCTTATAATGTTAAACGGTCACAAGTTCCAAATAATACTACGCCCTTGAGTAAAATTATATTAGTCTCTCGTTTTCATTAACTTACGTTTATGTACACATTTTTACTATTTTTTCAAATATGAACTTTCAACTTAAAACTCGATTTGCTGACCTAAGCGATTGTTCCGAATCGGCACTGATATAATGTTCGGTGACAATCCAAGTAAGACTCTCTTCTTAATCAAAGTTGTCTCGAATGATCCGTAGAATATTGTACACACTCCCGATTTGATCTCCCCCTCTATCAGCCACTCTAATTTATGCATATACATTAGGGTGCAGCGTTAATTTGCTTATTTCGACTGTTTTCTGAATACGGGAACACAATACCTGTCAACAGGTGGGGTTTGCATTGAAAAAACGAGTAAATTTTTTTTTATTTCACAAAACAGTGGTTCTTCACCCCCGCAACCCCTTCGAAAAAAATAAAAAAGAAAAGATTAATTTTCAAACACAATAAGGCTCAAAGCATGCAATAATATAAAATATGAATTTTTGATTACTAAAACTTTTGTGTCAGACATGATCTTCCACCCCCGCCAAATGAAAAAAAATATATACATTATTATTATAATTATATATAATTTCAAAACTGTAAGTACAGCATGGCTCTAAGCGCAGATTGTGCAGAAATTTTCCGTTCAGCAGAATATGCAATATACATTTTTTGAAATTGTCGTTTTAAGCCCCCGTAACCCACTCTGCTCAAAATAAATTTAAAAATTTGTATATTCAATTTGAATGCAAAACATTATTTAATAGAAACTAGAGGGAACTGCAGACTTTGTCCTGCCCAGATGGATCTAGAAATATTGCCTTTCCTATCCCTATCACTATCTCTATCACTATCCCTATCCCTATTCCCATTCCTATCCATATCCCTATCCCTATAGATGTAACTATTTCACACACACACAATTCCACTTTACCATCGATCGATCCATTAGTGAGCTTTTCTAACAAAAAAAAAAAATTATAAAAATTGGCACCATAGAAAATGTATGGGAAAATAAAATTTTTTTTTCAAGAATTTTTCGGAAATTTTATTGGGTATTCTCCTATTCTGGTCAGAGAACAATCTAAATTAGTGTCAATCATCCAAATCGGTGCAGGTTCTTGAGTTATGAGCTTTCGAACTAACATCACTTTCTTTTATATATATAAATAAACAAACAAAAACCTTAACTGTATCGACGTCTTTTACTTTTGCAGTAAAAACTTTTTTTTGTATTTAACATTGGCATAATTGGCCCGGAAAGAATAGTGTTTCTTATGACAACTTCTCGCTTTTGATCGGTTATTTCTAGGGATATCTTTGTAACAAGTTTAACAGCCCATTCTACCGATTGATTGTGGCATGGAAACTCAACATTATTCTTAAAAATAGGCGATTCCAAAGAACTTTCAATCATTTTTCTCAAATAACTTTCACTCACTTTCCTAGGAAGCGGTGGTTCAGTTAAGTCACAACTTCTGTTCGTGTTTTGTTTGTGAGCGAATTTTGACAATTCTTCTAAACGGCAATTCTGTTAAAGAAATATTAGCTTACATTGGTAGTAACACATTTTCTGTATATCCATTCCTCTGAATTACAGGATCGATCACATTTTTCCAAACCTGTGGTAGATAACGTGAAAGTTGAATGATATCAAATAAATGTTGGGCTCCATCACTGCACTATGGCTTTGTTTTTGTTTTAAACCACACTGAAAGTTTTGAGACTATTCGATGGACTTTTTGTTGACACATGCAGTCGTAAGCCTTCGTGAATGAACGAGTTTTCTTGTTGTGTTTTACTTAACCCCTTGTCACTCAAGCCAGTGAAAACTAATTGGCAAATACCAAATAAGTAAGCCTGATCTGTGCTTAAGATTACTCTGCGAACCTTTGGCAGTTTAACACTTATTTTTGTGAATTCAACTAAGGGAAGCTTCTCTTAGTCGTGACGCGCCTTTCCTAACATTTTGGACAAAACATTCAGACCTGCAATATTGCCATCCATGCCGAAGTGGCGGTACATTTTCGTGGAGCTGGCCACCAAACTACTAAACAGCATCATTGATATGTCGTTCCAAACTAACAATGATGACATTTTTATGCCCTGAATTTGTAACATTTCCATCGCAGCCATCAGCTTCTATTTTATTGAATGACTAGAGTAAGCTTCAAAAAGTTCCCTTATGCTACCAAAAATATTACAAGCATCTAGTGCTAGTGGAGACACGTGACCTGTATACATTGATCCAACACTATCTGTTGTTCAAAATTAAATGTTCAACGTTTAAAATCTTATGACATTGCAAGAATATGATCCTTGCGCCCATCGAAATATAAGCCTTTTGTTGGATTGCATTTGGTACTCTTTTTTTTATTCTGGCTCTTCTTACCGTACTTTGGTCTATTAATCTAGAAAGATATTTTTTATTGATTATACCAACATCGAGCAGAGTCGCCGAAGCTATAGCAGCACCAATTCTGTCTAATATCTTATACCTATCGAGAACCTGGGTAGATTAGTCAGCTGCAACAAATTTCTAGTTTTCACTGAAGCGATATTATAAAAGTTATCGTTCACACTAAACTCAAGGTATCTGGTTTAAAGTTAGCATTTCTACAGGGATCTCAGTCGTCTCTTTTTCTGGGTAAGAGCTGAAGATTCAGTGAGACTCTTTCAGCTTAAGTGATTAAATTTACAGCATTGTATTGCGGTGTGCCCTATTTTCATTTTGCGAAGGAATCGTTAGTGTTTAAGGAAATCTGGTTCTAAAAGTGGTATCTGGAAAACAAATGCCATATATTGTTTAATACTAATTACAAGCTTAAAAAAACTTACCTTGTTTATTTTTTTACAGCGAAAATTTATGTATTCAGTAGGACATTTGCAAATTGCAATATCAAAAAGACATTTTCTAGATTCTTTAAACTCATTGAGTGATTTTCGAAAATAATTCTTCTGCCCGTCCCTTTTAACAAATTTAAGTAAGCCTAATTTTTTCTTATAATATTGTTTTTGCAGAAATATAATAACTGCTCTCGAAACATTTGGAATTAAGACCATTTCCCAAATATCTTCAGTCACCTCTGCTACGGTTGTGAATGCTTGAGAGATGATACAAGTTTTATTAAATTTTCGCTTCACTAAATTATTCTTAGCAAACATAAAATACTTCAAGCCCCGACCATTTTTCGATAAAGCTCTTTTGGCATTTCAAAAATCGGGCATGTTTAGTTAGACCTTATTTAGCTAACTTACGTAGATGGAAAGAAAACGAACGTCATTGGCAGCTTATTACAGTTTTATCATCAAAAATTAGTAGTTAATGTGGGTAGTACTCACGGTTGCTTGGGGAGCCTTGGGCTTGGGGTTGGTGATGGGCGCTCCTGATCCTTTGATCCACAAGTTAGTATTTCTTCGAGTTCAAAGTTCAGCGTTAAGATTGCGCAGTGCTTGCTCCAAATTGGGTCGTCGTGGCAAGTCCTTCTTTTGATGTGCACACACTGCTTATGGCGTAGATGGTGGTTTATATGTTGTTGTACGATATACAACTGGAAATCCAATAAAAAATGAAAATCGCACTACACACGGCTATGTTTCTTGTATAAATATTCACAATTTTATTTGTTTAGCGTTGGATGAATGTATATTAAAGTTAGAAACAATTCGCATTAAAAGGGTATAGACATATACGTGGAAACTAATAGCACTAATTTGACACTTTATTTGCGTGGATTTTATTATAATTTACGGTCTGCGCGACGTTCGATGACTTCCTCGGATATATAAAGTCTTGGTGTGCTATTATAAATTACACCTTTTTTTGTATTAATTGGACAATTTTTATTTCCCGTTTTTTAAATCTATAAAAAAAGGGGCCGGTGTAAAAAAACATGCCAAAAGTAATAACAACGATAATATAATATGCAAAAATAAAATGATGGCCGAGCAGCTGTCAGCTGTGCGGCGAATTGGTGTGGGGTGATTTATGCGTGGTTGCCACACGTCCCAAATCGTTCCAATTTTAACACTTAAATCTAAAGGTGAATTCATAAGTGGTGATGAATAAATAATGTAATAACAATAAAATATAATGTAATCCATGCGTTATAATGATATTATATACAATTCATGACAAATATGTATAACGAGTATTATTTTATGTACAATTCAGGAAATATGTTTATAATGAATATTATGGGTCTGGGATTGGGACGTGTGGCTACCGATGTCGCGTAAACATTCTGCCTCCCCTAGGCGTACTAAGCGCCTAGTGTATGCTGTAGCTCTTGCAGAGCCCGAACTGCTTCTTTGATCAGGATCCGTCCCACCTTATTTTTGTAGGTGGCGGTGCGGAAGCCGGTTGCGGTGCATCGGATGGTGCGATCGCCGACGCTGGTTGGTCGTGCTGGTTGGCGTGCGATGGGAGCGCGACCAGGAGACCGTGGAGGCTGCTGTTGAGGGCGACGACGATGAGGTGCGGTTCGGCGGCGTGGCTCCTGGCGGCGTTGTGGGAGAGGTACCTCCGCCACAGGTGGTGCGACATACGCGGGTTGGCGACCCCCGGTGTCCTTATGGAGAAATGTGTGGTGATGCTGCCCGCAGACCCGGCAGCTTTCTGTGGAGGTGCACTGGTTGGTGCGATGAGACAGCGCTAGGCAGTTGGTGCAATACTGATGTGCCCTGGCGACTAAGAAGCGTTGTTGCGGCTGCATGGCCGTGAACACAGGGCACATCAGCAGCGCGTGATGACGCATGCACAATTTACATTTCCGGTAATCCGGTACGGGTTCGCTACGGCGCGGACGGGCTGCGGGCAGTGTCACCTGCGATGCCAACGAGCGGCGTGGAGTTGGAACCGGAGGGCGTTGACGATCCATCTGTAGAAGAGAGAGGGTAAGACATGTGGATATTAGTTATACGCTTGGGAGTAAGCATAAGTTTTGGGAGTGCTTAAGTTGTTGTCTGGGAGTTTACGATAGTACGAGCATTATGGACTGTATTAAGTTAGGGAGCTGGGAGTGGGCACTGAGGGCCCTCGTCACTCTCAGACGACGGTAGAAAGCACAGTTTCGTGAGAGGTCTTGTGAGAATTCCGTTCTGGGTGCGGACGTCTACGACACGAATGTGTCCGTCTCGTCCTGGGTGTAGGCTTTCTAATCGACCTAGTCGCCACTCGGTGGGAGGTAAGTTGTCTTCTTTAATGATGACTAGGTCGCCAATTTTCGGGGGAGTTTGAGCATTTTTCCAACGGTAACGCTTTTGAAGGTCGGTGAGGTAATCAGTTTTCCAGCGTTTGCTGAACTGATGATGCAGAACTTTCAGTCGTTCCCACCTATTTATCAGAGAGAGATTTTCGTGATTCGGTTCGGGAAGCGAGAGCATTGGTGCTCCTCGAAGAAAATGACCTGGCGTGAGGGCGGTGAGGTCATTCGGGTCCTGAGAAAGCTGGGAGATGGGACGAGAGTTAAGTACGGCCTCTATCCGAATTAATAAAGTCGAGAACTCCTCGAAGGTAAAGCTGTGGGTTCCGGCGACCTTTTTAAAGTGTGTTTTAAAGCTTTTGACAGCGGATTCCCATAATCCGCCCATGTGAGGTGCGCCAGGGGGTATGAACTTCCAATTGATTCCTTGGGGGGCGTACTTCTGTACGATATCCGTCGATACTTCTTTCAGGAACGTGACGAATTCCAGTTCGGTAGCACGCTTGGCGCCGATGAATGTTTTGCCGTTGTCGCTCATCATCTGATTCGGGTATCCTCGGCGTCCTACAAATCGGGCGAAAGCGGCAAGAAACGCTTTGCTGGTGAGGTCTGAGCATAATTCCAGGTGGACCGCTTTGGTGGTAAAACAGACAAAGACGGCCACATAGCCCTTTACGAGGGTATGCATGAGACGAGCCTCCGCATGTAGGAGCATTTCGTGAAGGAATCGCATATATAGAGTACAGAGGCGCGACTTTTCGGGTAGGATAATGGGATGGCGCTCATTGTAAGTGAGGGTTGCGTGGGCTAATCGACCATTTACTCGTAGGACTCCACTCTTGTCTAGGAAGGGATTGAGTACGAGTAGGGAGCTTCGTTTCGAGATTGGTTTTGAGTCCTCCAGACATGATTTTTCAGGAGCGAAGTATCGAGTTTGGGCCATTATGATGAGACGATGTTTCGATCTTTTGAGATCGGCATGAGTTAGAGAGGGTTCGGTGGGGTCATTAATACCGTTCACCGCGTCTTTTAGCCGACGTACAAACTTGAGAACATACGCTATGACACGTAAAGCACGAGGGTAGGAAGAGAATCGATCTAAGAGATCCTCACTTTCTTCCGTAACATGGAGGGCTTCTATTTTACGTGCCTCTGGGGGGGCGACGTTGCGAACTGTTGGTTGGGGCCAGGCTTCGGGGGGTTGTGAAAGCCACTCTGGACCATTCCACCAGAGGGCAGACTTGGCGAGATCGCCTGGCGTACAACCTCGGGTTCCCCGATCCGCGGGGTTATCTTTGCTTCGTACGTGCCGCCACGGGACATTACCTACGAGGTCTATAATCTGGGCGGTTCGATTGGAGACATAGGTCTTCCATGAGTGAGGTGGCTTTTCGAGCCAGGCTAACACGATTTCAGAGTCAGACCACATAGTCAACTTTCTTCGAGTGAGGCCGAGATGGGGTTGAACTACCGCGATTAATTTGGCTAATAGGAGAGCTCCGCATAGTTCCAGGCGTGGCAGACTTATAGTTTTGAGAGGAGCCACTTTGCCTTTGGACACAAGGAGGTGAGAGTAAACTTGGGTGCCGACAGTAGTTCGCACATAAAGGTTTGCGCAATAAGCCTTTTCCGAGGCGTCGCAGAAGCCATGGAGCTCGACTATGTGGGCCGGGGCGAAATTAATCCATCGGGGGATTTGTATCTCTGCGATTGACTGCAGATTTGTTGAGAATTGCGTCCATTTTATGAGCCGTATCGGTTTGACCCGTTCATCCCAATCAGTTCCGTCCAACCACAATTCTTGCATCAGGATTTTTGCCTGTATCATGACTGGCGTCAGCCACCCTGCGGGGTCGAAAAGTTTCGCAATAGAGGAGAGTATCTGCCGCTTGGTGGCTGCCGTTGAGGCTGGATCTGAGTCCACAGTATATGAGAATGTGTCCGAGAGCGCATTCCATTGAATTCCAAGGGTTTTGGCGGTACTACTTTTCTCGAATTCGAGGAAGTCGGTTTCAAGTAAGTCCGCCTTGGGAATTTTCCTGAGTATTTCCGGATGGTTTGCCGTGATCTTTTTCAAGGGGAAGCCGGCTGATTTGAGAGCATTAATAGTCTCGTTTAGGGATTGCTCGGCTGATGGGAGATCATGGCTGCCGGATAAAATGTCGTCTACATACGTCTCGGACTTTAGTATTGGGGCTGCGCGGGGATGGGAGTCGGCTATGTCTTTCGACAGCTCGTGTAGAGTGCGAATAGCCAGGAAGGGAGCGCAGTTCACCCCAAAGGTGACCGTTTTCAATTTGAAGTCCTTTATTGGACTGGTTTCGGGAGTTCGGAATATTATCCGTTGGTAGTTTTGGTCATCGGGGTGTAAGAGAATCTGGCGGTACATTTTCTCAACATCGCCATTAAACACATATTTATATGTCCGCCACTTGAGCAACATAAGTCGGAGATCGGGTTGGAGGGTTGGGCCGGTACATAGAACATCATTAAGGGAGTGACCGGACCCTGACTTCTTAGAAGCATTGAACACAACTCTGACTTTTGTTGTCTTTTTGTCTGGCCTTACGACTGCATGGTGAGGGAGATAGAAAGAGCAGTATTTTCCTCGAGATTCCATCTCATTGGGACTGCATTCTTCCATGTGGCCTAGGGACAGGTATTCTTCGAGTACCTGGTCGTACTGCTGTTTGAGCTCGCCCTTTTTTGAGAGAGAGCGTTCCATGCCATGGAACTGTCGTAGGGCAGCAGTACGAGATTGGCCTAGGTCGATATCGTTCGGGAATGATGGTTTAGAAGGAAGCCGAACCATGTATCGACCGTCATCCATTCGAGTGGTTGTGCTTTTATAAAACTCTTCGCACATTTGATCTTCGGGGGTTTCCACTCGGGTTCTGGGTATCTCCTCGATTTCCCAGAACTGTCTAAGCTGTTCATTCAGCTGAAAGTTTGAGATTTCCCACACTTGGGAGGAATGGGCTCCAACCTTTTCGGGAGTTTGGCCGCTTATGATCCATCCAAATATTGTATTTTGGGCTAGCAGGCTGGGTGAGATCTTTTCGATGCCATTCAGCATTATTTTTGGGATTAGATCACTGCCCAATACCAGATCGATTTGGGATGGGTTCTGAGTGTTCTGGTCCGCTAGTTTGAGATGGGACCATTTGCGCATTTGGTTCTCATTTAGCCTGAGGGTTGGGAGTTGCCTAGTTAACCGGGGTAGCACTATTGCCTGGGCGTTTATCTTCACTTTTTTGTCATTTGAGACGAGGGTCAACGAGCACAGCTTATTAGAGGTCTGTACCACTCCGCCTCCCATACCCGATATTTCAAACAGGGAGTGGGTATAGGGAAGCCCGAGTCTCGTCTGAGCTTTGGCGGATATGAAGCTTCTTTCGGAGCCTTGGTCAACTAAGGCTCGAAGCTTGAATAGGTCCCCTCTATGTTCTACCAAGACAATTGCTGTAGGGAGTATAATTTTGCTATCATTTTCAGCATGGAATGATTGTACTTGGGATGCGTTGGGTGCAGAGGGATCTCCTTCCTGGGGTACCGCTTGGCTGACGTCCTGAGGCCTTGGAGTGCTGGCTCCTATCGTTGCTACCTGGGATCTGGTCCTTTGAATTCCGGAACTGGTACTGGGGTTTGCTGTGTCGTGAAGGGTGGTGTTATGCCGGCCTTGGCAGTGCATGCACGTTCTCGTGCTTTGGCAGTCTTTTGAGAGATGGGTTTGGGCTAAACAATTCTCGCAGATATTATTGTCTCTTACGAATTTTCTGCGTTCTGAGATTGGCAACTTTTTATACCGCAAACAGCTTTGTAGGGTATGAGTGGACTGTCTGCATAATTTACAGTTATAAAATCGCTGCTGTTCTGTAGCGTGGGATTTTGTATGTGTCGGAGGTTTGTTGCTGTGGTTTTGGGGTTGAGACTGCCTGAACTGGGGGTTGTTCTGACTGGGGAGAGGCCTTGAGAAGTTTGTGGAGGGTGGATTGTATCGGGGTTTGGCCGGGCGCCATTGATCCACCCTTTCCACTATCTCGTAGCGAGTAGTCAGAAACTGGTTCATTTGGGACCAGTTCGGAAGGTCTCTTCTAGAGCTTAATGATTGCTCCCACAGGGCAACTGTATTTTCTGGAAGCTTTGAGGTTACCAGATATATTAATATGGGATCCCAACTAGAGGTCTCGACTTGTTGTGTCGCTAAGATTTGGAGAGCGTTGTTTACAGAGGATTGTAATTTTTGAATATCCTCACTATTCTCCGATTGAATCGCTTTTAGATTCATGAGGACTCGGATTTGATTATCGACCAGGACTCTTTTGTTTTCATAACGTGACTTGAGGGCTTCCCATGCTAGGGCAAAGTTGTCGTCACTTAGAGGGAATTGTTCCACTATTTGGCCTGCCTTACCTTTAGTCTTCTGTCTGAGGTGATACAGTTTTTGGGCACTTGAGAGTTTGGAGTGGTTGATATACACCGCCGTGAACATGTCACGGAAAGACGGCCATTGATCATACCCTCCATAAAATACTTCTGTATCACATGGGGGGACTTTCAGGTTCATATGGGAAGACTCTGAGGGGGGTTGGGTTTGCACAGGAGGCGTGGGATTACTCAATTCCTTGAGTTGGAGTTGGTCGCCTATTTGTGCTTTAGTGTCCTCATAAGCTATGAGGCAGGCTCGGTATTTACCGAAAGCGGCAGACTTGAAGTCGTCGGGAAGGTCCTGGTCGTCGGTTTCTACTACCAAGTCGTAGGCGCTCTGTAGTCTAGACCAAAATATATCGATATTCTTGTCTTTCAATTTTAGGGCTGCCTCGGTATTATCTTGTATAGGGGTTGAGCGGAACCGAGTACAGTAATCCGTAAAATTATCGGTTTCGGATATAAACTTATTTTCAGCCACGGTAGTCATTCTAAATAGGGACTTGCTTAATTTAATTTTTGGAATTTTGGGAAATTTTTTAGCTGCCGCTAATTATATTCACAAGAGATTGGTCCAATGGATTAGTTTCGGGCTAGTTGTTAGCTACCGCTGCTTTTTTTTTTTTTTTTGAAAGGAAGTGATAAAAGGGAGTTTTTTTTTTTTTTTTTATGGTCCAAAAGGGAGTAGTCTGGGACGAGTTTGACCGGACGAGATTTTTTTTTTCTACTGGGTATCGCAACTTTGGTATGCACGTGTCAATTTACTGCTGGGTTGTCGCCAATAATATAAACGTATGTATATATGTCCAAGTTATACCGCAAGGGACACAGGTTTATAAAGGGCAATGTTTTAGGTTTGTGAGAATATTTACATATATGTATGTAAAATTTCACTTTAGGGGATTTGCCTTTGAATTTCTTGACACTTTTGGCGGGACAATTAATTTTTTTTGGCGGGAGCCGACAAGGAAATTTGGGGATTATAATTTTATATATTATATATTATATGGGCAGGGGCTGGTTTCTTCAATGGCGAAGAAGGACCATTAGTTAATGTGGGTAGTACTCACGGTTGCTTGGGGAGCCTTGGGCTTGGGGTTGGTGATGGGCGCTCCTGATCCTTTGATCCACAAGTTAGTATTTCTTCGAGTTCAAAGTTCAGCGTTAAGATTGCGCAGTGCTTGCTCCAAATTGGGTCGTCGTGGCAAGTTCTTCTTTTGATGTGCACACACTGCTTATGGCGTAGATGGTGGTTTATATGTTGTTGTACGATATACAACTGGAAATCCAATAAAAAATGAAAATCGCACTACACACGGCTATGTTTCTTGTATAAATATTCACAATTTTATTTGTTTAGCGTTGGATGAATGTATATTAAAGTTAGAAACAATTCGCATTAAAAGGGTATAGACATATACGTGGAAACTAATAGCACTAATTTGACACTTTATTTGCGTGGATTTTATTATAATTTACGGTCTGCGCGACGTTCGATGACTTCCTCGGATATATAAAGTCTTGGTGTGCTATTATAAATTACACCTTTTTTTGTATTAATTGGACAATTTTTATTTCCCGTTTTTTAAATCTATAAAAAAAGGGGCCGGTGTAAAAAAACATGCCAAAAGTAATAACAACGATAATATAATATGCAAAAATAAAATGATGGCCGAGCAGCTGTCAGCTGTGCGGCGAATTGGTGTGGGGTGATTTATGCGTGGTTGCCACACGTCCCAAATCGTTCCAATTTTAACACTTAAATCTAAAGGTGAATTCATAAGTGGTGATGAATAAATAATGTAATAACAATAAAATATAATGTAATCCATGCGTTATAATGATATTATATACAATTCATGACAAATATGTATAACGAGTATTATTTTATGTACAATTCAGGAAATATGTTTATAATGAATATTATGGGTCTGGGATTGGGACGTGTGGCTACCGATGTCGCGTAAACAATTAGCTTTAACGCTGCACCCTAATATGCATATTAATTTCCTTTCAATTCAATTGCCTTTGCGTTCATGTGTATTAAAGATTTGAAAGTTTTTAACCAGAAAGTAGATCATTGCTTAAAAATCTAAAATTAAAATAAAAGGTTTAAGGTACTCTTCTCGCTATTCTGAAAATAATATCAAAACTATTTGAAGAAGAAATGTGCTTTTGTTTTTGCCATACAAAACGTGTTTTAAGTCACTGAACTTCATACGATTTTAAAGTGTTTGCCTCAATCAACAGTTCATACAAACTCATACACACAACAAGTAAAAAATAATAAAATGCTTTCTACACCTTTTGACCTCACTCGTATTCGCTGACTATATAAATTGATGCTTAAGAAAAGAATTGCGTTTTGAATGTTAGCAAATATGTCAGTGAATGACTGACATTTTTCTTCGTAAACTTTTTCTTAACAACAAAGCATTAAGGTTAGGCAGCAATGTTTTTACATTTTTTGTATCAAAACATCCAACAATAATGACAGTGAAACTCCTTGTAAAAGACTTAGCAATGGAAGTGACATCCACGCATTCGGTTCTACACTCGAAGTTTTAAAATTTTTCATTACAATGGAATAAAAAATGTAAAATGAATTTGTTTTAAGTAAAAGTGAGGACAGATATGATGTTTGAAAAGATTTATGTATGCATGCTTACACATAAAATATACACAGGAGCATAACTAGAAATATAAACAATTTTCATGCACATTTAAGCACACGCATACAGGCAAAAAATGTGTCAGCGTAAGTGAGAAGCGCACAAAGAAATAATTTTTAAATGTGTAGGCATTTTATCTAAGATGACAAGTAAAAATCTTTGGTACACGGCATATGTGTAATATTTTACAGACGTTTGTAAAGGTAATTGCTTAGAGCAATGATGTCCACAGCTTTCTTATGGGCGAGTAAGTATCATGCATAGGAAGAAAATTTATCTGTGTACATGTTTCCATATAAATTTTGTATGAAGTATATATAACAAAGTAAGTGATTAGAATATGCCATTACAAACTTTAATTAGTAGAAAAAACGTTACTCAAGATTAAATTATGCGCACTAGTTACACAAGCGCTAACGAAAAAGTGCAGATATTCCATAAAAGCACACGACTTTTTTAAATTGTAAGGATCTTCGATTATTACTTTTCAAAGCGGTTTTGTATACATTTCCCTTACAAAATATATGTTACTCAAAAAACGGTAAATAGACTAAAAAGGACTTTTTTATTTGTGACTTAAAACAAGTCTAATTATGGCTTTAATATTGAACTAACGACATGAAAACTAACAAAAATTTTTATTTTTGCAAATTAGCTTATTCCAAGCTAAAAGTTAGTTTATTGATATTTTACTTAAGAAAATAGCTCTAAAATATTGTGCCGGATAATAACATGTTACGGCGCTTTTCATTGTAAAAACGGATTTCTGCGTATTTAACGGAATAAATACAGTCATCTAATCATTTATATCTGCTGCTTAGTATGGGCAGTTTAAATGACAGTAAAAATTTTGTTCTTATATTTCAATACAAATTTTTTCTGAGCATACACAATTATTTTCCTACACTTTGACTTACTCGCTTATTTTGTATATTTTCTCATGCGTGAGTATAGGTAAGCAGTAATTTTTATTGTTCAATGCAAGTGTATTACAGCAACAAAATGCGTGCAAGTATAAGCAATGAGTAACCATGGTTTAGAGAATCAAATCTTATGAAGAGAAAGAAAAAAGAAAGCTGGTGCTATGTTTAAAATAAATAGATAAAATCACAATTTTCTTTAAATGTGTTGAGTAAAGCAAGTCGTAACGTGTCACTGGTTTAATGCATTTGTTAAGCTTAAAGAATAAAATAAATCTTTACGAAAATCATCCCACGCACATTTGTGTCAGTTTACATGCTAAGCAAAAACACTCAACTGTTAAGTGCACCTGTTAAATACATTTTATGGGCCTTCAATGTTTTTGGTACGTGCTATGATTTACTTAAATTCTTTATTTTTATGTTATTTATTATTATACGCGTTATACTACCCACATAAAATTCAAATTTTTATAAGTGTAAAAAAAAAGAAAGTTTTCTGGACAGTTTTCTATACTTCAATTTTAAATTAAATATTTGTACCATATAAAGATAAGGGTCTTTATATAGACAATTAAAACATAATTTATTCAATATTCTAAAATAATTTTTTGGGAAGGTGACCTACAGTATAATTGTAGAAATATTTTCCAATAACACTATATTTCAGAACTATTTTCGAAAACGCCCTATCTCAGTTTTTTTCCAAAATTTGTTTCAAGAACGCTCTATCTCTATGAAAATTAAATAAATTTTCAATTAAGACTGAGCGTTTTTGGAAGAAAATTTTTAAATAGGGCGTTATTGGAAAAAGTTATGAGAAAGGTCGTAGTTGAAACATATTCTGAGATAGGGCGTTTCTGTAAAATATTTTAAAAATATTTATATTTTATATTTTTAAAATATTTTAGAAATTTTCTTTTTTTTATTTCACCCAGCTGTTGATAAACTCACTAAAAAAATGTTTAAACAATAAAACAGTGACCCACAAAATGACAGTTGAAAAACCGCGGGAAGGTCTACTTCATTCGGATTTGGCTACCAGGGTACACGCGATCTCTTAAATTAGCATTCTCAAACAAAACTGAACCGTCAGTATAAATTCATTGTATTTTTATTGCAATCAGGGGCTAAAAGCATAAATTTTCTCTCTTCAAACAATAATACTTTCTTTAAGCTCTTTTTATAGACTTTTTATAAACTAAAATCTAAAAAAAAAAAAATTAAATGGATTCCGTGAAATATGCAGATTTTTCACCTTGCCCAATTAGCCTCACTTTTTATCATCACCGGGCAACACTGGTGTTATGACATAAATATAACTAATTGCGCTAAAGTGCTACCAGTCAATCTAAGCTGTAGCTAACCATTTACCCGCTAGAGAATACACTTAATATAGTAAAGTACGACAAAAAATGAGAGAATTAAGCACAAAATGAATGAGTATAGCGTGTAACACTTTTACACAGATAATTGATTACAATATTTCCATAATTTGGCGCTTTTCTAGATAACTTCGTGTTGAGCATAAATAATGTTATTATACGCAGTGTAGGACCACATGAAGGTCAGCGTGCCTAAGCAAACAAATAACAACCAAATCGATCATAATTTTACGCTATAAATACAATATATGTTTGTATGCATACAATATTCGTAAGTGTGTTCAAGCAAAGTTACATATATATATATATATAAAGTAACAAATAGGTATGTACAGCTGTGTTCGATATAATATAAGTGAAATTAAATTGGATGTCTTTCGAAGAAATAAAAAGAACCTGTGTCCTTAATAGCTTCCATTTAAAGTAAAGCGAATTCTGTAACAGAATACAAATCATAAAAAGAAATTCTAGAGTTTATAAAAAAATTCGCTGAATTTTCAGAATTTTTTTCGTCGAGGGTGTTAAATGATTTCTTCGATACAACGCATGAACAAAATTTGATTTATATGAAAGAAAATTTCGAACAGCTTGAGCCGATTCTGACTTGTATTCGTACATTATTATACTGAAATTGATTTTTCTACTAAACTGTGTAGTTAAAAATTTTCTGGAAATTCTCCCCAAAAATTCTGCATATTTTGATTAGTGTTTTTTAAAGTTTAATTAACTTTCCTGAACTTTGTGTAAGCTTTAAAATTACTTTTTATGTGGATTCTCTTACAGAATTCGCTATATTTTAAGTGAAAATAATTAAAAAAAAACAGCTTCTTCTTATATCGTCAAATAAT
Source organism: Merzomyia westermanni (assembly GCA_949987695.1). NCBI lineage: Eukaryota > Metazoa > Arthropoda > Insecta > Diptera > Tephritidae > Merzomyia > Merzomyia westermanni. The sequence goes on from OX465291.1 coordinate 28,159,224, forward strand.
ATCCAACGCAATTTTACTACTATTATATTGAACACTACTGTATATGTATTTATTATGAAATAATGTCTGTCCTGCCCAGATATTTACCTGAATTGATCTAGAAATATTGGCTTTCCCTATTTCTATCATTATCCCTATCACTATCCCTATCCCTATCCCCATTCCTATTCCTATCCCTATCCCTATAGATGTAACTATTTCACACACACACAATTAAACTTCACCATCGATCGCTCCATTATTGAGCTTTTCTAACAAAAAAAAAATTATTAAAATTCGCACCATACAAAATGTATGGGGAAAATAACATTTTTTTTTTCAGGAATTTTTCGGAAATTTTATTGGGTATTCTCCTGTTCTGGTCAGAGAACAATCTAAATTAGTGTCAATCATCCAAATCGGTGCAGGCGTTCTTGAGTTATGGGCGTTGGAGCTAACGTCACTTTTTTTTTGTACAGGGTGGCGTAAAAGTAATCCTCCTATCAGAAAATGCTATAAATTTTGCGATTGGCCCCTAAAGTCAGTTCTGTTTTGACATTTGTGTAGTAAACACATGCGAAATACACGTTAATAAACAATGTTACGCTACACTGCTCCAGAACGCGGAATATTGCTGACTATTTATTTGACCAATAATCGGTCGGGGCCAAACGGTTACTGTGAATGGTGAGCGCTACAGAGCAATGATCAACGAGTTCTTTTTGCCGCAACTTGATGAATTGGGATTGGAAAACATGTGGTTCCAACAAGACGGTGCAACAGCACACACTGCACGTGCCACAACCGATATGCTGAACATCGGAAGCTTACTTTTGCGGCACCTTGTATATATAGATATTTTATGTTATGAAAATATAATCAATAAACGGTGTTAATATTTAATCCATTTGTCTTTGCAAACCCTTTAAGGTTAGTTTGATTAAGTAAAGTTGAAAAATAGCTAAAAACTGCTATGATCTAAGTCTAAGAATTAAGCGGAGGAAAGGATGATAAAGTTGCTGATACGAATTAAAAAATGAATAGCAGCTAAAGGAGTGAGAGTAAATGTAAGCTCATAATTTTTTTATTTTTATTTCGAATTATAAGATTACTTTTACATAGAAACGAAAAACTTAGAAAAAATTTTAAATATTTTAATAATCAAAAAAAAATTATCTAAAAAATGTTAAACAAAAATAACTTTCATAACAAAAATAAATATTATTGAATATTGGAACGGGGATGACTGAACCCTTGTCAAATTTTCCAAAACTTTGTAAATCTTGACTAAATTTCACGTACCCACCGAGTTTCTGAACCTATCGTGAAAGTTTCATAGAACGACTATAAATTTGGGCACATTAATGAAGCACAAACAAAGGACAAAATATGTGAGCGTGGCACAGCCCACTTTTCCAAAATAATGTAAAACTTGACTAAATGACACATACATAGAAATATCATTGATTTAGACCAAATAAGTTCAGAGTTATGACGAATTGTAATTTTATATAGGCTGGGGGCGTGGCATCGCCCACTTTTCCGAAACTGTATATAGCCTATGCTTTTACCTGTAGTCCCAAGCCTATAAAGGACACACAGACACACATTCATTTCTATTTATAAGATTCTTATAAAGCATAGGGAATACTCGTACTAGCACAGCCGCAGGCATATGGTAAAAAAACAAGAACTTGTTAACATATAAATATTTTTTATGCCACATCTTTTTAAGTGCTTTTTATTAAACTGGTTGTGTTGATAGTTTCGTCTTCATAAATTAGCGCTTCTGAATTTTTTGCTTTGGTTGTGTCTGAGCGCTGCATGTGTGTGGTACAGCTTGTATAAATCTGCTTAATTAATTAAATTTGCTCAGCAATAAAATTTGTAACATTTTAATTTTCCATACAATAAAACTATGCAGCACTTTTTTCGATGTTGTTGAATTCTATATACATGCACACAAAAATAGAAATCAATGTGTATGTGATAAAGATATTTATTTTATTGTTAACTCGTATTTAAAAAATAAATATTTTAATTTTTTAACCAAAACTAAATTAGTTTATTAAACTTAGCTAATGAAACAAATTTTTTCTCTTTTCTGCTAATTCAACAAAAATTCAAACTCTGATATAAATCATAAATAAACAATTTAAATGGTGCGCGTTTGGGGTTTGTGCCACCCTGCTCTACTACGCTGCACTGTGGTGCGCTTTTATAAAAAAAAAATTTATAAAAAAAAAATCTAAACAAAACTCATCAAAATTTAATATCCAAATCATACACTAAATCAACGTTACTACATCTATCACACAGTGGTATCCACGCATGGTGAGTTCTGCCAATGTAAAAAAACAATTTGGAAAGCAAATAAAACATAAACTCAAATAACATAAATTGGGTTAATTTATTTGAGTTTTTCTAAAGCAGTTTTTTTATAAATTTCTTTATTTATTAACCGTTTTAGTGCTGTTTCTCTAATTTTATTGCTTTGAGTACTTGACAAGCACTCCTAATTAAGTGGAGCGTGGTTTTCAGTTGACCAACTTTCTATTCTTCATTGGTCAACTAAACACTGAAAAAGGCAAAAACCACGCATAACTTAATTTTGTTTCATTAGTTGCTAAATTTATTTATTTGTTTTTTTTTTTGTGTTTTTTTTTTTTTGAAATACTAGGTTTTTATAAAAATAAAGATGTTTTCTAATTGTTGTTGGAGCAGTGCTCCAATTTTTATGTTTTGTTTGTTGATTGCTATTAGAGAAAAATTACAACGATATGCACAGCGATGGTATGGGATGACTTGTATCGAAGTGCCCAACTTCTCATCACACCCCTTCTCTGACACTGGGATACGAACCCAAGTGTGTGCACCAAAGCCGCTGTTAGAGTACTCTAACGGGAAGTTTTTGAACGTTATTTAAACACTATTTAATAATATCATTCCACGTTGATTGACTGGAGGCGTGACTCTTAGGAAGAGCTGAGTTTTTCAAGCAATTCACTGATCGTGATAGACCAATTTTAAGGCTTTTGGGCAGATGCAGGTGCTCTACCATGCATTCTCTGACACTCAATAGGTTTTGAACTAGCTTCGCGCCGTCAAAACGGATTTTAGTACCTGATATCTGGGTCGAAACTATTCCATATAGCTAGAAGACGATTCAAGTCTCTTAGCTACACTTCGTTTGCTTTTTTTTGTTCAGAAACTAATGCCGCTGGAATAAGGAAACATTTCAATCAGGGTTGGCTCACTTTGAATAAGAAACTTTTAAAATAAAAAATAAAATTTTATTTGTTATTAAAAAAATTTTAGTGATGAGTGAAATATTATTGGTTATTCAAAAAGATTTTTTTGGTTATTTCTGTATAAATTGAGATACCCTGAGTTTATTTTATTCAATTTCGGAATCATTGCTGCAAAAAATAAGGCTACTTTGGAACTACTTCGTGGTTTTCAGGGTGATTTCGGAAAAGTTTTAGGGATAATTTTGGGATTTTTTCAGCACTATTTCATAATTGATTGATGGATTTGATTATGACTTTTTTGGGTCCATATTTGGATTATTTTAGGGATCTTTGTGGGACTTTTTCAAAGAAACTACTCCAAGATAGTCTCGTAGTGATTCCACAATGGTCCTAAAAACAACACTGAAATGACCCGGTAAAGCCCACAGCACAATTCAGCATATGTCCCTAAAATCCCTTGAAAAAGTCACAAAATGGTTCCCAAAACTATCCCGAAAACTTCGAAGGAATGCCGCCAAACGCTTTATTTTTTCCAGGAATGATCCCGAACTTGCATCCAATCAACTCAGTAAATCTCAATTTATATAGAATAACCGAAAAAATCTTTATAAATACACATTATATCTATATGCACATACGGGTATAATTTTGCTGTATCTCGATGTGTTATTTTTCATTTTCAAAAGCTTGAATAAAAATTGAAATTTTATTTTTTTTCAAAATGTTTTGAAAATTTCTTATACAATTTTTGTTGTTCTTAATTTCTTCTTTTGATTATTTCGTGTATAATTTTTTTTTTTTGATTAAATAGGTTTTTATAAGTTTATGTGTCTTGATGTGCATCCATATGGCATAACAAAACTAAGCGCTCCAAAAAGATTTCAAACACGAAAGCCAAATATTTCAATCAACTCTTCGAGTGTAATTAGCAAATATACGGGTTGGTGAATAATGGGCTAGTAAATTTGAAATCCATTTCAGTTTTAACAATTTATATTAAGTAGTAATTTTTAATATTTTCGATTAATTTATTTTATCCACAGCTGCGCGTTGCTGCGCTCAATGAGCCATACGTTGGGGATCTGCAAGGCATACGTGGCGCTGATTTTGCGTGCTATCGTCAAGGTCGCAGAGCTGGTTTGTTGGGCACCTTCAAAGCTTTCATGTCATCCAGGTAACTAAAATTATAAAAAAAAAAATATCTACATATTTTGAGTACTTTTGAACTTATAGTTCATGAAGTGATACTAGTTTAAACAAGTTCGTATAGACATGGCACTAATAAGAGTTTATGACCAATCTTGAAAGGGAGATTTAAAGATTTTTCTAAGTTCAGACTAAGGGCTTCAGTAATGGAGATCAAGTGAAACATCTTTTCACCTGCTTGAAAAAGTTTTACAACATCTGTTTAGCGTCTGTGTGTAGCCCACAAATATACACGGCTAAAGATTTTAGAGAAAATCTTAAACCATTCGTCGGTCTTTTGTAATAAATTTCAAGCCTCTCAATTACCTACAACAACGTTCAATGTCTTGCGGTATAAACTTGAAACTTTACTAAAAAAAAACGTCTAACATTTTTCTTTTCTTTTTTGAAGTCTTTTCAAGCCGTTGAATTTTTCTGTGAACAGTTTTGCGTGCGGTGTAGTTTAGTGGGTAGAGAAGACTACTCTGATACGGTGAACGTCGGTTCGAATCCTGCCAACTGATACGAATGGTTTTTATGTTTTTTTAATTGCTAAGACATTTCTGGTTTAAAATTTAAACTTTTCTTTACGCTCATTTTCTCAAAAACTGGCATAATTTAAAGTCTAAACCAAACTCGATTTGGAAATGTATGTAGCGCAGAAAAGTTAAAAATTTAGAGTCAAATTTTTAGCCGTGTTCTTCAGAGTTTTAGGGACAACCTATTATTTAACCCTTTTAAATCCATTAGTAAATCTCTACTTAAGGATAAAGTTCTAGTTGCATCCAGTGAAGGTGTCTGCATGGAACGGTCTACCGTTTGGTAAGCGACGTGCTGGCCACTCGTTAAATACAAAACTGTTGGCTTGGCAACTGTACCAAGCACTCTAAGCGAACCAGCTTTTTTTGATTGAGCAACTGCTTTCATTAAAGCAGGTCTTTGGTTCAAACCCACAATAGGGTTGACCAGAAAAATGATTAAGAATTGACTATTCTTAACTAAAAATTACACTTTCGAATTTATATATGATCGTTTACAGCTGGAAGTAGTTCAGAAAGCAAATTTATTTGAAGCCCGTCCTCATAGAAGAAGCCTCTGTGCACAACGCTGTGGAGCTCGCATTATTAAGGGTTACTATTATAAATCCTCACTTATAAATATGTCTCATTTTTTTTACTGGTAGGAGCGATATAATTTTTTATGTTGGATTATATCTTCGAACCTCTATGGCTTATACTAAAGACTTCCCATAATCACATTCCCAATAGCACCCTAGAATCAGGAAAGTAATCTAATCATCAAATTTACAAAGTTTTCCTTAAAACTGCTCTTATTCGAGCTACATATTGCAGAGAATTTAAAATTTAAAGGAAAACAAATACCCAAATAGAATATTATAAGTTGTCTACTATCGCTTTTAAAAATAGAAAATAAGAATATCTTTTATTGTCTTAACAAATTTTCATTTTCATGTACACATTAATATTATTCAAAGTTTTGCTTTTCTTCGAATACAAATACAATTTGAATTCACCGGAAGCAAACATTTGACCTCCATTAATGCTAATGGTAGTTGTGATGTGATGTTGATCTGAAACAGTAGAAGTCACAGCGGAAGCGAAACAATCAAAGTGATAGCAAGAACTTAGAAAAACAAAAAAACAAAAAAAAAAAAAACAAATACAAATAAAACAAGGAAAGTCCAATTTGCAAATTATTCGATGTTTACAAGTACCTTCATTATTTTCAATTACAACATTTTCTACTTCCGACAAGCATTTTGTTGTAGGAAACTGCGTTTAAATATATGTACAGTTATTTATTTTTCACTTACCCTCTAGCTCTATCTAATAATGCATGGCATATTAACAAGCGACAGAACGATGACTACGACGACGACTACCATCACAGCTATTAGCGTTTGGTCAACAGCTGCTTATGTGTATGTTGTTGTTTATATCTACTGCTATAAATGACTTGACTAAATGCTAAGTTCACTGTCCCATGTTTTCACTTTTGCGCTACAAACAGTGCCTTAATAGCAGAGGCATGATGACGGGCACTTAAAGTGGTTACACTTAGCCCACCTGACTTTCTTATGCACTTACTTGGTTTGCTTGGCTGCTTGCCATCTTTGTTGTTACTTTCTTGGCAGACTTGTTATGGCAACAATAGCATTGACAAATAACAACAACAATGGCAATTACCACCTTGACTCATACCCACTTGCTACTTGCACTCATTTTCATAAAAGTAAATTTTGGTAGCGAACACAGTATAGCTGAGAATACTTAAACGTGCAACGAAGCGCCCAAGGACAAGCATAAGCTACAGCAACAAAGTGGCTTGGATAGTATAATGAAACGCAACTTAGTAAGGTTGGGAAATAATATTATATACCCAATAGTAGAAAGCCAATTTTAACAGTAATAAAAACATATCGTATACCAATTTATACTTTTTTTTGCTTATATCACTTGAACAACCATGTAGTTTAACTTCGAAAATTTTTCGAACTTCAAATAAATTTCGAAATTGAGTCCATTTAATTTTTTCAAATGTTTAGTAAGAAGAATTGCGTTAAACTGATCATATGTATGTGATTTTAGACTTAATACAGCAGAAAAATTTTAATTCGAAAAACTTGCAAACTTCGAAACAGTTGCGAACTTCAAATAAATTTAAAAAAAAATTTTTTTTTCGATTTTCAATTGCTCTATATGAACAAGCGCATGTACAAGTTTCAAGTCATGTGGTTTACAAACGTTATTCGAATTATTATAATCGAACTCTGAAACTTTTAAATTATGAATACAAGACCACGGCCAATAACTAATTGATAAATACTTAATAAAAAAGTAAGCTCTGTTGTAAATTAATTTATGCATATAATTTAATTAACTTTAACCGTCCATACCGAAGGTCTCAGCTCCATACTTCGGGTGAAAATAAAATAAGAGGGGTCTCCAGCTTGTAGGAAAAAACAAAGAGTTCAAAGAAAAGCGTGGCCTCGGTCTTTTCGGTGGATATTCCAACATAGTCTGAAATTATTAATAAATGACTGCATAAATTGTCAACATATCTAGCTTGATCTAATTGGAAATTTTACGTCGAAAAATCACGAACTTCGAAAAAAAGTATAACTTCGAAAAATTTCGAACTTCGAAGTTATTTTTATTTATCGAGAAAAAATTATTAAAATAAGGTATTTCAAAAATAACTTACCTTCGAAACTTATTTTGTAAATATCGCCAAAAACCAAAATTTTAGTAACCAATAGCTTTACTGGGTATTAGAAGTTTAAAACGTAAATTTTCCTACCGAGCGAAAGTAATTTTATATTTTCCTTCTACTTGATCTCATTTGTGCCTTACATACTCACATACCTGCAGCCAGTTGTTTGTGATGCTGGTCCATCTGCAGTGCCTGCGCTTCCTTTGCTTTTTACTTACTGCCCTACATCATGCTAGTCGCTCTTGTTTCACGCTGATGTTACCGTATAATGTATGTAGTGCATTGCTAACTTGGTTTATTAAAAATGTTAACCTAAATGCAGAGCAAAAGCAACAGTAAAAATAAAAACTGCGAACAATTTGTGCTCCCCACTGTTACATACGCAACAACTTACCACCTAGGTGCCTTAGTATGTATGTATGTATGTAAATGAGCATACTACTGACTTATGATAATTTCTTAAAATTAAGCTCTTCCTGTGCGCTAACGTCGCTGCCTTCATTATACTCACAGCTTAGTGTTGCTGCTGCTATGCTCTACATTCACTGCTCCTTCTGCAGGTTAGTGCCACTAACAATTGCCACCACTACTATTATATGACTTTTATTATTACTTCAGCTTTGGCGTCAGCATCATAGGGCTGTTTTACATAATTTAGTATAAATTCCACAATGTCAGCCATAGTAAAATATTTAAGCGTATGCGTACTTACATATATGCGTAAAATTTACTATAGCAACGACAATGAAACAACAACAATAATGGCAAAAGCGGCTGTATCAACTACTTCAACGATTTAGGTCAAGTTAAATAGTAAATGTTGCATAGTTTATACAGCAATTACATAGCGTTAAAGCAGTTGAGCGTCGAGCCTAACATTGTCTGACAGTTAGTTGAGACTTTTGTGTGTCAGGGCGTATACGTAACTAACTAAATATTATTCACATATGGATAAAAATCGGATTGGTCGATCCCGAGAAAATTGGCAAAAAACTATAGGGCTTCGAAAATAGGTTTATAGCTTCAACTTTAAAAATAATTCGAATTTCGAAAAATTGTCCCAAACGTATTTTTATGTTGTTGTCGCGAACTATGCAAAAGATAATTCAGAAAGAAAGTCGAACTTCGTAAAAAAGCCGCACATTCCACAAATTTTTACCCATATTAGCAGACATGTTAAGGACAAACATTGAAGATGTATTTACTTACAAACATAATATATTTAAAGCAAGGAAACGCTCTCCAAACGAAATGTTTGGACTCAATAATCTAGTTTCGAACTAGCCTTAGCTCGATGTCGAGAAAGTTTTTTGAAATTGCAATCCCGATCTATTAGCGACATAAATTTCGATGTGATGCCATATTTATACTTTTACAACTCCAACTCCAACTATAACTAATTATATTACTAACACTTTCTCTTCTTACCATAAAGCAAGGGGCTACTTTATATATTAGTCCAAACTTGCTGATTTCCAATTCAGACCAAAGTTATAATTCCATTTCGTGTTCATGAAAGGTATAAAAAGCAAACATAAATTGATATAAGCGCTCACAATTTCGGTTGCTTCCTTACAAGCGACATGTTCCCGTTTGATTTTCAAATGAAATTTCAAATTTTAAAAGAGTATTTCATTCTGTTGTTTTATTCATCCCAAGTCGCTAAGTGCTAAAAAAGGTCTATTATAAGTTTCGATGTGGTCTAATCAGACCTGTTAAATTTGATTAGTAATAAGTAATCAATTAATTAGACTTTTTTTTTAATTGGGAATCATTTTTTTTATTTTCTTTAAGAAAAGGCAATTATGAATTGAATACGACTAGAAAAATAAAAAAAGAAAAAATCAAAAAAATTCAAAAAATCTAAAATAATCAAAAAAAGTTATTTCGATTACTTTTGATTGCTCTTTTTCTTATTTTTTCTTTATTATTATTGATAATCAAAAATAATCAAAAAAAGAAAAGAAAATAAAATTTAAAAAAAAGCAATCAAAAGTCACTAAAATAACTTTTTTGATGATTTTTGCTTTTTTTTAATTTAAAAAAAAAATTTTTTTTCAGTTTTTTTTCTTTTTTAATAATCGCAAAAAATCATGATTTTTTTTTTTTACTTATTTTTTTAATTAATTGGAAAAGAATCATTAAAAATTTTAAATAATTGGTAATCAATCACTAAATGGATTCTTAAGAAATTAATTAATCAATCCGGTGGCCATTAGGACTGGTAATAATTATTTAACAGGCCTTCCTCTAATTGAACCGACTACCAAATCACTGCATTATCCATCATCTGCTTTTTTCGCACAAGTATTTGTGACGTCTCTCGAAAAAGCTCATTTCCAATAAGGACAGAAGTTGAATAACTACAATTCGTTTCATATTCTTGTGGGTCTATGTACGATTCCTATGTACGTTTTTTGTTGCTGTAATATTAACTCAACCTTTTTTTTGTGCATTTCACTCATGGATCCATACTAAATACTTTGGTACCGTAAGTAGAGTAGAGCGCTAAGGAATGGTCGAATAACCCAAGCAGAGTTATTGGCAGCCCCTGCATTCGTCTTCCATTAGAGCTTCTCATGCTGTGTTACCCCAATATACAAAAGATCTCCACTTTAAACGAGTTGGGAAGAAATCTACCTGCCTACTTGTTGAACACCCAACATAATCAAATCTAGAACATTGGTTAAAGTAGCGCTTTTTTTTTGAGACCAGCAAATAGAAATTATTAGCATTGATACTGCGTTAATAATTTAATTTGTAGAAGAAGACCTAATGAGGTAGTTTAAAGTTTTTCTTACATACAAGCCAAATAAATTACAGTGAATCTTTTATAATAACATAAACACAAAAGGCATATTTCTTCTCAGGACGACTTACGTTGCTAAGGTCGTAGGTACCTTGTAGATATACATGGTTGAGTCGTTATAAGCCAGACACCAACGGAAAGACACTGAGAGAGAACAGAGAGCCAGAAGGAGAACTACAAGACTCTGGACCAGATTCTGGTCTATTGGTAATTGAAATAAGGGATATTTCAGGGCAACGGTGAAAAGTGCATTAAATTCTGCTCACCCCTTTTTGAGCGATACGTGGGCAAACATGTAGGCAGACCGACACAAATTCTTAAACCTTTTGCCCTTTACTCCATTTCATATATACTCCATCATTATCAATCAATTTGTATGCTTATTATGTCTTTGTCATATGCGCTTTGTTCAAAAGCTGCTCCTTGGGATTTAAATTTTTCACAGATCTTTTATTGTAGGCTCAACTTGCAATATATTCAGGGTTGCTGCTATATAACATTCTTTGTTTGGGTTACTAATCGAAACTTCTTACAACGGTAACCATACTTTGCACACATACATATGCAACGCTACATAGTTTTGTAGATTCCTACTCATGTATATCAACAGCAGGTTGCAATTCTCCTAATTAGTTACTCCTCATCTTTTATTGTATGCTTTTTTGTTGCTTAGTAATGGCTGCGTTTATATTAGGGATGACAATTTATTCTATTTTTAGGATCCCTAGCTTTTTGGATATGAATTTACAATCCCGAGATACTTGGCTGCGTCCTAGGTTTTGTATATTATTTTCTCTCCAACAGTTCAGCTCGAAATAAGTGACGAAACTATTAACGAGACTATCTACCTTTTTAAAATATTAACAAATGATAGGATTTCAATTATGATTTTTTATTTGAAGCGATTTTTTTTTTTTTTTTATTAATAACAAATCGGAATCGTTTATGTAAGTAACCATTTTTTGCAAAAATTTTAAATTTTTGATAGTAGGTTTTCCAATAGTTTATATAATTTTTAACCACAAATATTCTCCAGCTAAAAATTTCCCGTGGATAAATCGTATGTCTATTTTTTTCGGCACCTAAAACATTACGGAATCATGGCATCCCTAATATGTCCACACGCCAAAGCACAAGCTTTGTATATACCCAGCAAACCATCGAAATCAAAACTGGGTCAGAGAGGAGTCCTTAAGCGAAGCATTTATCCTATTTATGAGCTGAATTATGTACCCGAAATTAGGGTATTTTGCTTCTGGTGATGGTCTGCCCATATCAGCTTAAATTCCTTTATTATATCAGCTTGAATAGGAGTTATATATTAAACTTTTTAGTCTCTTAATCGACACTAATTGGGGTCAAAAAAGACTCATATAAGAAAAATTTTCATTCGTTTTAGGCCCTTAAACAAAACTGTTATCAACTAAAATTAAGGCATTAAATATACCAATAATGTCTGAGCTATTTTTAATAAAACTGTGTTAAGGGATATTTTGAAGAAAACCCTTGAAGAGCTCATCTTTGTAAATTTCCCATGTGTTTGAAATAAAAAACAACACTTACCAATACCAATCCATTGGAACGGTGGATCACAATCCAAGACAAAGTTTTGTAGAACTCACTTTTATGACGCAGATGACTTGAGGTGGCCTGAAACAGCAGGACACGTTATAAACATTTTTTGTACAAACAAAAAATCTCGATAGCAAATTAGCCAAAAAAAACTTACATATTAAGTATTTCTGAGGCTCATATTTTCCATATATTTATGACTCATATCGAATGCCCAAATTATGAGCACTCCGAGCATGTTTGTGGGGTAGTTATGCAGTTTCATTTATTTATTTATCTGCCTTTTGTAGTTTCCTTAGTACTTTAAGTATTCGCAACTATCTGCGATTGACATTACTAAAGAAAGTGTATGCGACCTTTGTATATTAGACTGCCCAAAAAAATATGTTTAATATTTTTTTGAAAATTATATTGATAGTATTTTTTAGATTAGCAAAAAAATACTGTATAAGTTTCCAAACTTGATAGAAATTTTTGAGGATTTTTTTTTTTCAAGCTGTAAAGAGATTGAAGTAGAAAATAAAGTAGTATTGTTGCAATTGGAATTTCCCACAAAAAGGTGATAAATAAAAATTTCGCCGGTTTGGCCTTTCGACAGTAAGCAAGCTTTTGCCACTGGTATAGTTTTCTCAATTGACATTTGTTTTTTTTTTTAATGTTTTTCCTTTTCCTTAGCCCACTCTAATGTATACGTGTGTTCGTCTGTCGTATCTACGTATCTCTGCATTTAGTTCTTTTTTTCAAGTGCTGCGTAGCTGTTGCATAAACTCACCTTTTAATTAGTCGCAAACATGTTGTTGGCTGGCACTCTTTGCGCTGCTGCTGCTCTACACGACAGTTGACAATTCCAGTTCGAATGAGAGCTTTTAGCAGCAAATTTGTAGATTCGCATATTTTCTGTGCATCGTTACAGCTTTGCACCTTTTTCTTTTTCTTGTTCTTAATTTTGGTTTGCCGGTTTCTTCTTCTACTTTTTGTTTTCTATTAGCAGTCATTTGACTTTATTTTGCTTTTTGATACTTGAAAGTAATTGCTGCAGCTGTGCGTATCTCTTATGATCTGGCATTTAATTAAAACAAACAAGTGTTTCACTTATTATTTATAAGTTGTTGGCAACTCCCTTTGTTAGTTGTTGAGTAGTGAATTTCATGTACTTTCTTTTGAATTTATGTGTGTGAATTTGTATGACTCAAATATAGTCAAGTACCAATGAAGCAAGAGGAGTAATACAAATCAAGCACTGATTGTGGACATCTGATATAAAAAAACCTGATTCCAGAAGTTTCGTGGGAGAGAGGTGGGCACATTAGGGCAGGTGGATTCTTCAAATTTTTAACTATCTCATCGTTTTTCATTGGGACAAGGAATATCGCTTCCCTCTTTTTCTCATAGTAGTATTCACACACTTTCTTCGGTGTTATCGATATCAACGTGGCCCTCTAGACTTCGTTTTTTCTTCGACACTCTTCAGAGTGTGTTTTTTCGTTCGAGTACCACTGTTCAGGAATTCTGTTAGGTTGACTTCTGAGAGCAGCTGCAAGAGACGAGTTACAAAATTATTCGAAATAGATAATAGATAGATTAGTTAGAAGTGGCTGCACATTTAGACCAAGGTTAGAAGGACCGTTGTGATACCACGTAAGTACAGTGTTACTTCCAAACTTCGAACCATTCTGAAGACCTACTGAATGCCATCAAGTCCTCAATCCTTGACTCCCACTCCGCACTTTGTAAATCCGCAGGCAGCGTTCTCTGTTGCCTCTTTAAGCAGGGCAGCTGTAGATGAAGGGATCTGCAATTTCGTCGTCTTCGTCCTCTTTTCAGCTCCTTCAACATCAAAGATAGGGCACGCCAAGTCTTTCTGCATGCCGCCCAATAAGGCAATGCCCAGTTAGTACTCCTATTAGTTTAAGCCTTTCTTATGGTGATTTCCTGGGACCCGCTTTTGGCCAGGTTTGCTTGGATATCCTACACACTGGGTTGGCTTCAATCTTCTCTTAACTTATCGGTTGTGTGTGTTAAATTAGAATTGGCGTGTATGTTTCGATAAGGGTACCTACGTACCCTTTTTCCCGAAGAACTAGCCTGAAAGACACTAAAATGATCAGTTAGTCTGAGAAAGAGTTCTCAGTCACGGTCCTTTAAAAAGACATTCAATTTAAAGCCGTCGATGTATATGAATATACTGCCTTCTGCACCGTAGCACCGACCCTTTTCCCCCAGCTCAACCAGCCAAGCAACACTTTGTTCTTTTAATAAAATTGTAATTATATATTCAAATATTCGAGATTCCTTTTCTAGATTAAAAATATCTTTTATCACGAAAAATTTAATTAGTTTCGAATTTCAAAAAATTCTTTTCTCCTCCCAAAAATGTTCAAAAGCCATTATCAGCCATCTTCAATGCCATGTATGTACCAAAATGACAGTTAAAGCAAACATTCAACTGAAAGGCGATATTAAAGCGATTACTCCTTAAATAAATTGCCTTCATACCTATTTTAAATTCTTAAACTTTCTTTTTCCAAAATTTAACATGATTTATATGATAAGTATACAAACACAAAATATGTTGGTACAAGAAAGCGACAGGAAAGTGAAATTCCTAGGCAATTACCAGCTAAGTCCAAATAACAAGGCAGCCAAAAAGACATCACAGCAGGGAGTGAACGGTAGGGGGGTAGGCGAATAAGATAGTACATTAATAGGTTGGTAGGTCAGGGCAATGCTCATGCTTGTAAGTGTGTATGTATATCTTAACAAATCGGATTATGTGGCATCGTAAATCTTACAAACATATGAATGGAAGCAAAAGATGCTAGTGAAAGCTGGCAGCCACATTTGCAAACGAACGAATGCGTTTAAGTAAAAGTTAGTCTACGCTCAAAAAAAAAAAATTGAGAAGATGCAGAAGAGCAAAATATTATAATGAGAAGGAGCATATAAACCTGCCTGTGCAAATGGTTGAAATGGCAATAAGAATGCCAAAAGCAGTAGCATACCAAGTTTTAAATTATGGCAAAATAATTTTCACCAACCACAAGCGGTGAGTGTACGAGACAAAAGCAGACATGCAAGATGGCTATGGTGAAAAGAACAACAGAGTTATAAATAAGCGAAAAAGAAATGGCGATGACGGAAGTAAGCATATATAAAGCGAAAAAGTGAAAAAAGAGAATGGTATACTTCAATTATAGTAACCGACGGTATTACAAAGCTGCGACTATTCGATTCTCATAGGTCGAAATATCCTTTTGAATAACAATTCGGAATATGTTTGCTGTGAGTTGTAGTTATGACATACAGCGAACGGGCGCAATGTTTTTAAATCCTGGTTAAGCTATCATAAAAAGAGAGCAAGCTCTACGCGGCAAAAGGTGTAGAGCTTTCTCCGAGCAAAATACAGATCAATATCAAGGCAGATTAATTAAGAGATGCCCCAGGGTGATATCTATCCCTATTATTTTATAATTTCTGTATTGCGCGACTCGCTTCTAACACATGTGATATAAATACTACAGTATCGATACTGTAGTTTAGAGTATACTACAACCAGTATACAACTACTGATGGTATGAAGGTGATGTATGTGGTATAAATCGTGGTATTGATACTATACTACAATGGAGTCCCTGCTATAAGCCAGAATGCGTTTCACTAGTTTCTCACACAACAACTTATGTGGAAAATTAAATTGTAACCAAATAAAGCCTCGACCATTTTCCTAAACCTAAGAGATTACCCTTATATTAGTCATCTACGTTGATAGCATCACGCTAGCGACTATCAACTACTCAGTGTGACTCTTGATAACAGTCTCACCTTCGCCAGTCATACAATCGCTAACTGTTGCAAATCGAGCCGTCTGTATGTAAACATTTAGATAAGATCATCTATCATATCTGTCCTGAAAAGGCAGTGCAAACTACCGTTGCAGCAACAAAAATATAATGTACTAAGAAAGTACGATATTATAACAGCTAACCATATCCTCGTTGGATTTCAGTAGAGCTAACTTAGCAAAAATCTATGACAAAGACAACGGCAAGCAAGCAATCTTGAAAAGTTGCACCTAAAGGGTCACAATGTAGGCTCTACAGGTAGACTCTTCATACCGAAAAGACTCAGATTTCACCCAACCAAGGACAGTTAATTCAGCACATGCATGTTAAATCCGCACACATATGCCGACAAAATAGCGAAATGAGTTGAAGTACTGCTACTACAACAATAGCAACAATATATTGAGACAAAAGGTTGAAGGAAAATCATCAGATATCAGTTGCCTAAAAGGATTACAGGAGAAATTGCGTAAAGATTAAATGACTTACCCTGCCTAGGCGGATACCTTTCACACGCCCTCCAACCAGAAAGCAAAGTTCAATATAGTGGATAACAAGTGATTTTGCTATTCAATAAGGGATTGTTTCCTCTCTTATTTCATTATTAATTACATAGTTTGAGAAAAAAGAAGGTACATTCCTATTTCATTAACTGCAACATCTTTATAACGAACTATAAACTGCTGATCAAAGCGCAGAAACTTATGCTGGACGACCAAATCGCCATTAAAAGAAGAATTATCTGCTGATCACCTCACAAATTTCTACAATATCAAAAAACTTACTCATTTTCAAACATGATAGCATTGACATGAACAAGTCTTGAAGTCTCTTATAAAATATTAGCTAAGAACGTATGAATTATTTACTAACAGAGCTTGTCTTCTATGCCGAAAGTTTCGTCTTCAATCGCAGTCACATTAAAACTGGAACTATTTCAGACACGTCAGGTGCATTACTGTCATGCAAAACTCTGCAGTAAAAATCCATCGGTCTTAGCAAAAGACTGCATTGAAGGTTAAGTTAATCATGTTTTTAACAAAAGCTTTCAGTTTGATATCCATATGGTAAAAATGAGACTTGTTAGATTTGATTAGCTATTAGTAATCAATTAATTAGACAGCTTTTTTAATTGGTAATGATTTTTTTAATTTTTTTTCAAGAAAAAGCAATTATTAATTGATTACGATTAGAAAAAATTAAAAAAATCAAAAGTAATCAAAAAAGTTGTGTTTATTACTTTTGATTTTTTTTTGTTGATATTTCTGATTATTTTAAATTTTTTTTTCAGTATTGTTGATGTGCATATTTATGTGCTACAACAATACTAAAGAAACTAAAAAATTTGAAAAAATAAAATTAAAATAAAAAGAAATTAAATATAATTAAAGGTAACTTTTTTTTTTTTATTTATTATTTTTTGGTTTTTTTTTAATAATCGTAAAAAATCATGATTTTTTTATTATATTTTTAATTAAGTGGAAAACAATAATTAAAGTAATTGGTAATGAATCATTAAATTGATTCTCAATAAAGTAAATAATAAAACCGGTCATCATTACGATTAGTATTCATTGCTCAACAAGTCCGGCACAAACATGTTCTATGGTTCGTTCTTTATTTTGTTCAATCTCCAGTCCGCAGTCACCTAGTATCTCTCTCTCTATGGCGCGATATACAACAGGTATATCATCATAAACCTCCTAAGAGATTTTTGCGCCAAGCTTCTCTTCCAATTTGTGGTGTGCCGATTTGAATTTTCCCTACAAATTGGTGGGACCTACAGTTTTTTTGCCGACTCCGAACGGCATCTACAAAGGAGACGAATTTTTGCTGAGAAGCCTGTCATGGCAGAAATACACTCGGAGAGTTTGCCAAACCACTGCCGAGGGGCGACCCCGTTTTTTTTGAAAAACTTTTTTCAAATCACTTTTGATGTTACCTGTACCAGGGCTCGAACCATGGACCTTCGGTGTGGTAGGCCGGCAACACTACCTTCACACCACGGCGGCCGCCAGTAACCTAGTATAGTAATAAAAAAAACCATCAAAAGCAGTCTAGCCTTTAAGGAGGAGGATTTCTGTAACATACGCTGACTACGTTAGGTTAGGCTCACTACCGTATTATCCCTAACACCAACACCGCCGCAGACCTAATAACTGATAAGCGATTGCCGCACGTGGCAAATATTATTAGCAACTTTGAATGCACAATTAAAACAAAACAATTAAGGAAGGAGTCTTTTGTGGGCTGAGCGACAATGTGCAATGGCATGAACTGTTGTAACCTTTTATAGCGCGAAAACAAAAGCCTTATCATCGTTTAATCAAATTAAAATAATTGAGGTTAAGCACCTCAAATTAGGCTACATTTATGTTTGTTGTGCTGCCCTTGCTTTTGTTTCGTCCTTTTGTGCAACATTTGCTTTACTTCTCCATGCTTTCCTTCCGCTTTTTGCTTTTTTATTTTGCTTGCTCTGTTTCCTGTTCTATTATTCAACTTTTTTCATCTTTCATTTTATCATTTCATATATCTCTCTGTACTCTTCCTTTTATGCGTCACTGAATTTCGCGACTCAGTGTCTGCACATTAAAACCACACGTTTTTCTTATGCTTCTTATTGTCACGCAGTTGCCTTTGGATTTTGTTGCTTCTGTCGCTGACAGATGTGTGAATATTAATGAAAACAAAGAAAAGTCACAACACAATTAGAACGATAAGCGTGAAAGCAGAAACCACGAACGCACAAGCATGTGTTTGCAAATTATTTTAAAAATTATGGGTTTTGTGCCGTTTTAAAAAGTAACTAATTTTGGAGGTTAAGTATTTCTAAATTTAATGCGAGTGAGCGAAATACATAAGTTAAGAAGAGCGCTGGAGAGAGCAGCGGTACAGATACCTTTTTTTATTATTTTACACCATTTCCATTTGCAACTGAGAAAGGGTCATATATAAATGAGAAAGCGTAATTTTTAATCGTTTTATTCGGGTATTGTTCCTATTTATAATACACTGCACATATATATAATACAAAAGTATATTATCAAAAAACCAACATGGTCGAATGCGGTGCTAAACGCAGCACTCGTACTAGCCCGGTAAAAGCATCACTCACTGCAGATTCGATTCTGGGCTGACATGATGCGTTATCGCACAAAAGAACCAAATCATACAGCCGAAAAGAACTACAACGGTCATGTTTTTATTTGGATTTATACTACTTTGATTTTCATTCTTATTTTCATATGACGCTTTCTCATTTCAAAAATACATTTTCTTATTTTCAAGTGATGATTAAGTAACAATTCTCAAACAAATGACCTTTTCTCATTTACAATTGACTATTCTCATTTTTAAGTGAGGCTTTCTCATTTACAACTGAAGCTCAAAATGAGTGTTGTTTTTGCTATGCCGAAATTTCCTACATGAGTGGTGCATAACGAGCTTGACATTAAGTCTGCAACCAACCTTGTACCGTGGGATGACAGAAAGTAAACAGTGGCTTGCTTTTTTATATAATTTAAGAGAACGGGTCAAGAACTCCAATCCACGATTGCTTCCTGAAAATATTCGATTTTTCTAAGGCAGACTATTTGATTACTCAGGCCTACTTTTCCCATCTGAACTGATACCACGAAAAATTAAGGCTTCTTTCACTTGTGCTTTAAACCCACTCGATGCAAATTTTTTTCACAATGCGCGCTTTTTATTCGTCACTTCGCTGGGTGCTAGACAAAAATTTCTAATAAATTTTGGGATTCAAAGCAACAAAAGTATAAGCAAGCGCTCACAATTTTTGGTTGCTATCTTTCAAGCAAATTAAAAAATTTGGAAAAAAAATTCATTTTGTTATTTCATTCATAAGTCGCTAATTTTTTATGAAAATAAATCGGATAATATATGTTATAAAATATTTATTAATTTCAATACGACCTTACAAACAAATTGTACGCCCTTAGAACCAGCCGCTGCTGCATTCGATAGGTTTTAGTACTTTTAAAACTGTCATAATACAACAAACATAAAAAGATTATTTTCGATGCTGGCAAATTTAAATAGTTTGTTCTACCATACCATTATTAGTAGTTATTGCTGGCTCTTTCACTTTAGTTGCCTTTAAAGCCAGATGTCTTACAAGCGCAACACTCTCGGGCCGATCTTAATTTATTTTTGAAGTAAAAACTTCTTTAGTGCCTTAGCATTTTTTAAATATGTGCAAAAAACATTGAAATCGCGACACATTGATTGTAACCAACACCTTCATTGATTGATGTTCAAACTTAACCCTAGAAATGTAAAATTAGTCGATGCGACGAATACGATATTGAAAACTCTCTGTCTCTTTTTAAGACTGCCTTTCTAAAAGACTTAAAAAAATATATCTAAATTGTTCCAAAATAATAAAAAAAATGTATTTCGAGGATTGAAAACTAATACACATATGGGTACAATAAATGAAACGAAAAATTAAATAACTAGATTAGAAATGTATTCATGAAACGAGCTCAAGGCCAAGAATAATAATTTTCACTTTTTGAATTTTTATGAAAATTATTATTGTTTTTATTTTTTTAATAATCATTTTTAGTTAATTATTATATTATAGAACTAAGTATTTCAAAAAATGTTCGTCGAATCGACGAAGGGTTAGGTTTTATAGGGAGTGAGCGAAGGGTTCAAATGGCATATGATGGCGCTTTTCTTCTATGCAAAATTTTATTTTACTGCATAGGTAATTTATAATGTGTATAAAAATTTCATATCTCGTTCTAATTATTTTCAGAGTGCAAAATCTTGATTCAATTGTACGTGCCGCTGACCGTGATCTACCGGTGGTAAATACCAGAGGCGATGTCCTCTTCAACTCTTGGAAGGGCATTTTCAATGGCCAAGGTGGCTTCTTTTCACAAGCGCCGCGAATTTACAGTTTTAGTGGCAAAAATGTGTTAACGGATCCATTGTGGTAAGTTTATTGTCTAAAGAAAAAACCATGTACGTATACATATATATATAGGCATATCATAAATATATCCCTATAAAGACTTTAGGGCGAGTTAAAAAAAAAGTATAAAAATAATTGCTGAAATTGGTTACTTCTAGTGAAAAAAAAAATACTTTTAAAGGTATTCTGGAGTTTGTATGGTGTATTTTGGAAAGACAGTGGAAACTTAGACGTTGACAGAAGATTTATCGTATTATATATTTCTGTAATTGAAGTAAAATATGAAAGCATGAAATGCACATTCTTTTGTAATAAAATGAAGGAGTACTAAAAATCACATTCGATAATTTGTCACGACTTAAAGCAAAAAAAAAATTAATTTTTTCTTTCGATTTAATATTTCTTTATTTAGAAATGTTGATGAAAAAACTATTGAAATAAAATTTAAATTTCCCTTTCTATAAAGTACTAACCCACCCTTATATGAACATACATAAAGATATACTGAAATCCTGTTGCGACTATTTTTTGTGAGCTTAACTGTGTTTTTATATAATTTATATAGAATTTTTCCACTTTTTTATCAACCACTAAATTATGTTAAGTTTCAGTCCTTTTTCTATGTGGCTCATCATACTCGCTAAATCTTACAACAATCGCGGTTAAGCTTGCTCTTGGCGTATAAAAATAATATCTAATTATATTATGTAAACTCGAAGAGTGCTCAACTTTGTATTTAGCAAGCATCTCTTTCTGCTTGTACAGTTATGAAAGTCAGGTCAGCGACATTTGTATGGTGCTGGCATGTGCGAAGGTGGCAGATTAGCAGCTTAACTCTGTCT
Source organism: Merzomyia westermanni (assembly GCA_949987695.1). Taxonomy (NCBI): domain Eukaryota; kingdom Metazoa; phylum Arthropoda; class Insecta; order Diptera; family Tephritidae; genus Merzomyia; species Merzomyia westermanni. Next base: position 28,180,880 of record OX465291.1, read on the forward strand.
AGTCGAAGGGATTAAGAGTGTCACTGCACGTGCTTTGGCATAAACAACCAAGCGCGAATATTAACTTTTGCATAAACTTAAATGTGGCGGTGTAAAAAAAGCCAAGTTTTTGTGTTGTGCTGGCTTACAGTCAAATTTGCATTTTTTCATGCTGAATAAAGTATTTTAATCACTTTTAATCTTGTTTGCCAAAAAATTATAGAAATCATTAATTTCAAATTTTATATAAGACCAAAGATTAGGTTTTGCATTTAAAAAAGAAAATTTCTTTGTTAAACAAACAAAAGTTTTAATATATGTATTGTGTTGAATTCTAGTTGCGGAGGCACCCAGCATGTCCATTTGCATTTTAGCCGTTTATGTAACTATTCAATTTTGTTTAATTCTGACTACAACAAAATCGACCGCGGTTTCGATGAAACCACGATATACATTTTCAAAACTCTTACATGGATTTTATTTGAGCAGCACATCGATAAACGAAAAGAGATACATATAGACTTGAATATATCAAAAGTAGGTGGTACTGACTAAGCAATATTTAAACCAAAAAATACCAGCAGTTTTTAAGGTAGAGTCAGAATGCGAAAATATAAGTCAGAGTAGTGAATTGCAAATTAGTATTTTATTTTTTTTTGTTTCAGAAATCCATCGATTTTCAGAGATACTAAAATTTTTTTTTTTGAGATTTTCAGAGATCATTAAATGTATCTATATATTATTGATTTGCGTCAGATTTCCTAGAAAAAAATACAGGAAAATGATTTGTTCTAAAAACTTAAATATCTATAAAGTTTTTTTTTAAGAAATCTTTTCACAGTTGTTCTTGAACCTTCCATAATGAACCAGAACAAATCCCAATTAGCACGTGTATTCGCTGGAACGAAGCGGCGACTATTGTTGTGAGTCTAAAGTGTTAAACCACTTGTCACGGGCACGTAATATAAACATTAGGGCGGGTCGATTTAAAAATCGCTCATCGCTCTGTGAAAATCGTATTCTAGGGATCAAAATAAGAAACTTTGCCGAAGGTACCATACCTCTAAAACGAATTCTGATGTCCCCCAATTTGGGCCGAACTTTTAGAGTGCTCCAATCGAGTCCAAATGTATAACCGACCCCCACTAACTTTGGAGGCCCGACCCACCGATGCCAGTGGCACACCCCCTGGAACCCTCCTGGGGGTTCACCATACAAACATTTCAAAAAATCGCCGGTTTTGCACTTTACAGGAAAAAATCAGCGAAATGCCTATGTTTTTTCTTTATTTTTATTTATTTATTTATAATAATATTTATTATTTATTTATAATAATATCTATTTTAGTCAGAACATATGTAAATGAAAAAATTAATTTAAGTGAGTTATAGAAAAGAAACTAAAAAAAATTATTGTTTGAAGTCTTTTTTACTTTCAAGTCTGGGCAATTTCACACGGCTCTCTAATGTCGTCGCCATAACAGCCTCTACATTTTCCGGTATAACCCGTTTGGAAACGCTAGCTAGCAATTGAACATGTCGTTCCGTTCCTTGTATGTGTGATGGAATTTTTGGATCATTAAACGGTGGATCATCTTGATTTAAATATTCTTTCAATGTATCGTACGGAATGCTTCGCGTGAATGGTGGTTCAAATACGATATTTATATCATTCAAATTGGTAATTTCCGTATAACTTGTGCAATTAAAGTTTATATCTGGTTTTGTATAAACTCTAAGTTCCATTGGCTCGTCAACATCGGTTCGATAGCGTAGAATTTTCTTGATGGCACAGTCGCGCTTTTCTTTCCTATCCTCAAACAACATTGATAACAAGATATTTTCCGAATGCGCATAATATGAATTATCTTTAATTACTTTATTGACAATTTAACGTAAACGAGGTTGTAGAAATCATGACCAACCAATGAACTTGAAAAATAATGCACTGCCGTACACGACAGAGCTGTAATACTTGATATTGAAGTACATGGGCACATAACATTTAATTATAAATTCAACCAGAATTCTTAAATTTGCATCTGGATTTTCCGTTGTCACATATATTCGCAATAATCTAGCGGCCTTGGTGAGCCACCCTTGTACAATTTTCCCTGGTTTGATGTTAGCCAGATCCACCGGAACCACGCCGCTAGAAATTGCATGGGCCATGTCGTATAAGTACTTCGAATCGGTGGAAAATTCAATTTTTTCTGGAGCAGGGGGCATATTTTGCAACTCAATTTTCTGGAAGCCGTCCACCACCTGAAAATATATAATAATAAAATAATTAAAAATGGTTGACAATTATAATAAATCAGTGATAGCAATAACTTACCGGAAGAGTTTCACAAGTTTCGATTTGACGGCTCAGTTTTCCGGTTGCCGATCTTGGTCCAGTGCTGGTTGATTTATCCAAAGCTTCAAACAAATGCCGAAACGGAAATTCGTTGAAGTGTAGAAGGCAAACGAACCAATGCGATGGTCTTTTTAACAGCAATTCGAATCGTCGTATAATTCCACCGTGTGGGCCAGTGTTTCTTACCTCACCGTCAGTGCATATTCCAATTAATGCATCCAGTGATATATTTTTATCGTTGAAAAACCCATTTAATTTGGTTGTTTTGTATTCAGCGGTTTCATGTTCCAGTCTTACGTAACCAATCAATTCAGAATTGGGTTCTCTCAAAATAACAAGATGAGGTTCTTTTACCATCCTAGTATGATACTGCTCATCAATTTTATCTATCGGTTAAGTATCATCTTTTCTGCCATCGAATGAAAACGCTAACAAATTGGTATCATCTAACCGTTTGCGAAGCACTTCTTGTCTGCATTTCTCTTTTTCTCTGCGAACTTTTGATTTATCCATTTATTTCGATTTATCCAAAATCTTGCAAAAGAGTGGTTCCCAATGCTGATGCTACTCTGTCAGGCACACCAAATCTGTCACATACCAAGGCAAAGTTAAAACAATCATATCTCTCTGTGTATTGTGAACTTGTGCTTCTATCCATATCTTCTTGAACCGGTGGCGGTGCGTATGTTGAATCATCGGGATCTTGGTATGTTGGCATTGATGACATAGACGTTGCTCCTTGCTCTTCAGTTTCCACCATAAATGCATCCATTGTTAGTCTTCTTTGATTATGTTGATCGTGCATGAACTCTTTAAGGCGTTCGGGAACCCAGCCGCATGCACATGGAGCTGCCTTCAAATCGCATTTACATGTTCCAGTGTAAAAAATTGTTTCCAGAGATTTTACATACTCTGTAAATTGTTGGGTGTTGTTTCTTCTCTTGATTTGCTCTTGATACTTGTCAAGCAATTTATTCAATTTATTAAATACACTTTTTTTCAGCATTATTTCCATACCAAGTTTTTCCCAAATTCCAATCAACTTATCTTAGACTTGAATAGTGAATGATTTATGGGAAAACTTTTTTTGTTCTGTTTTAGCACGTTCGCTTAAGTAAAAATAATATCTCAAGATATCCAGATGGGTTGGTAAATTAAGATCAGTTAAATCAGTAGACACACCAAAAACAGTAACATCATGCTTGGGTATATGATTCATTTGGTTTTCGATAGTTGTTGATGTAGTTGCTTCATCTTGCGGTGTAGAGGATGGTGTATTCATTGTAAACTTTTTGATTTGGAATGGTCACTTCACTTATTATTTTTTTTGAAATATTTTTTTATCTGAAATTAGCACTTCACACTTTGAGTTCTTCACAACGACTTAATGCATTCACAAAAACTGTTGCGTTATATATGGTCTACGAGACGAGATAATAAGAATGAAATGGTAATTTCAATTCTACCTGCTGTGTCTTGTGGTGGCTTAAAAAAAACAACTCAAGCAATTTTACGATCTGTAATTGTGTCACAGTGATGCCTTGGTTTTAAAAGGGTTGTAAAAACGCTAATTTCTAATAGTTTTTTTTAATTTCTTTTCTATTACTAAGTTAAATTCATTTTTTCATTTGCATATGTTCTGACTAAATAAATTTCTAAAGCCGGCGATTTTTTGAAATGTTTGTATGGTGAACCCCCAGGAGGGTTCCAGGGGGTGTGCCACTGGCATCGGTGGGTCGGGCCTCCAAAGTTAGTGGGGGTCGGTCATACATTTGGACTCGATTGGAACACTCTAAATGGGTCAAAGTGGGATTTTTTTGAAATTTGCCCTACCCAAAAGTTCGACCCAAATTGGGGGACATCAGAATACGTTTTAGAGGTATGGCTCCTTCGGCAAAGTTTCTTATTTTGATCCCTAGAATATGGTTTTCACAGAGCAGTGGACGATTTTTTTGCCTCCTTCCCACAAATCGACCCGGCCTAATAAACATATCTACTACGTGCTTGCAACCAAACTGGGAAATAAATTGTTGACAACAGCAACGTTTCGGCGACGTTAATACAAAATATTCGGGAAAGTTCCATTTACATTATAGTTACATAGCGATGATATACGTGGAAATTTACCCACAATGAAGTATAGTTTTTCAGGTTTACGGAGACCTTATTATAACTATTATCATCTACAAGTTCAATAACTTCAAAGCGACAATGAACGATCTCATATCTTTATGGAAAAAATTCCGTCTACTGAAAAGTAAGTGCAACTTTAAAGTTCCATGTTTTGAAAACTTTAAGATTGACCTACTAGTAACCACAACTGACGGTTTCTTTTAAGTTGTTTTAAGTTTCTTATTGATAAAAGTCACACATTTTGTGGTAGTTATGTAATCGTTAACAGCCTCCGTTACCTGGTGCTAATTGGAATGAATGCCATTTTATAAATTTATTTAAAGAACGCCGAAACTTATAGTTCGTGGAACTAAAAGCGTTATTTAAAGTAAGACATAAATTTTGTGAGTTACGATCTTTCAGTAAAGGGAAATGAGAAAGCAATTAATACAATTTATATGAGTGGTATCGTTTCTAATTAATTTACAAACTAAGTAACAAATTGAAGTTAAGTGAATACAAAATGTGAGTGTTTTAAATTACATATGCACAAAGATATACATATTTATGTTTCGAGAACAGCCAACAAGCCACGAAGCGGCAGCATACATTTATGCTATGTACTGTGCTTCTATCTATATCCCTTAACAACACTATGTATTAATATTAAGGATATCAGAATACATACATATGTATGAATATTTGTGCTTGAACAAGTGTTATACTACCAAATTTTGATATTCAATTTAACAAAGTTAAGATTATACAACAGCAAACAAGCATCTTAATATTGGCCAAATCAACTTTTATTATTAAGCCCAGAATGTACTATTACGTATATACACTTCAATTGTAGTTCAAATACTTTTTCAATAATATTATTAAAAATCAGTCTTAAGTTCGCAGATCCTAGAACATGTTCGATAGAGTTTGCGGTAAGGTAGGAAAATCTAATCCATTCAAAGTAAGGGTTTTGCAAGGCTCCGTGCTCGGACCCACTTTTTATTTCTAATTTATGTCAATTCAATTTTTGAATTGCCCTTCTTGGGGAAAGTCACTGCATTTGCAGATGATCTGGCGTTGGTCTATGGTTCCTCAAATACCTTTGATTTGATAACTAGTATAAATCATGATGTACATCTTCTGAGAACTTGGTTTGCTAAGCATAAGCCCGTTGCGAGCAATAAGACCAAGCTCATGAGTTTTAGTTTAAATACAAGAAAATCTCCGGATATAAGTATTGTTTTTCATTCTGCGATTTGCGACCGATTGCCTTTGTATGAGAATGTGTGCCAAGTTTTACATTCTGTTACTTTCGACCCGCTTGCGGTCTGTAATAAGGACTGTTTCATAATAGACTATGTTGATGAATTTCTTTATCTGGGTGTAACTGTTGATCAGAACATGAACTGGGGCAACCACATATCTCGTCTGAAAAATTATCTTCAATCCCCTTTACGCTGCTTTTATCACCCCAGAAATTGCTGTTCTGATTATACCCCTTAAAAGAGTTTATTATGCGCTTTTTAATGAAATTATTTTATGAAATCAGCTGTTGGGGTGGCGCCACAAACAAAATCAAGCCTTTACTAGTATTGGAAAAATGTGCCGATCGAAAAATATCTAATGTTAATCGACTGCATCCATCAAGAGAGTTATTTAGAAGACTAGAGATTCTTCCAGTATTATTTTAAAGTTTTAAAAATATTTTTCATTAGGTGGGGTTACCTGCAAAGTTTGAGGTCGGAAACGTATAACCTGAGGGTTAACTCACACTGCAGTTGTTGTTCCATCTTCAATAACCACACATTCGAGCAGGCTTTACACAATTATTGCACGAAAGCTTTTCAATATACTTCCTGCAGAAATTCGTTCACTAAGGAATCTACGGCAATTTACTAAATGTGTGAATTCCTTCCTCTTAGGCCTTTCACACAATGAAATCGGAATTTTGCTTCGCCCAACTAAGTATTTACGTAACAAAGTATTTACGTTTTTTTGTTTTTTTATTCCTGCCAATTGCTTTATCTTTCATTTACCGATGCGTTTTTGTTGTGAATTAGAATTTTGTTAGTCCTATCATAAGTTAATTAAATAATTATCTTTATTTTAATCTCGTTATTTAACAGTCCACCCCACTGTACTATTATGTTTGCTAGAAATGACATTTGACACTATGTTAAATTAAGCACATAAAATGTCTTACCTTTTCCTGCATCTAGTTGTATATGGGAATTTCCTAGCGTTGCGGACGTTACGTTCGAACGATTTTATTGAATTTCAAGGAAGAAGTACGAGTATTGTGAAAACTGGAATCGATTTGTTATATAAAAGCGTATTTAGGGACCTACTATCGGTAAAAGTATCTTGCCTACGCAAAAATAGTATGATGTCGCTGTTTTAGCCAACTAAACTGCGTTGCAATTGGCAATTGGCAATTTTCTGCGAATTTCGCAGTATAAAGATAAAAATCTTTAAAGATAAATTAAAGATGAAAGTAGTGAGTTCCTAAAAACCAGCAGAAAAATAATATACAGGGTGGCTAATGAAAGCCGCTACCAAAAAAAAATTAAATAACTTTTTTTCTATTTAATGAATCTGGTTAATTTTTTTTTTATTTTGCAGATTGACTTTTACATTTAACAAAAATGGATAACTGGGACACTGAAACAAGAATTTGGATTGTCCGCCGCTATCACGCACTGGAGTCCGTAGTTTCGGTTCAAAGAGAGTATAGGCGCACGTTTGGACCATAATAAGACTTGTAAACAATTTTGCCGAGTATGGGACAGTCAACAGAAGACCTTACCATCGAAACCCTTCAGTTCGAACGGAGGAAACAATCGCTGCTGTAGCTGCTGCCATACAAAACAATCCACGTGTTTCGACAAGAAGCTTATCTGCTCAAATGGGTGTAAGCAGACAGTCATTACAGTCAATTATGCACAAAGATTTGGACTTATTCCCATATAAAATTCAAATGGCCAACAAACTGAACGCTGCAGACTTGCCGATTCGCTTGGAATTTTGCCAGAAGATGCTTCAAATGGTGGAAGAGGATGGAAACATGTTGAACTGTCTTTTCATGTCTGACGAGGCCCATTTCGATTTAAACGGCAACATAAACAAACAAAATTGTCGAATATGGAGTGCTTCCAACCCACAGATACTCCATGAGACGGAATTGCATCCACTTCGTGTCACAGTGTGGTGTGCAGTTTCATCACGCTGCATTGTCGGGCCCTACTTCTTCGAAGAAAACGGTCACACCGTTAAGGTTACTGGAGACCGTTACTTGAGCATGTTGAGAGAGTTTTTCTATCCAGAATTACGCGGAATGAGAATTTCTTTCACCTCTGTGTGGTTTCAGCAAGATGGTGCAGCTCCTCATATAGCCCAACCTGTTATGACAGAATTGCGACGAAAATTTCCCAATAAGCTGATATCCAGAAACTCCACATTCCGTTGGCCACCCAGGTCGCCTGACCTTACTGCACCTGACTTTTTCTTGTGGGGTTATTGCAAACAGGAAGTCTTCAAAGCAAAACCAACAAATTTGAATGAACTAAGGCAATCCATTCGAGAAACAATTGCGGCTATTCCTGTCTCAACTCTCCAAGCAGTAATGAACAACTTTTTGGTAAGATGCCGCACATGCATCGACGAGCAGGGGGGGCATTTAAATTCCATTATTTTTAAAACTAATTAAGCTATATTTAATAAAATTTAATGAGCTTTAACATGAATAAAAGAAAAATGAATTCCATACACTGAAAAAAAAATTATTTGAGTTTCTTAATGGAGCAAAATTCATCAGCCACCCTGTAGGAAAAGCTTTTTGTAAGTTATATATATTTGTTGCAGACGTTACGTTGCGGACGTCACATTTTTTTCTGATACATATAATGATATACATATTTTAAAATTAGTTAAAGTTTTTGACTAAAAGCTAGATAAAAATGGTTTGTATGATAAGAAATTTAGGAGATGTTTTTATGATACATGTAATAATATACATATTTTAAAATTATTTCACAGTTTTTGACAAAGTAGGATAAAAGTGGCTTGTATGAGATTTTAAGAAGATGAGTTAATAAATGTTTATAAACCTAAGTTGCAATGAAAACAGCTTTACATTTTTATTTTGTCCTTTTTTTTTTTTTTTTTTTTTTTACTCTTAGACGAATGCGCCATTTGCACACACTTACCGTTGCTTACGTTACAGATTTTTTGATATCTTATTTTGCCAAACAAAAGTATTTTCGCAGAATCTTTTTTAGATATATAAATTAAAGCGAAATTTTCTGTGTAGGCTTCCAATATAATAAATATTGTAGCACCCGTTAGACTTTAATGAAAAAGAAAGGCTTTTATGCGTTGCGGACGTTACGCGTCGGAATAAGTTTTCAAATTTGCAAAAAATTCGCGTTATTGAAAAAATAGGATATTTTGTAATATAAATCCTAATACAGAATAAAAAATTCTTGTTGAACTGTCAATTTTGTCAAAAGAATCTTTTTTCTAAGACTACTGAGAGACTCTAGAAGAATGCAAGTAAATGACGAAATACCAAGTTTGAAAAGTGGAAATGGCAATTCATAAATTTTGCATTGAAAGGCAGGAAATATGTTAATGACTGCTTTTGTATAAATAAATAAAATAAACTCTAAGCACTTCTAAAAACGATTTAATTTCATAATTTAAGCAACTTTAAAATTTCGTCGTTGGTTGACTTTTTCTAGGAAACACCCATATCCTATATTAGTTCGAATTATTTACTTTTGATTTAAATTTCACAATTTAAAATCTAAGATGTACATACACAGATATAAGGAAAATGCCCGATAAAAAATAAATAAAATAAGAACAATAATTTGAATTTGCCAGCTTAAGGTCAGTAAAATAAGTGAAATACACCACTTTAAGTTAAAATAAATAAAATATCCCAGGAAAAATTATTGATGAGCAAGTTTTTGTGGCAACTCTACAATTGACAAGACCTTTAAACTTAATAGGTCACGAAGATATCGAACTTAATTCGGACACCGTAAGCTAGAAAAAAATTAGTTTTTGTATAACGATATAAAACTAATGGAATATAAGGAAATTTAAGATATTGTTCACCATCCCAGTTGGTCCTTTCTTTTTTTTCTTTTTTCGCATCCGAAGAACGATAACACCTATTAGTACTTTATGTGTATTGAATGAGTGGTGTTAGCGCTGGTTTATGTATAGAGAGGAGGAGAAGAAGTGGCCAGAATCATGTTTTGTATTGTTTCTTAAGAGTTATATCTAAGCAATTATGCCTAAACATTCACTCTCACCCTGCAAATCTATACTGGGAACCACTATTAGTTTATCTTCAATTTCTTCTTTTGCATGCAATTTAACACGATGATGTTCTAGATCGTGGAAGTTGCCCCCGTTGCTTTAATTGCTCTCTAAGTGCCTATGTAGATCGATTGTATGGGGGCAATATGTTACATTGGTCCGATCTTCTTGGTTTCAACAAATATTTAATACTAATAAACCAGCCCTGCTTTGCTGTGTTTCAGATAAGACATGGAACTTAATTCCATCGCTTATTGCAGCACTCATTATCATCTTTCTACATTTTTTATAAAAGTATGGCTATCGAAAAAAGTGATTAACAATTTCGATCCAGTCATGAGTACTTTAAAAATGTACAGGCCGTAATAACAACATTTCAATTAAGTTGCTGGTATAAAAAATAAATAAATCCGAAGAAAACAAAAATCCATCACAACCAATTCTACATAGCGCCAGATGGCGATGGTGAAGAGAATAGAAAGAAAAATTTAAACTAATGGTTAGTAGAGCGGTTGTCTCTATATTTTCCTATTCCATTCAATTTAAAAATTTTAATAATAAATTCATTTTTAAATGCAAACAATAAGTAAGGAAGTCTAAGTTCTGGTGGAACCGAACATTAAATACCCAGCTGTGTAAAAGATATAGACGTTTTAAACTTTTTCTACTACCATGTGGGCAATGTTATAAATAAAAATGTATGTTTGTCTGGAGTCTAAAGTTTTTAACCGATCTTTATTAAATTTTCACAGTAGATTCTTGGGTTCACTGGTTACAGTATAGGCTATATCTTATAACTTTAATCGAGGTATTCTTGTATATTTGTATAGTTGTATATTTGTATATCCACTACTATCTCAGGAACGACTTAACCGATTTGGATGGAATTTGGTATATGGGTAGTATCCTTTGTTCTAAGATTTTCTACTTTGGTGTTGCCACTTGGGGTGATTCACAGGGTTGCCACCTATATCAATTTTTTTTTTAAATATTAAGAAATAGGTATCAAATGAATGGTATTTAAGCCGTATACCAACCAAAGTATTTTCGAGTAGGGCTGCCACCTAGGGTTGCCACCTGACCGCATTTTATTTATTCCTTCAGATATCGACCACTATCTCGGGAACGGCTAAACCGATTTCGATGAAATTTGGTAGATGGATAGTATGCTTCCTTCTAAGATTTTCTACTTGAATGTTGCCACTAAAGGAAGCTTAGAGGGTTGCCACCTTTCCGAATTTTTTTTAAATATTAAGCAATATATGGCAATATGGGTATCAAACGGAAGGTATTTGAGACCGTATACCAACCAGAATATTTTTAAGTAGGATTGCCACCTAGGGTTGCCACCGAGGAAGGCTCGGTCACCCAGGTACTATAATTTTTAAAAGCGTAGATAGTATACCTCGTATCATATTTCGTCATTTTATTTAACACGGTTCTGACGTTAGTAATAGCTGAAATTAGATATTTTGTTAATTTATTTGTGGACGGTGCCACGCCCACTTTCCAAAATTTTGTAAAAATCATACAAAGAATAAGAAAGTTTATGTATCAGTTAATTAGATATGGGCAGTTCAATGTTTTCAATTTTGTAAAAATCATACAAAGAATAAGAAAGTTGATGTATCAGTTAATTAGATATGGGCAGTTCAATGTTTCTACCTCTTTCCATGTAACTTTTATGAAAAAGTAGGCGTGGTCGAAAAGCGATTTCGCTTATTTTCTATAGGTGCATTTATCACAATAATGGTATGCCTCCTACGAAATTTTTTTTTTACCAGCGTAAACGGTTCTGAAGTTATTAACAGTCCAAATATGAAAATTTTTTCACTCATATGGGGGCGGTGCAACACCCCTTTCTCAAAAATTTCATCAAATCGTCAATGGAATCACCAAATTAATAAATCTAGCAAATATCATTATTGTAGCTCCTTTCATTATTGAATTAACCGATTTTATACGTTTTTCGAAATTTTCGCTATCGAAAAAAGGGGCGTGGTTATGGTTCGATTTCGCCCATTTCAAATAGCAAAATATCTTGGCTAAAAAACAGCCTGTGTGCCAAATTTCATTCAAATAATTCAATTTTTACTCAAGTTATCGCGTCCACGGACGGACGGACGGACGGACGGACATGTCTTAATGCATTCCTCTATTCATTCTAAGGACTTTGATATATGGAACTCCATATCTATCTCTATTATTTTGTACCTTTACAAACCATCATTATATGGCCAAAACTATAATACCCTGTGTACTAGTACACGCTGGGTATAAAAATTATTATACTTCGCCTTGAGCTTCTCTATAGCCATGACTACTTTAAAATTGTTTCAAAATTCATTTCATTTCCTACAGGTATGCTACAGGTTTTACCTATATGTATGTCAAGGCTAGAAACACTAGTAAAATTATAAATGCAAGTGATGAGATTTCATAAATAAATGTAATGAATCGAAATATTTTGAACACAGAATGGACGTCACTTGAATATTACTAAACCAAATACTTATCAGCCTACATATTTATATATATCTAAGTATTTATAAATAACAGAAGGTGTTTTTTAAGTGCGTCCAAATTCTATTCAGAATACTATTATTTATTACATAATAGCACAAAGCATAAGAGGTTTAGTACAAAATATAGGCTTCGTATAGAAAATACGCCAGCTGGCAGATATTTGTATGTAAATGTACATTGTACATACATATATATACACAGGCAAGGCAATATATTATAATAATTGTTAGTTGTGAATACGCATTTGTGAGCAAATCCATCATTCACACAATTATGAGAACTCACAATTTCTGTATCTATTCCCTGCAGTCAAACCAACTAGTTGTAAACTACTTTACAACTAATATATGCACCAAGACCAACTAGTCAGCCAACTGTCATATTTCCATAAAAGTAACTGGGATTTTTAACATGGCCATGTCCTACGAGATGTCAATTGTGAGATTTCGACCAGAACATACCAGTCATCTACTACTCATGAAATACTAGTTTGTATATAGTGAAAATATACTAGTATCATACTAGTTCGAAAAAGATAAAATAATACTAGTCCAAATGTGGACCAAAGCCTCTTGCCAAGATTAAAGTAAGAAAGTGGACTCATCAATACATAATTTCCATTTTTTCCCATTTTCGCTGTGAAGAACCCCAATTTGGGATTGCAAAGCATAAACTATATCTTTGGAATATTTCATAAGTTGCTTGCGAATTACCATAGCATGTAATGCAAATGAAATAAACGAAAGAAATAATTACAGCTTATGTCGCTTAAGCACATACTATGAAAATTGTAGTCGTATACTAGTATGTTTACTGACTAGTTTGATATTTCACTGCAGGGTTTCTCTAGCTTTTGTCTCTTGGGCTCGTGTGTATAATTTTATATGAATATTCAGGTATACTTACTTACAAATGTATGCAAGTATTATGATTACAATACACATTTACATGTGCTTATGGTTACACGTTTAATTACTTTTAGAACAGCAGTTCATCTCGATGGTATATTCATTAGTACTTTTCATTACTCAAAGTAGGTTTGTAAACATAAATACCACAGACATAACATTTATTTATATATTTTATTATAATTTCTGAAATTGAATTTAAACTCATTGTCGGTTTATATTATTAGACTAACTACTACGATACTTCAAACAAGTTTTGGACGAAAGCAATATAAGTAATTTAATAATCAATGTTTTCCATTTAAGCCAGAATTAAAATGGCATCATGTTGAGCGATGTTCAAGGAGTGCTGAGATAATGGAGGGAGCTCTGCTTTGCATTCTTGAATTGTGACAACCGACTATGACGAAGTACGTTAATAAGAATATACCATCGATAAGGTATGCGTGTTGTAATAGAAGTCTTGAATCCACAACACAATAGTACTCACCGAATAATCATAAAAGCTTTCGGGAAAACAGTCTTTTCGAAATATCGTATAAAAGGTTACATGAATCGCGTTGTACCGAAGACTGAAAGTGGGTTCGAACCGACTGATTGTTCTTTATCAGTTCATGTCAGGGCTAATACATCTACAAACGACCACATTTTCACTTTTAGTAGCACGAAAATTAGCTTCCGCGGGTGCTCAAATATGTAGTGAAGGATTTTCTGCCATGAGGTAAGGAGACATTACGAGTATATCCACTTAGTAAAAGGGATAGTTTAGCGGGAGCCTTACGTTAACACAGACAACAAATTCACACCTGACATTCAAAGGAGAATTTATTTGGCCAACAAATGCTAGTTGGCACGGAAACGTCAACTGAGGGGCAAGGTTCTTTCGCGGTTAGTATTCGAGTTAGTATGCGAGTGCAGTTTCTTCGCTTTCCAAAACTTATTTATCTCAGTTTATGAGTTTTCCGAAATTTTCGAATGTATAACACAAACTGGAAACCTTCCAGGAATTGTCATAGGGTAGAAAATTTTTGATTTATTAAGGAGAATGAGGGCAAAGGGGCGAGGCACCTCCCATACAAATGAGACTTTATTGTATATCCATGGAAGTATTTATGCTATACGACTGAAATTTAGTACAGAGTTGATATCCAACAGCTCCATAAAAAGGGAGAATAAGCCAAAAGGGGCGTGGCACCTCTTATACAAATCGGATTTTTAATGATTTATATAAGGGTTAATCTGCAAGAAGTCCAGAAAAGGGCTCAAGGAAAATCATTAGCCGTAGCAGGATTCAATCTCACTAGCTCATGTTTCATCCATGACCCATTATGCGTAGCCTACTCCAGGGATGTTGCACGGAAACCGCAGCAATATCTCAAGTCCATTATGAACACCCAACAATATAAAAAAATCTAAGTTCTTCTAGTTATCTATTTTAACTATTTGTGCAAAAGCGGGTTAAAGCTAGTAGTTAGCATCTCTTTTTGAATCAAATTCTTTACCAAGATATACATTTTTGGTCAAGTTATTAAGTACACATACAATCTAACCGACGCAGACCATCTGGCGACCATCTTACAATCGTTAGCTCTCTTTACCCAAGAATTTGATTTATGAAAGTCAAAACTAATAGTACGCGCTACCATAGACAGCTGGGTATAAAATATAGTTCTAGATCTATATAAAAATAATAGCAGATGATTATTAAATATTGTAATAGGCCATTTCAAGTTTTTCGGCTTGCGTAGGGGTAGCCGTTTCTTCTCCCTTAATAATAAGCCTATGTACACTGCATCACACAAAACGAGCCAACTATCTCTTTCCAAAAAATTTCAATTTATTTTTTCGCTCTTCTATTAAATTCATTGAAACCTTCTCACTAACATTTTTTTTTTTGACTCAATAAAACATTTGTAAATATACACACCTAGCAGAGAGCAAGAAACTTTTCAAGGAGACAAAATATTTGCTACAACAAGTTCAACGGAAAATGCACACAGAAATGTATTTACCTTAAAATGTCAAAATTAATTTCGAAAGTAATTAATGAACAAACTTTTTGTGTCAACATTTTTGAGAACATCGTTACATAAGTATATACAAAAGGGCAATGCAAGCAAGATTCAACTAGCTCGCTCTAGTTGACCTCTGCACCCAAACGCTTGTCAATGCCAGTCGCTTAATATTGCAAAAGTTAAAGCACAGAAATACAAGAATCTTTCAGTAAAAGGTCATCTCTACTCATACAACTCGTATTCGATGTGTAATGGCTACTTGTAGGGTTAGAACTATCGGAGCGGAAAGCTGTAGTGAATAGTAGTAATAACAAAAAAAATGTAGTGGAAGTTATAAAATCGCAGAAGATTTTTTGAAGAATAAAAAGGATTTTTCGTCAAAAATTTAGTACCGACTCAGTATCGAGCTATACATCAAGGCAAGTACGAGCAGTGACTTATGGATCATTATCTTTGCTATTGGAGAGAGAACTTAGTTTTTCAGTTTCTCACTCAATCAAAAATCTCAAATTATTTTCGTCGTATACGCTCTCTCTCCAATAACACCAAGTCTTTCACAGTTTCAGATTTGTATCTGGCAACACCGCCGTGGTTGCCAATGCGCAGGTGCCCATTTATTATATTGATTACAGCAATAACTTTTGCTAGTCCTAGTTAATTTTGTTTGCTTTGGAAAGACAGAACTTTCTTCGCATTTATTAAGTCCAATGAGAAAAAAATGTTAAGCTCTAGTCTGAAGTCGGTTGAATCAGCTGCTCCCACAATAAGTTAGATAGAACCTTAGACCAGTATATCAAGGATGCAGCCTCATTCTGGGTTTACTTGTCTTATTTTTTCATCTTGATTAGTTTATATAGGGCCCCACGTTGCTAAAGTTTTCGATAATATATTTTTATTGAACGTAATTGTTTCATAAGAACCTTAGTAGATTCATGGCAAGAAAAGTTCTAACCCTGTTTAGTTGTAACAGTCGTTTGGGACTTATAATTTTGCTGTCATTCATAGTTGCTACTCCGTCGTTTAGTTATCTAAAATTTACTCGTTTCTTTCTTGTTGTTGCTTTCTTGCTTTCTCTTTGTGTACTCAGCTATAACTGTAACTAACTGCGTCTGTTTTCATTGTACGCATCCATGGTCATTAGAAAAGTTAAATGCCAAATATTTTGAGCTCCAACGTTGAGCTTCTACGAGCAAATTTCTCTGATTCTTTGCTTTTTCTTTATCTTCGCTTGTTTTACTTTAGCTCACAGTTATTCAATAAATGTTTTAAAAATTAATTAGAAAACGTAGTAATTGCTTTAGAGCTGTTTGCAGCATATCTTCAACTTGATACTTTTGTACATTTCTTGTGTTTTGTGGGGAAATACAGTATATAATTTTTTTACTTGCCGAGGAGTGTATTGATTACATTAGCCAAACGGTAGGTCCCAAAGGCAAAAACGAAGCGACATAGTCATAGGTATATCAAGGTGTTTAAAAGTAAAAAAAAAACCCCAGCCGTGTCCATTCATAAGTGTGTCCGTGCATCTGCGAAAACTATAACTTGAACATATTTTTTGGAAATCTCATTGATATTATGTATGTAATTTTATTGGCACTAATATCACATAGCTAATTACAATGGGAAAAATGGTGTCTATGATACCACGATCCCTTCTAATGTATCTAATATTTTTAAAAATACCAAAAAAGGACGGTTCAGTACACAGTGGTACCACCCACTGTCATAAGACTAAAACTGTTCAAGATACCATAACAACATTCACACAGTTTACGTTTATTACAAATAATGTTGCGCAGAAAAATCAAATTCGGTTAAGACTACGCCCACTTTTATATAGAAGATTTTCAAAAAGATAAGCTTAAGATAAAATATATGAACTACTATTCACTGAGCATTAAAAGTACACAAATTTTTATGAAATATTATATATAACTAGCAGACCCGGTGGACGTTGTCCTGTCTAAAATTGGACTTGCCTACATTTGACAGGCTGTACCGTCTTCCCTCCTTATTTGACGCTTCCTCTTAATTTTTCCCAATATCATCCCTCTTTCTTTCTCTATTTCAAAATTTTTCGCCAATTCCTTCATTCTCTTATCGCCTTGTGAAAAATTGTGAGAGGAGCAGAGTTTCACCCCGCAAATGACATAAGAATGGAGAAATTTAACCACGCGAACAGTTGGAGAATGGAGGAAATTCCGAGTTGCGAATGAAAAAGATATGAGCGAGCTGCTATCATGTTTAACTATCACCGCGTACATTTTTAAATTCTTACTGAGTTAATATAATTTAAATTTATTTTAATTTAAATTACTAAAATTATTTAGTCGTATGCCTAATGACAAAAATATGGTTTGTAGCATAGTTCAAGGATGTTTTTCAATAGATTGAATACGACCAAGTGGAGACCGATTTGCGATCCCGCGGTGTTTCCAATTGGCGCCAGTTGGCGCAACGAAGAAACGACTGGCGAGCTATGTTGGACGGTCAAAATCGCACAGGCGGTTCGATGACCATTTAAACAAGAAGAAGAAGAATACGACAACTCGAAATCTTTAAATCTTGTAGTTTTGGGCGAACAGCAATTCCTTCAGCTAAGCGTAAACTATTATAATCAAAAGTCGTTAGCAGAACAAGACTTCAGACATTATAATAAGTTCAGTTATCCAAATATTTCGGAACAAATAAAACAGTACCTGTGTATTATAAACTTTCAAAAATTAGTTTTATATTAAAAAGCTGAATTCCTCAGAGCCGAGTTTATTATACAAGGTGGCGCAAAAGTAAGCTTCCGATGTTCAGCATATCGGTTGTGTCACGTGCAGTGTGTGCTGTTGCACCGTCTTGTTGGAACCACATGTTTTCCAATCCCAATTCATCAAGTTGCGGCAAAAAGAACTCGTTGATCATTGCTCTGTAGCGCTCACCATTCACAGTAACCGTTTGGCCCCGACCGATTATTGGTCAAATAAATAGTCAGCAATATTCCGCGTTCTGGAGCAGTGTAGCGTAACATTGTTTATTAGTGTGTATTTCGCATGTGTTAACTACACATATGTATGTCAAAACAGAACTGACTTTAGGGGCCAATCGCAAAATGTATAGCATTTTCTGATAGGAGGATTACTTTTGCGCCACCTTGTATATTTCAATGAAAGGTGTAATCAAATACTGCTTCATTCGTATTAATTAATTACAATAATATTAAATCATCAGGTCCTTAAATAGATTCGAAGAGGTGTCCTACTCGTGATTGCACTGCACTAGCAATTTGAATTTATGAAGCCAGGACAATATAGAATACTGCAAAAACTTTGTTTGTCGTGTTTAGTACGTGTCTCTTTTATTATAAATAAGGGTATGTTTCTAGATATTCCGATTTTTATAACAATTTTAGTTGTGCTAAAAATTGCAACCATGACAGATCGTGATAGCAAAGACTTGACATGAGATAGTTTCAGCTTAAAATTGCCGGTCAACAATGTGTTAAGTGTGCCCCTCCGGCAGCCATTTATCCTAGCTTCAACTAAATCTCAATCGAAATCAATTCACATTAAATTTACAGATTTTTTTAATAACTCTTTAATCATCGGATTTTCTACAAGTATATCACAAAATTAAAGAAAATTTATTAAACTATTGCCTTAAACTCAGTTTCTTCAAGCTGGTATTGGTACTGGAAGACCGGTATTTTCTAAGTTTTGTGCCCGTGAATAAAATGTAATTTATTAATTTAAAGTAAGGAATAAATATATTTTTCGAACTACCAAATGCAGCTCTGGGAAAAAAGCAACTCTGCGAATCAGGTGGTCACAGCTGTTATCAATTGTGAACGCTTCTGTCACACATGCGTCGCTTGTATATATTCACAATGGTTAGAATACTGTTACAAGCAAGCAAAAAAGCATTAAAGCTCTTTAAACGTCATTTCGGTGTTAGGTACAATTTTTGCTCAATTCAAAAGTCGCTTATAGAATCTTCCATTCTTGAAAATATGTGTGAACTTAGTACCGAACCCCTTTTTTCCACGCTTTGTGCAAAAAAAAATTTTATGATTCTTCCAGCTCAGCTTTGTCTTATATTGTTTTAGTTCACAGTATGTAGTATTTCACAAAATAGGACACCTTGCGTGCAATTTAAAAGTTGTAAGACAATTTCACTTATTCATAAAAATTAATAAGCATTCTCTGTACTCGTAAATCAAATAAACACAACTGAATTCAAATTACGCAAAACTCAAGTCACACAAATTAATTTAATTGAATAAATTTTCTCATAAAAAAAATTAATTCATATAAACCTAATTAGATACTGCAGTTTGTTGCTTATATTTCACTGCCAAATTGCCCCTGCATTTAAAGTAGGTAGAGTTTCTTTCAACATCCTCTTCTTTTTGTTTTTGTGTGTGAGCACAATCCTTAGAAACATTTATATCTTTCCGTTTATTAAATTTTCATATGCAAATTTTTTTTGTCATCAATGGTCACAATTCCTACGCATTTTCTATTTTTATATGTAACGTATTTACAAACAAAAACACACCCAAATTTACAATTAGATTGGGCTTTGTTCTTTGCCTACAGTTTTGTGCCACTTTTACGACTTCCTTTTCAATGCCTATGAACGTACATATGTATATACATATTCCGTATTTATGTGCAAACATTTACATACATATAAATAAGTTCATTTGAATATACAGAAACAAAATATATATCTTTGAATATGTATTTGGATGTATGCAAAGATAATTACCCCACAAACATTCTCGGAGTGCTCATAATTTAGTTGTCCGATATGAGTCCTAAATATGTGAAAAATATGAAACTCAGAAATGCGATTATATAGAAGTCTTTTATGCCTCCTATGTGTAGAAAATTATGAGCCTCATACGGAGAGTGTTTATTTAACAGAGCAAATTTAGCGCAGAAATTCATATTATTTGTATTTGAAAAAAAAAAAAAAAAATATTGTTTTCCATAAAAAATTTGTATAACATGTCTTTTGCTGTTCCTGACATATGTATAAACATTTTCGTGGACGCCATCTCAAGTCATCTGCAACGGAAAAGTGTGTTTCATAAAATTGTGACTGTATGATATACATCACCTATGTAGTGCAGTTTTTTTTTAAACACATGGAAAATATACATATGTGCATATGTAGATGAATCTTTCAAGGGTTTTCTTCCAAATATCTTTTAAAAAAAATTTGCTAAACGTAGCCTCAGACAACATATGTCAATCCACATGCCTGAATAGTGACAAAAATTATCTTTTAAGGGCCCATAAAGACTAGATTGTCAGGGACAGAAATCACTCCGAAAAGCTTAGTATAGGAGTCGTTTTAGAGTCTAATATGTGTCGATTATGAGGCGAAAAGGTATAATAATATATGACTTCTATTCAAGCTCATATGATATATGAAACTCGGCTCATATCGGGCGGCAATCGCAAGAAGGGAAATACTCCCTTTCGTACTAATAAATGAGCTCATGAACAGCGTAAACGCTCCAAAAACAGCATAAACGCTTCCTTTCCGAGTCATTTATGACTCCTATGGTTTGCTGGGTAAATACAAAACTTAAATAAATTTCCTCCCACTTTTGTAACTCATATGAATGCCTGCTTGTGTGTGTATGTTACCTTGCTTCCACACTTGTATATAATTGTTGTCATTTGGGTTAAATAACGCATGTGAAAATTTATTTGAATTTCTTATTCACTTATGTACTTAGAAGTCGAAGTCTGCAGCTTACCTTATTCAACTGTAGGGCCCAATCCCCAAATCTTTGCACCAAGTAACTACTGTGTTTCGACCTACAACAACAAAAGTGGTAAACCAACATCCTGAGTGTTCATACATACATTTGATAAAAGTTTGTTTTTTAAAAATTTTCTTTTACATAATTAAATAAATGTTTTACTACTCATGCAATGGCTATGGGCAATCAGCCCGACAAAAAATATACTAAATAAAATTGCTTGCTGGGAAATTTACATAAAACACACACTCTTGCACGCGAGTTCAAATATTTCGCAATTAGTAGAAAACAGAGCTGATATAACCCAGTAAACATATTTGAGAAAGAAACCTTACCCTCAAGTCTAACCCAATGAAAATTCTTGTAGAATCTAAATGCAAACAAGCGTTTTTGTTTAGTCTCGATTTGGTAGGCATTTAACACTTAAAGGTATTGTGCAATTTAACCTAATAAACATTTTCATTTAAGCTCAGTTTGAGAAGCACTTGTTTCCAAAACATTTCAGTACTAACAATGTTTTCAGTTGTAATCAAATAAAGGCTTGCATTTTATCTCGTTGGAGAATAACTATTGCTACAAATTTAACCCAGGAAACAGTTTTATCTAATCTACTCTGCGAATAGTATCTGATAAACTAATCTTGTTTCCAAATATTACCCAATAAACATTTTTGTTTAATCTATTCGACAGAAATTTTCATACTGACCTAGTTATTCGTAAGTTTAATTTAATTTTAATTTCTTTTTAAATAGAACCCAAGAAACAGTTTTGTCGATTCTCAAGTTGAAACCCAATTAAGAACCAAGATTGTGTTAAAATACTATCCAATAAACATTTTGTTTGTAAAACAGCTGAGAACTAAAAAATACCGTTTGTAAAAAAATAACATTGTTTCAGCGAAATATTGATTCTCTAGGTCATCTTGTACTTTCGAGTTATCAACATAATTTTTCCAAAATATTTCACTAGGTTTATGCATATTTTCCTCCAGAAGGCCAACGCTAAGTAATTGTACTTGTTTCCTGAAGTTTCTATATATCTTGAAAGTGTGCCCATAACTGAATTCATAGTCGTATGTATGTGAGTGTGTGCATATTATAGTGTATGTTTTACAGAAACAGTGAGGTGTTTAGTTTTATAGCTCCAATGGGAGCAATTTCTTTACTCATTTAACTCGTAGTTAAGTTTCTTTTCTGCGAATATTTAAGATTTAGTAGCGACGCTAAATCCCTTCGTCATATTTAACTGTAAAAAAACCTGGGTAACATTATGAAATATTTTTTTCCATGCTTTAACTCTATTAAAAAATAAATGTAACTGCACTTGAAGTTAGTATCTCGTGTGGCCCTGTTGAGTGTGTTTCGTTTTAACCTGTAATAAGGGTTGGAGAGCTATATATATGCCACGTAGTTGGCGATGCCTCTAAACCGGTATTAAAAAGTATGAGCCAGAGCTAATCCGTCGAAGCAAGCGCCTAGAGTTGAGTTATTTTAGCTACAGTGTGATTTCAACATACTCGAAGCTTAGAAGCAGGATGAAAAAAATTTAATTAGAACCTTTGTGAACGTCGTGGTTACTAGCAACCCAACCTGTAAGTTTTCATAACTTTCAAATAACAAAATTCGATAGCAGCAGTTAACTCATGTTCATGCAGCTTCAAAGGTTCAGCTACTTCTAAGTAGCTTTAATAGTTTCCCCAAAGTTTTGGGGTCCTCCAAGTAATGGAACTTTTAAGTGATATTTAATAGTGCTTATAAGGACTTCGTTACCTGCAGACCTAGATGTAATTGTCAGTTGCTTCTGCAAAGTGCACATCAATTCTTAAACTCGCACATTAAGTAATTTGCACCTTCTCGGCTTAGTGATTCTTTACTGCTGTAAAACGAAGAAAGAAAAAGCTGTCCAACTCAGTGTTGCCATCTTTTTAAATTCGGTAACCATAACAACCATGGAACGTTGCGGGCTATATTATAGCAACGTCGCCGGAACTTTGCGGTAAGCAACAAATTCATCTCCTCGTGGCTGAATACTTTAACGTCACAACAATGGTCGACGTTCCGTTTCAGCGACTATTTGTTCTAGTGCGGGTATATCTAACTTGTGGTTGCCACGTATCATATCTTCTTTCAACTTCCACACTCAAAAAGAATTTCTGACCTAATTTTCATACTGGCAACTAGACTTTTGTCATACTCTCAATACTCTTAATGAACAATTAAAGGTATACGTGCTCATGTAACCCTTCTAGCACTCAAGCTGCTTGAAATAGTGTTTGAATATTGATAGACTGACTCTTGACTAATTGTCTTTCTGATGTTAATAGATTTAGCCGTTTTGAAGTTCTCGGCTTATTTTTGAGCGTAATGAACCGAACCATTCAGATTGATGAACAAAAGGTATACCCAGTGCTTTTCCATGTGTTTTCTCGCAACTCAACGAAGCTGTTGAGTTCACCACTGTATCAAATGCGCATTTATTTTATCAATTTTCAACTATCCAACCTCACTGAAAAGTATATACCACTTCAAAACTATTTATATATGGATCATTACTCGTAACGCTTGCACTCTTCACTGTAAGTTTAGAGATCTGTCTGCTAAAGACGACAGCGACACTCCCATTACAGATCAGCTTTTGTTTTATATTATCATTTGCCCCAATATATATTCACTACTTGTCTACTTCACTGCGCATCAGCCTCTGTTTGACATCTGGCGGCGTTATAGATGCCACAACCATTAAAAACCTTCAACGCCAACTTATCCGAGCATCACTTTGCAATTTGTGCATTGTTTTTGTTTTTTTTTGTTGCTCGTTTACTACGCTTTCACTGTAATGAACTTTGTAAACATGGTACACTTGATTTTTCACAAAAAGGTGAACGAAGTTCGTTTAAAGGAAAATATTAAATACCCAGTTGCTGGTTTCAACAAACAGCTAACCCAAGGATATATTTATATGACCCTAACACTACATTAAAAACACATTTTCGAAAATGTTCCTATATTATATCGAAAAAACCATATTTCCAAACCGAAAAAGCTTAACTCAGTTTTTATTTAAATTCAACACAGACGTTGCTTGTCTTTTTCAACATATGTGATATCGATGATATTTTCAAAAATAAATTCGAATTTGCGTTTTGAGAATATTTTCGCCATCGAAAATGTGTGTGTGGTTTTCGTGTTTTTCGAAATTGAAAAATCTATGGGCATTTTATTATTGTTTCATGATTTTTTGCAAGAAATTTTGATTTACTTCAATAAAGCAGTGTGGCTTAGGAATGTTTTCGATATCGAACAAGTGAGTGCGGCTTGCGCATTTTCGAAATCGAAAAATCAATGGTTGGATTTTAATTGGTTAAGAATTTTCTGTAGTTTATAAATTTGTTTGTAACGGAAGGGCGCATTTTTATACCCAGTAGTGCGAGCGATACTTAAAATGGGCGAAATCGAATGATAGACACGCCCATTTTTTATATTTAGAATATATTCGAAAATACAAAAGAAGTGATTATTCAGCACATAATACACTTATAAGGATACAATTTGGTTGTACATTAATGTTAAGGTAGAAAATAAATTTTTCAAGGAAATTTAGAAAATGGGAGTGGCACCGCCCACTCTTATTCGAAAGATTTTGAAAAGGATCATAGACATATTTAATAGGCAACAACTTTGCGTACAAAAGCTTTATATCATTTATATTTCACTTTCGAAGTGTCCTTGAAAGACGAATGTCTAAAAATATAAATTTTGGAAAATGGGCGTGGCTCCGCCCCTTTTATAGTGGATTATTCCTTGTTATTCCATAACTCCGGCAAAAATTTATTTATCGAAACGATATCTGACGAAAATGTTGTGCATATAAAGGTAAATCTTAGTTGTAAAAATGGGCGAAATCGGTCAACGGCCACGCCCAGTTTGTCAAGATAGTTCTGAAAATTTATTTATAAAATGTAAAACGCGATATTTATTTTACCATGCAAGCTATATCAATCATATATTGCGCACATAATAAGCTTTTTAAGCAAAACTCGACTGCAAACAAAATTTGTGGATTTTGGGGAAGTAGACGTGGCAACGCTCACTTTCCAGCATAAAAATTCTGCTATTTTCAACGGCGATTGCTTGTCGTTTCAACTAGATATTTCAATCAAAATTGGTCAGCTGCTTCTCAATAGTATTTAGTATACTCCTACCAAAAATTAGGCAAATCGGAAAACATTCGGGCAAGTTGTTAATAACCGACTGCAATAAGGAAGTTATATAAATTTTTTGATTTTCATACCTTTAATGAACATGAAGAAATGAGCCCATCAATAAGTAAACTGAAATAATAAGGACGATCAGCTGAGTCGATTTAGCCATGTCCGTCTCTTTTTTGTCCGTCTGTATATTTGAACGCAAAATGTTTCAAACATGCACATTATGTATTGGTATTTTGAAAAAAAAACGTTAGCAGTTCTTGGTAGGGAAGCTATTTATATACAAATAAATTAATGGAGGCCGCCGTAGTGTGGCGGTAGTGTTGCCAGCCGACTGCACCGAAGGCCCAAAGTTCGAGTCTTGGGACAGGTAACATCAAAAGTGGTTTGAAAAAGTGCTTTCAAATCGGGGTCGCCCCTCGGCAGTTGTTTGGCAAACTCTCCGAGTGTCTTTCTACCACGGAAAAGCTTCTCAACGAAAATTCATTTTCTTTGTAGATGCCATTCGAAGCCGGCAAAAATCTGTAGGTCCCGCAAATTTGTAGGAAAAAATTCACAATGGCACACCACAGCTTGGAAAGGAAGCTCCGCCCAAAAATCTCTTAGGAGGTTTATGATGATATTTCTGTTTTACATCGCCCCATACATTTATATTTTTTAAAATTAATTTACCCCTCAAAACTTAATAACAGAAGTGTTTAGATGGAAAACAATCAGCTAGCTTTACAATACGAACTGAAAGGTATTAAAATATACCTACGTAAATTGGTATGCCATAATAGATCACTACTAGGTATATAATGTTCGGTTCCACCCGAGCTTAGACTTTGTACAGTTTTATACTTTGGTTTTTCGAAGTTCGAAAATTTCCAAAAATGTTAGACCGACATAATAAGCTAAAGCTAGAGACTTTAAAAAGTGATTCAATACCAAGGCGGATTCTCCAAACTCTCGATTCATATACGCAATTAGAGACCATTACTAGTACAAGTACTATTATCCATTATAGCCAGATGGTTATAAAAATATAAATTTATCTATATTTTCATATAAGGACTATGCTGATATTTGCTTACACACTTAAGTTGGGTTTAAGTATAATTCATATGTATGTACGTATGTACTTAAATGTCTATTTGAGCATACGAATATTTACGTTTGTACATATACTCGTATGTATATGTGAGTCTACAGCTTCACTTGCCTCTTGGGCACGCTTTCATGTTAATGGCGCATTCTGCACTCGTACAAGTAGATATATGGCTGTTCTTGCTTTGTTCTGCTTTGGTAAGATTCCTTGTTTTTAGATATGCATGAATGCACGCTCTTTTGAGAATTACACTAAGCACCCGTAAACGTGTACGACTCGTGCAAAACCTCGCGCTGACCTATAAATGCATCTGCCGTTGAATGAATGAATGAATGTATATATACGGTTCGCTGATTTGGCTTGGTTTCTGGGTGTCTTCGTGAGTGCGCGCGCAAGCTCACTGAAGCGCTTCCGCCTTGTTGCATTTACACAAATATGAATACGAGTATATATAAAAAATATATACATGCATTTATAAAAAACTACAAGTCATAAATACCCTGCAAAAAATTGTGCGAATAATCTTTAAACAGAGTAAACCGCAGTTAATCCCTTTAGTCTTCAGTTTGATATAATCTTACTTATATTATAAATGCGTAAGTTTGTGAGTGAGTGAGTGTGTTTGAAATGTTTTCACGCCCAAACTACAGCACCGCTCTGTACGAAATTTTGCACACTTATTTCCCGATGTCTCGGATAGGTAAGAAGTTTCATGAAATCTCAATACCTCACATGGTTATGGAGTTATGGGCACTAATGTGACCCAACTAACCCAAAAATTTATTTTATCCAATAAATTTACGCAATTTGGTGCCCTAAAACCTTAAAATATGCATACAATATGGGTATTGAACGAAAGGGGAAAGCCACAGTATTCTTTTGGACTCTGCAATATTTCGATCAATTAATCGATAACTGAGTTATCGGTCAGAATGTGGTTACTCCAAAACCCCTGAATTTGCATACAATACGGGTATAAAACGAAAGGGGAAGGTCACAGGATTCTTTTGGACTCTGCAATATTTCGATCAATTAATCGATAACTGAGTTGTCGGACAGAATGTGGTTGCTCCAAAACGCCTAAATTTGCATACAATATGGGTATCAAACGAAAGGGGAGGGCCACAGGTTTCGTTTGGACATTGCAATATTTCGATAATTTAATCGGTAACTGAGCTATCGGCCGAAATGTAAAAGCCCTGAAACCTCTAAATTTGCATTAAATATGGATATGACACGAAACGGAAAGGCCTAAGATTCATATGGACTTCTCAATATTTCAATAAACTAACCGATACTGCTATGTTTCGTTGTGTAAGTTAATCGATAACTGAGTTAGCGGTCAAAACGTGACTAAAAACTTCATTGCCATATCTACAAAAATACTTTTAAAAACTAATTGCTATGATTTTAATAAGTTTAGTTACTATACATCAAAGCGAATTCATATAAGGTGAGCGCAAGGCGAATTTAGCATGTTCATAAATGTCAGATCAAAAGAAAATAAAGTTCATGTAATGAATTCGCCTTGCAATACATACAATACCAATTTAATTTTGTATTTTCGGTACTTTTTCTGTCATTTAGGGAAAACCGATTCAAGACGACGGCGGTGCGGCATCTGTCAAATTATTTTTACACATGTTCTTATGTGGAGGAATTTTTTGGGCACAACACGACAAATCGGCAATCAATAATGAATGCCTCTGTCGCCAGATTGGATCTATTTCTAATTTGACAGCGACGGTCGTGCAATATATATGCAAATTGCTTTAAATATGTGTTGAAATTTATTAGTTTTATGTTTTTTTTACACAAGCAATACTTTTTTCTAAATTTTTTTGCTGTTGTTTGAGCTAATGGAGAACTGTTGTTGCCGCTTTCATTATTATCATGTCGTCGGTGCTTGGCGGCAATTATCGTCAAGCTTCGGTCTTTCGCCGTTGCCGTTCGCAGTCGTCGTTTTGAATGTGGGCCGGGCTATTGTCGTCGTTAATAAATATGAGTAAATCGTCACCTGTCAAACATAAAATCAAATATTTTGAATGAATTTTTTGTTTGAGCAAAATAGTTGTGCATTTTAAAGATATTTATATCGTTTCTGCGGAAAATATCCTTTTAGCAAGTTTAGCAATTCTTCATATTTTGGTTGCTTCGCTGTTTCGTAAAAATTAAACTTTTATAAGTTTTTATATAATAATACAATTTATGGAGCTCTTACGGTTTGTTCTGTATGTATCTCTTCTTCAATTTGATCTGAAAAATAATTAATAGCTTTGGCTTTTGTTTAGAATCCTGTATTAGAAGTTGGTGCTCTGTGTGAATTTAATTGTTTACAAGTGCTGCTAAGAAATTTTTAATATTTGGTGTGTAATCTGATTATTTAAGGTTTTTTGTATATCATTATTTTAAGGAACATGTGAACCTTAAAACTTATCTGTTTGATAACTAAAAATGTTTTGCTTATTTCTTTGATGCGAGCGGAGCCGCGGGTAAATGCTAGTTTAATATAAATAAGTAGAGTTTTATTTTTATAGCACACTCGTAGGGGTGGAAGTAAATTTTAGGTTTTGTAGCAAACTTATAGGAGTTAGAAGTACCCGTTTGGTTAGAAAGTGGCTTAGTCCTCTCGTATCCGTTCGGGTGTAAATGGGTACAATTAGTTTTTCACAGGGCATGCTCAAACAGATGTGAACAGTTCAACCCATACAAAGTGTTCAGAACTGGAAATAGTCGCATCCTGCTTTGCGACTCATCCCGAATGCATCCTAGATTAAACTCATTTATTGCAGGGTATACTCGCATAATAAATGCAGCTGATTACACATGTTTGTGTTGCTGAACGGCTGGGTGTGTTGGTGTACCTTCATTTGAAGATTGTCTGCAGTGTTTTGCCGCCTTTGGCGGGCTTTAACGCTTGCTTTCGTGCATTTGCATGAGTTTATAATAGCAAAGAAGTCAAGTGCTTGGCATATGATTGTTGAATATATATGTATGTATCTGTGTATGGGCACGTGAGGGTGTTTAAAAATCCGCTTTGCTATTGGAAATGCAATTTCTTAGGCTTGGCCACCAAAGTAATATTGCTTGCATCCACTAGAAGTACAAGGCTCACAAAGAATATGGTGATCTAACTGGTATTGGGCCTTTATTTTCATCATCAAAGTTATAAAGCGAAATATTTGACTAAACAGTCATCCAACTATTTAGCTTTATTGAATTCCACAGCTTTTTTAATTAATGGTACTGGAAACGATATTGAGCGCATCTGCTTCAAAAGGAATGAATTCTGTCCAGGGATGGCAAAAAAAATGTTTAACCGATAAATATATCAGACTAGGCATTGCAACATTTAATCGACTACCGCTATTTTTTTTTTTTTTTACAAAAATATTTATACTACACTAACACTTAATGAAATGCGTGATTTTCATAGAAAAGATCGAAATGCGGCACAATTTCCCATACAAATCGCATTGAAACCAAATTACACAGGAAGTGCGATGAATTCATGAAAATTCGTTTCGAAAGCGTCAAACTTGCTCTCACGCATTTTAGAT
The DNA here is from genome assembly GCA_949987695.1 of Merzomyia westermanni. NCBI lineage: Eukaryota > Metazoa > Arthropoda > Insecta > Diptera > Tephritidae > Merzomyia > Merzomyia westermanni. The sequence continues at coordinate 28,210,733 of OX465291.1, forward strand.
TAGTATAAATAGGTATTTACTTACATATTTCGTTTTCAATACGTTTGCAACAACAAGCAATTTGATAGATTTTTTGTTGGTAACTTGCTACGGCTTTAGGAAGCTTCTGCTCTAGTTTAAAAAAAAAACACAAACCCGGTTACACTTTTATCAACCAAGTACGACTATTTGTGCGAAAGCAGCTTAAGTTTTGGTGTAGCAGTCTTCATTCCTTTCCATGCTCCAACGGTGTTTCGGTTCAAGTCCAAAACTTAGCTTGTCATGAGGAAATGTAACATTTATTTTTCAATTAATCGATTAATCAGAGCAGATTATCACTATTAATATATTATTTTAACACTATACATTTAATTAATCTTAGCTTTCCTAATTCCATTTCCGGATTGAATTACTCAATTAACACTATCCTCCATAATTCTTTCTCAGCAGTAGATCCGAACAGGAGATAAAAAGTGCGGAAGTAAAGGAAGCATTACAATTGCTGTGCTTTGCCTAAGACTCTTTTGGAACAACTATTTCATCACGTCTATAGGGAAGTTAGACTCTGATAAAGTCTAGGGCATACTACGCTTCAATAAACTCACGAAACGGTCAGCTTTTCGCACATTTAAAACTGAGCTGCTCTAGCTCATATCCATTTTACCTCAATGGGTTAGCTGGCGTAAGTGCACCTATCTGCTTTACTGAGGTACGACCACTATAATCGAATCATACGGCAATTCCTATTGAAGGCAGCTCGAAACTGAGTGATGAAA